>JAQFVV010000244.1:302666-852666 GCA_028023455.1 Epiperipatus broadwayi | reverse complement strand
GACGACCAGAGTAAGCTGCAGGTAATTCTTGAAGGAGAGTCCCCATTCTTTTTAAATAGGTGCACTGGAAACAACCAGAGTGAGCCACAGATTTGTTCATAGGAAGAATCCCCACATATCCTAAATATTATAGCGTAAATTGAATGGTCAAAGTTGAGGAATCCTGCCATTCACCATCAGCCCATTTTTACTTTTTTGGATGCAGTCTAGAGTCTGAGCTCATCCCAATATCCAGTAAAATTTGGTGTAAAAGCTTTGTTTTATATACATGTAAGTCGATATAAGCCAGTAAGTTCTGCATCCACCTTGTCTCAAAATCCCTGTCTGACATGAGAAAGATGAATGTTGTCCTCGTGGTCATCACATAGCACTTGAATGTTGGAATCAACATTGACAGTCTGGAAAGAGAAGTAGCTTAAGAAAAATCACTCTCTGTACTATATTGATCTGTAGCAATTCTAAAACGTATTTGATAGAAAAATAATAAATAAATAAAAATGAAAAATCAAATTGAAATGTTGAAAATAAAATGTCAGAGTTAAAATGGGTCGAATAGATGCACTTTACTCTCAAATGAAAGGTAGTGTAATGTACTGCTATTGAACAGCAGTATAAGTCTATAATTTTTATTAAAAAAATAATTTAAAGATTTTTTTAAACAAAAAATAAAAAATACTGTGTTGTATTTTTATTTTATTTTAGAATAAAACTTCTTAGCAGGAGGGGGGGATGTATAATAAAATTAAAGAACTGTTAAAACGTTTCTCTCTCTTTTTTTAAAGAAAAGAGCTTTTATAAAGTAAAAGCTAAATAAATATGTAAAATTTAAAATAAAATTAACCTGTAAAAATTTGTTTGTAAAAAAAAATAACTTTCATTATGTAATTAGTGTATAAGATTTTTATTAATAATAGAATCAAAATCAATAGTTGTATTAATTAAAAAAGAACTGTGAATTATCTTATCAAAAAAGTTTAGACAAATCTGAGCAAGGGATTAAGATAACCAGAAATAAAAAATTAATTAAAAGACATTTCAAGTTAAGATTTAAATTAAAAAATAACAATAAGAAATTAAAATAACAGTAGAGAAAAAAGTATATAAAGTCACTCTCTCTATTATAATGGTCAGGGTATATCGGAAAATTTTAGTCTTACTGTATCTGCACTACAGGGGCCACCAGTCTATTTGAACCTGGAAAATTTATAGAGTAGGCAAATACGCACTGTTAAAGATCCAGCTTTTACACATATATTTTATTTTGACCATCAGCCCCAGTCACTAGCTCATAGAGTAGCAGAGGTTTAAAACATTTATTAAAATATATTTTTAATAAAGAATAAAAAAAAAAACTAAATTAGATCACTGTCAGTACTAATAACACAAAAGATTTTATTTACGAATATAGAAGTAATAACACACCAACTTAAAAAAAAAAAATTAGGTTTTATTTTGTTTCATTATTATTATAGTATTTGTGTTTAACTTTAATTTTTAATCTTAGAATGTTGAGCATAGGTAGGCCGCCCAGATGACGCATTTAAAAGATCTTCAAAACATTTGATTCCAGGCCAAAGGCCCACAGCCACACCAACGCTCACCTCCAGATATATATCCATAACCAATGCAATGTGAACATGTTAGCATCAAACCATGCTGACAGGAATGTGCATCTGAACAGCATGATATTATTTGAAGAAACATGACCTTCATCCAGTACAGGAATGTACATCTGTCTGGCAAAGGAATCATGCATGTAATATAATAAAGAGAATAATGCTACATATGGATGGGAAAGCAGTCTATCTTGCCAGCTCATCGTCTCCATCCATAAAGCTGAAAGGGGTCAATGGCACAAGAAATATGTCTGCATTCATTGCAACACCATGACTACCTCTTTGGGGTCATGCATTCAGTTGAACCCATCGCCCTAATGTGTGAACACACTTCACATTATATTGATGTAAATGTTCATAAATCTCTCCACCAGCATTGACACAAATATGAAACAAATAATCTGAAATCAAAACCTCTTTAACTAACATATTTAAATGAGGCTTAAGTGGCTACCCACAGACAACTTACATTTAAGTCAATATATTAATTTAATTCTTTAACAAGAAATCTTTAGTTTAAGGTTTAAATCATTTTAAGATGACATATTGTATTTAACTTATTTTACACAAATACTATTTGACCTATTTTTTTTTCTTTTAAATTCAATAATGCACAAATAACAATATGTGTTTTTATCTTTAAATTAATTTGCAATCGCAAATTCCTGCCCCATTACAAACAGATCTTATTAAGCATGAATAAATAAAAAATAAAAAAACAATACATATTTTAAAAGATTACTTTTTAAACTTCAGCTATGACTTTTAACATTGCAAGGTTTATAAAAAAATAAAGTTCAGGTTGGCTCAAGAGAGAAAGCCTATTGTTCATTTTAAAGACAGATAAAGTTTGAATATTTTAAATTTAAAAGAGTTTATATTTCATTTTATCATTTATAAATTTATACCTCCCTTTGTCCATGCTCATTTCTTCATGATGAAGATTTAAGTTACACAAGAGCCCTTTTCTTGCAGATGATGATGATTTATGAAGCTTGATGAGGATTTTTGCATACAGCAGCAGTAGTTCGATCCTGGGATCTGTGAAGATAAAATCTGCCTTCAGCCAATCAAACAGAAGGAAGCACAATGAAGTGGATTATATTCTTAGTAATGGCGACAATATTTTTTTAAAATTATTTTACTTTCAGCAAAGACAAAGGAATTTAAACTTTAATTTTCTAATTCTCTAATTCCTTATTTTTTTTTTGGATTTTTCTTTTTATAGGCCTGAAGCATCTTATCTCTGGATTGCACGGATCTATACAACATATTTAAAATTTGTATTTCATTGGTTTCTTGAGTTTGTGGCTAAGTAGATTTTGCATTTGTGGCAAAGTGGATTTTTCCACTGAGGTCTGTGTCTATATCTTTGGGCAGGAAAAGCAAGTCTTTTGTTTCTATTCCTCGACTCTTATTTATTTTGTAATCATCTTTTTAATGGTCATTTTGCCCTAAGGATCTGTTTGTAATTTTTATTTTTAAGATTAAAATCTCTCTTTGTTATTTTTAAAATTAAAATGTTTTTACTAGTATTTTATTTAATGATTAGAATCTTTGCTTTGATTCTATAATTTTTTAAAGCTTATTTTATTTCAATATTTAAATTAAACATATTAATAAATTAATAATTCATTATTTGTGCATTTTGAATGTTTGTGCTTTTAATTTAGTCTTAGATATTTACAAAAAAAATTAAGTATTAAAATGTAAATGTAACGTGATATATATATATATATATATATATATATATATATATATATATATATATATATATATATATATATATATATATATATATATATATATATATCCCATTACACTATTATTAGTCAGTCTGGTTTGTGATATAAGGCTGCAATTTTCTAGATCAGAATGCAGAATCCAAACAACCAGAGATCCAGATATTTGGAATGCAGTAGTAAGCCAGTCAATTACTGCTGCAGTCAACATTAATAGAAAAGCTGCATAAACCATGGATGTGTCTGACAGGGGTTTATACCCCAAAACTCAGCAATTCAACTATTCCACCTTGAACAAATGCTGAAAACTGATGCCATACTCATAAAATAAATGTTACTGATATTTTCTCTCTTTTTCTCTCTCATTGCTGAGTCACAGAATGGAAACAAGCCATGAAACCATTGATGGAAAACCAAAAAGTTAACCATTTGGAAATACACACAAATGAAAACCTAGGTAAAGATACATTATCACTGTCTATAGACACTTTATATTTACATAAATAAACTTTAATTAATGAAGGACTATCATAATTTAGCCTGATTAATTACTTACATGATTTTATATATTAATTTCAATATTATTGTATTATTATTAGATATGTGCATGCTTAATTAAATATTAATGTTAGTCTTCATTGTTATTTTGTCTATATTCTCTTTCTCTCTTGTCACTGCAACACCAGTCAATTATTGTATAAGTTACTTTATGTGTTAAGTAAATATGTTGGACTCTGAGACAGAGTTTGAGCTACTCATGTATTTCAAGTGCTGGATTGTGGGCCTACTGTATAGGTATGTTAGTTACTTTGTGTAATTATCTAGAACCTGAGGTTTACCTCTAAACAAATAAAATGCTTGGATCGTAGGGGTTTGAATCTAGCAGTCAAATTGGGTCATGGTCTGGAAATGTGATTGTGTTATGCTTTTGCATAGCTCAGTCTGATCATGGGTATCATTGATAGTTCTGCTATCAATAGTGTTCTTCTCTCTGCTTGAAGGGCCAGTCCATTTACATAATATTGACAACATAAAAATTTAAATTTATGTTAATAAGGTTGAAACCCAATTAAACAGTTTCTATTAAATGGACCCAGTTCAATATATATCTAATCATGAAAATAAACTTTCTAGGCTAGTAAATGTTTGGTGGTACCCTCATGTGATAGATAGATGAGTAACTATCTGGTACAATATATATATATATATATATAACAAATTTTTTAAATATTTTTTTATTTATTGATTAAGTTAATATAATTTGTTGTTTTTTATTATTTTAATTAAACTATTATTTTTATTATTCAAATATTTATTATTGAATATTATATATATATATATATATATATATATATATATATATATATATATATATATATATATATATATATATATATGTTATATTTAAATTTACCTTGTAACTACCAAGCCAATAGCTGAGTAAATTAATTAATTTTAATTATAATTACTTAGCTTTGTATAATAACTTCCTTTTTTTATTATGTAAATAAATATCTTATTTTTTTCTTTTATTACTTAATCTTATATTATTAATCTTGATAAAAACCTTGTTTTTAAATCTAAATCTCTTTTTAAACTATGTTTAATATTATTAATAAGAATAGTTTTTTAAATTTTTTTTTATTATTATTATTAGTATATTATATCATTTTAATGCCACCTTTCTGAAATATCTGCTCTGTTTCTAGTGAAATTAAGTAAATAAATGATTTTTAATCATATTAATCTTGTGTAAAATAAATTTTTTATTTCACCTTTGTATTTTTGAAACTAATTACATAGGTGAAACGAACAATTCAATATATACAAGATTAATATATCATAAATATGATAATATTTATATTCAATAGAAACAGGATATACATTTTTTAAAAAAAGTTTAACAATGATACATTATACTACTAATAAAATATGATTTTTTTTTCCTACAGTACAGGCTTTTTCATACCTGCACTTCTATATGTAACAATAAAAGAGAAAAGAAAATTAAAGAAACTATTCTTTTAATATTAAAACTAGTTTAAATAAAAATTTAAGTGTAAAAATAGTTGTATGAGATAGTGTGGATAGTTGAAGGGTGCTTGAAAATCTGAGTTCAAATCCTCTATACTTACAATTGAGCTCCCAGGTTTGCGAAGAGTGCCTTGTTTTCAAATATTTGATATAAGATTAATTAATTAAAATATAAAAAAAATAATTTTATAAAAAAAAAAAAGAAAAAGAAAAGCAAATTGCTATACAAATTTAAGTAAAATTAAATTTTAAAAGTTTATTAATTTATTAGAATTAGCTGTTAAAAAAGATAAATTTAAATATAGGTTCAATTAATATATATATATATATTGTACCAGTCAAAAATGTATGTCCATCCAACAAGATTTAGAACCTAAGCAAAAGTACCCTGAATCCAATCATGTCTGAGATACACAGGTCAGGAGCAATCATGAATTCTAACCTATTTTATTTCCTAAATCTATAACACTATGAACAACATCTACGGTGATACCACATACATGAGAACTCAATGGGTGATGATGATGATGAGAGATTTGAGTGAACCCAAGATATTAAGTTAACAATCTATACATAAATATAAATATGTTAAGGAGATTCGAACAACCGGATTAAAGTTTAAAATATAAATATTTATTTGGACAGAATTCAAGATGAT
This sequence comes from Epiperipatus broadwayi, assembly GCA_028023455.1. Taxonomy (NCBI): domain Eukaryota; kingdom Metazoa; phylum Onychophora; class Udeonychophora; order Euonychophora; family Peripatidae; genus Epiperipatus; species Epiperipatus broadwayi. The sequence goes on along the minus strand of JAQFVV010000244.1, from coordinate 846,616 downwards.
TTTTATATAGATAATCAACTCTATGCTTGTAAAAACCATTTAAGAAACTTATTACAATTATTTTATTTTAACAAAGACTAATTTAGTGCAGTGGTTACTATTCCGAATGTCTATTTAAAAATAGACTTTTATTCAATATTACAAAAAGTGGATTTATCGGAGTGGTTTGGTGGATGTTTTATACATTTAAAGAAAAAAAATATTTAAAGATACAATAGTTTTGCTGATTACATGATTTCAATACATAAGTTTATTTTCATTTAGAGACTTTATTTATCACAATTAAAATAAGGATACATTTTGATCAGTAGACTAAAACATTATTTATTTTACATTTTAAGTGTTTAACAATAGAATATAGCAAAACTATAATTGCGGGAATGGTTTATTTCAAAAAGTGGGAGGGCAGCTTCATGAAAGGGTTGGATTTAAACTCCAATGGAAAATATTATGAAGAGAAAGTTTTTATTATTACATACCATTATGATTTACTTTGCTAAACAGGCTAGAAAACTAACTATAAGAAATGGCAGTGCTAGCGTAATATCAGCGAGAGGAAGTGGCATGTTTGACCAGGACAAGGTCATTCTCCAATTTTCTTTAAAGATGGTACATGCTAGCTTCATGATAAAGTGGTACATGACAAAAAAGGTAGATAGGAAGTATCTATGGGCCGGACCATGGTGCATCCATACAGAGCTTCATATACTCTAACCTGCATGTTCTAGAAGTAAATGTAGACTTCTATTATGAATGAGAACACTAGAGATGATGGCTTTGAATCCCTGGAGTGAGGTACAGGCAATTCAAAGCAGTATATAAATATATATAATTGGGGGAGAAGAATGACTAATGAAAAGGATCATGACTCCCTGGAGTGAGGTACAGGCAAATCAGATCAAAGCCCTATGCAGCTTATAAATAAATTGACTTATGCTAGCAACGCTATCATAATACTATAAAATCACAGAATTTAAATATTAAAGCAAAGCCTTAAATGGTTTAAAAAATATGTAATGATATGCTAAAGTAATGACTCATGTAAGCTAAAGTCATTTATCATAAGTTAAACTATCATTAATGAAGAGTGCATTGCTCCCCCTTCTTGAATCAATATTTTAACATATTAAACAAACACTAAAATTCATGCACTTAAAAGTGCAAATTACAAAATAGATTTAATTTGCCAGTCTTTTGGCGATGATGATCAATAAGAAATTTATAAAATTAATGGATACCAATATCCACCCCAGATTGCAAAAGTATTTATACATTTTGAATAAATTTATGATAAACATTTATTTTTTTTTTAAAAAGCAGGTATTCATTTAAAATACAAACCCAATCTTACGAGATATTTAAAATAAATAACAAGATCCCATTAATTCCCTCATTCTATTTCACAGTGGGTTATAGAAGTTCATAACGCTAGATTTGATTGGCATTTCCAAATAAAATTAAGTGACAAATATAAAAATATTATTAAAATTAAATTATAAATACACTAAATTATAAAAATAATAAGAAGCATGAGTTGGATGACAAATTAGTTTTGATAGAGAATTGATACAAAAGATTAACAGACTTGCTGATTAGCAAGTTTTGAAAAAATTAAACATAAAGAAAACATTGATTTACAAATTAAATTACAAAATTAGAATTGGCTAAGGTGACTATACTGTTTTTGTGCTGGTTACCTCAGGATTCCATGAAGTATTGATGAATCTTCGATGGCAGGTGGCATTCTTTGTAGGAGCTACATCTTGGCATGAGTCTGGCTGAAGACAGAGGGGAAGGTGGCTTAGCCCCTCAAAAATTTAACAGACATGAAGTCAGCTAGCAACAATTGACCAAACTCTGACACAATAGATTTTTAGCCCTATTTATGTCAATTTTTAGCCCCTCAAATGTTTGTTTTAATTAGATTTCCTGATTCTAATGGATCCTTAATTTACAAGAGTCTTTACTCTGTTGTTAGTAAAGACTTGCAGTCATGAGATAACTGTCCAAAATCAATTCAAACCAATTTCCTGTTTGGAAATGGATTTGATAAAAAATGTTAATAGCTTTGTTTTAGATTTTACTTTTCTTAACTTTAATTTACAAATTCCTTTTTTTTAAATCATGAAACAAACTTATCACCCTTTTAATTATTTTTAGACAGTCAATGACGGCATCTTTCATCTTGAATTTTTATATAGTTTTATGTTAGAGATAATTACAATATTAAAATAAAAGTAAAAACAAAATACAATTTTAAAAGACACAAAATTATTTAGTATTTTAAATTATATACATAAGCTCCTGTAATATCTGCATATATCTGAGTCGCATCCATAAAAGTTAATATTTAAAATAATTAAAGATTTTTATTTCTGATTTGTATTTATAACTCTCATAGATACTTCTCAGAAATATATGTATAGACTATATACATTTTACAAAGAAAAAAGAATTATGACACGTGGGCTGTGGTAGAACTGCGAAACTCGACTTTGAACTAAGGTCAACTGTTTCAATATATATATAATATACAATAATAGATATATAAATAATAAAAGTAATAATTTAATAAAAATAATATATTAATTAATATATAAAAATATTTAAAGAACTAAATTGCATATACTTATATATATTCTAACTTTCGGTCATCTCCCACATCAACCCATCCATCTGGTAATAACCCTAACCTTGCCAAAGCAACTTTTATACTACCTCACAAAGACCATCCATACATTCTATATCACTATGCAGCACTTCACAATGCACGCGTTAGTGCCTTTGTAAGGGAAATTAAACAAATTAGTTCTAACTTTCAAATGTTAGCAAAAACCAGGGAACTGCCTTTTTCCTGTGGCTAAGCATTATGTGAGGAACTAGTCTTTGCACAGTTACTTTTAATAACATGCATAACATTTTACCACAACTACATAAAGAATTCCCTACTTAGCTGATAAGTACAAATGGAGCTGGGGTTGAGTCCTTGATCTCCCAATACCTGCATACATTGTAATTAAAGGATGAGATAGCTATTCTCTCTCTATTCCTTCAAGGTGGTACAATAACTCTACCTCAGCAATAATCAAGAGTTACAGTTTCACACATACACACAGGGGTATTATAGTATTGATGCAAAATGATAAGTTTTAATCAACCAGGAGTAAAGGTCATTAACTACATTAATTTTAAAAATCAAGCACCTAGCAAAACTCATCCCAGATTTATGATCAAAATACATCATATCTACTTGTCAAGGCACATCAATGACTATTCAACAGAAATTCACAAATCTAATAATATGCATATAATTTTGCTTTGACATTTTTTTATATGACAAATATATAAGCTTTCATGCTTTCTCACTTTTATTATACATTAACAATTTAAAAAAAAAAAAAAACTTCAATCGTTTCTTATGGGGTCAAAATCATTTTTTTAAAATTTACTATGAATGTTAACTATCTACTAAACATAACAACAAATATGTAAATAAAAGACAAAATAAATAAATAAATAAAATATTATGTAATGTCTTTTTGGGTTCCTTCAGAGCTAAATTTGAATATTTTGGAAGGTTAATACCAATTTAACAGAAAAATACTCGCATGCTGTACATAAACACTATTTACCATTATTTGTTCCATGACCATGGCAGACACAGTAGATTTATCTCACTTTAGTGATTATGGAAATACATAAAAATATTTTCATCCAGGATGTAGCTACATTAATAATCATATTATCATATTTAATTGCAATAATTCAAAACTGCTGAAAATTAGTCCTGCAGGTTACTTTCGTTTTTTAAACACTTTTGTTCCTGGGTTCAAATCCAGATGCTTGGTTTATCACATATATTTCATAATATTATTTTTCCATGCTTCATTTTCTGAGTTTTTTTTTTAAGATAAATAAAAAAAATCAAACAAAACCAATGTTCTAGATGCTATATTCCCACGTATATTCTTAGGCTTGATTTCATAAGTGATGAAGATTTGCTAATTTATTTTCAGCAATTATTTCCTGTACATTTGACAAGTGTCCCTTGCATATTTGAGTGATTTAAATAAACTCTATTGGCACATTAATTCTTACTGGTGTCACAATAAAAAAATAATAATAATGATGAGTATTTTAACTACATATACAATTAATAGTATTAAAATCCAGTTATTCCTTGAAGTTTTAATTAAGCCACAGAAAAAATATATAGTATTAAATGTTTGTTCTTGAGATATCATCTTTTAAATGAAATTTTAAAAGCCAAATACAAATGATTGAGGTATAATGTACTAAACCTTTTTGCTATGACTGAACCTTGTCATCACTGATTTCAAAGGAGAGACTGGTACAACCATCCATATCTTTTTAGCTCATCATATCAAGTTATAACTATGCACTTCTTAAGTTAAGCCAACTGTTATCTGGGGTAAAATGATCAGAGCAGAGAATTATTAGCAGCAGTCCCCCAATGGTTCATTTTCACTAACTTTTATAAAAAAAAGCCACCTGCAAATTTTGCTTTATCTTTTTTTTTTTGTTTATCTTTTTGGTATACCTCAGAGAACCTTTGACAACATTTATTAAATGTTAGTTTTAATTTATTGACTTCAACTCTCATTATGTTTATCTTATCTTTTTTTACTCTTATCTTGACACATTTCCCCACTTTTATCTATGAGAAATATTCAACTATATATATATATATAATAGTGGGTATTTTATAAAAATGATTTTTAATAAATAAATTTTTCTAAAACTTAAAATCGAATTTAGAACTGAAAACAATAACCAATCCTTGTAAAACCCATACAAAATAAATTCCTTTTTACATTATACTATCAAATAGTATATAGCATAATGTGTAAATATCCAGGATCAATAAAAAAATCTATATACACATCATACACACCATGCCCAAACATATCCACAATACTAAATAGTGATCCACTTGTTCATATTCTTATTAGTACAAAATATCCTTTATAATTTTCTGAAATTTTTAACCTATTCTCCTGTAAAGAACTGTCACACAAATACTATCTATGACAAGTTCAATTTTTATTAGTACCATTATTTTCATTTATAAATATTACGATTAATATAAATCAACATTTTAAGATATTACAGTATGCACAATAGTCAATCCTCTTTTCCTCTACATAATAATATCTATAATTTTAAATAAAATACAAACATACTTTTCTCTATACATTAAATTCAAGTTACATGGTCATTGGTCTCTCTAAATAAAGCTTTTAATTTTTCTTGACTTTAAAAAAAAAATTATTCGGATATAGTTATCTACTAATCCTACTATTTATTTTTCAATCATTAATTTCTTTATGAAAGAAACTAAGGGTTATAATATATATATAAGATTGTTAATAAAACAATAAAAGATTAAATAGAATAAATTTTGAAATTTTGAGAATTTAATAATATTTTAAAATTTAATAATATTCACAATTATTAAGTAAAAATAAAATATAAAAACAAGTAAGTTGTTATTATTGTAAAGTTTATAATTATGCAATAAATTTAGGATATAATATATTATATAAAGCATATATTAAATATGTGCATATGGGTATAAAATCATCATGTTGTAATATTTGTTATATTTAGGGTGTAGTTTTAGGCTACATATGTTGTATGTGTTATGTGCTTATATGTATTATAAGTTACCTCTCTGAAAAAAGACTGCTAGATGATCAAAACTATAAGAAGACTCTGTCGAGTTAAGAATAGATTATTACATTATAAAAAAGATATAAAAATGAGTTCTTGTTTAATTATTATAAATAAATAATCTATATGATCTAAAATGGCATGTTCTTAAACAAAGTCAGAAATTTTTGTGCATAAGCTATATGCCCCAAAATCTTATTAGGCATAATAATCATTTTTTCACTTTTATATCCAATAAGCTCATCTATTTCTTTTTCTTATTATTCAATCACTTTTTTTTAGTCTAATTTTATTTTTTCTCTCACTTTCATATTTTAATAAAAGACATTTAGAAAATTTCATTCTTCTTCTTTCATATTCCTTAATTTCATTATAAAAAAATATATTTTTAAAAAATCATAAAATCTTTACTTCTTTCACTTTCTTTACCTTTTTTGATAATTCTCTTTCAACATCCTACATTCTAAAAATAAATGTTCAATATTTTCCTTTTCATCTCCACATATATTTAATCTACTATCCAAATCTTTATTCTATTTTGCCTTTTCACATAATTATATTGTTGCAGCTCATCTAATTTTAATTCTCATATTACCATCATTTTCTATTTGTTTTTTAGTCTATTTCATTTTATTTTGAATAGCTTCATTTGACATCTACTTTTCACTGAGAAATTTATATCAATATACTTCCTTTGTATACTATTTGAAAATTTCGCACTTCCTGGCAATTATTTTAAAATGTTAACACAGGTACCATAACTTTTCAAATAATTCTTCAAACCTCATATCAATTCCATGAGAAAGGTTCCAGAATTTTTATCAATTCCTTTGTATACATTGCTTTTCCACTACCTTTAATTTCATAATATATGTATATATTTTATCCATTTTCCACATCTTCAATCCAAAACCTTCCATTTTCCATATTTTATTCATATTCTTCTTATCAAATACTAAAATATTAGCTGAATGTAATTTTCTTGTTTTTGTACTCAATTTTTTAATAATTTTATACTGTTTAAATTATTTGCAAAAAAATAATATATCATTGGCAAAAATGAGCTGGCACATTATAATTTTTTTAGCTTCAATTATAGGAATCCCACATCTATTCCTAATCTTTTATCTCAGCATTCAATTCTCCTAATAATAATAATAATAATAATAATAATAATAATAATAATAATAATAATAATAATAATAATAATAATAATAATAATAATAATAATAATAATAATAATAATAATAATAATAATAATAATAATAATAATAATAATAATAATAATAATAATAATAATAATAATAATAATAATAATAATAATAATAATAATAATAATAATAATAATAATAATAATAATAATAATAATAATAATAATAATAATAATAATAATAATAATAATAATAATAATAATAATAATAATAATAATAATAATAATAATAATAATAATAATAATAATAATAATAATAATAATAATAATAATAATAATAAAATACCGCAGCAAATCTCTGCTGAGGTAAGAAGCAATCCTTAAGTTCTCTGATGTAAGTATTTATTTTTTACTTTTGTTCCAACTTGTTATTTCGCAAAACAAACATAATGCAGGAAAAATCGAATTATATAATAGATTAATAGTGTTTTTTGAAAAATATCAGTGTGTTTTAATATCTTTTTTTTTAAAAATAAAAAAATACTGACTTGAGTCAGAATAAATCATGGCTACTGCCCAGTCAAGCGTGAGCAAATTAAGCCCCAATACGAAATTAACAACATCGTTAGTTTCAACATCGACTATTTCGTATGCAAAAGTACTTAAAAGTAATAGCAATACTACAGCACCAACTCAAATACCGCGTTTCCGTAGAACAAACACAAATGATATAAAAAATCTTGATCTAAACACTCGAGAGGAAAATCAACCCCCAGCCGCAATCTGGACAAAAGAAACGCTTGAAAATGTGACGGACCGTTTCAGTAATACGGTGCCTTGTATGTTATTTGAAACATTTTGCAGGTTTTTTTCACCAACTTCGTTAGTACTAGCAGTAACCGATAATCAATGCTCATTATATCGTTTCCCAAAAGCTTTATTATATGAAGCAATCACGCAAAATGCACTATGGGAAACAATCTCTTGTATCGCCGACCATCCAAATTCTCGATATATAACCATTGATTTTTATACTCAGCAGCAAAAAGATCGTTTTCAATCCACTATTTTAGCACTTGATAATTACGCACTCGTAATTATAGATGAAAACCGGAAAAATATAATTACTGGAGTGCTTAAAAATACTTATCTTAAATACAACATACAAGATTTTCAAAAAATGATAAACCCGTTTGGAAAAGTAATTGCCCTACAGCCTATATATTTAAAAGACACACCTATACCGATATGTAGTAATCATTTTGAATTTAAAATAAAACTACATAAAAACGTAGACGCCTCAACGATTCCAACACAGATTACAGATCAAGAAGTGACACTCTCTTCACATAAGAGGTCTAAAGCCACATTGTTTTGGCTGTGGACAGAGAGGACACCTAGCAACTCAGTGCGATAACACAAAAAGCAATCACTGTGAACAAACTAAAATCCTCTCCCCAGAACAACCCAGTGATGAAAATAAAATTTATAATAACACTACATCCATTGGCAACCCTATAATAGAAACCGGAAAAAAACAGGTTCAAACACCCACAAACAAAAATAATAATGGAGCAGAATTGCCTATCCCAAAGACCAATCAAAAAAATAATAACACAAAAACTAACACAGAAATCCAAGATTCAAACGAAAATAATTCTCAAGAAACCACAACACAAAATACAGCAATTACATCACAGGATCAGCATCTCAATAAAACAAAATGTGTACCAAGTAAAAATCAACAAACAGAAAGTAAACACACACAGTTATATAATGAAAATATAAATCCAGATAATATAAAGATACCAATAATAAAAAAAAACTACAATTATAAACAAAACTGCATCAAACATAATGGATGCAATAGAAGCCCCTCTTCCAACTATTCAAGAGAATACACCAGAGGGAAAAAGAAAGCCAGGTCGTCCACCAAAAAATCATGAATCCAAAAAGGCAAAAAAAACAGACCAAAAGCACAACTCATCAGACATATACAATTTAGAAAATGATGAAATAGAAATGGATGTAAGCCAACAACAAATGGAAACCTGTTCGGTTTCATCACAAATTGCCTGTATAGAGTCTGCAGCAATATTAAATGAAAGAAAAACTGATAATAAACCCAACAATGTCTTAAATATGTATCAGCATCCATCTACTGCAATATAAACAAACATTTAGTATTAAAAATAAAATAAAAATCAATACCCTGTTAAAAAATTATTTAAAACATGAAGATAAAAATTGGATCTCTCAACATTAGAGGCTTAAATGCCACAAAAAAACTTTTTGATCTAAAAAAATGGTTACATACAACACAACCACACATACTGGGGCTTTTGGAAACAAAAATATACAGCAGCTCTCAAATTGATCCATCAAAATATTTAGTCAGCCAGAGTTTTTGTGCCTGCTCAAGGCAATCATCATCACCATCAGGTGGCACAGGCATAATTATTTCCCACAACTGCCCTTTCGATTCTTTTAAAATTATATATATTGACTCTAATCTTATCATATTAACACTCCATCATAAAAATATCACACTTAACCTAGTATTTGTATATATACCACCAGGCCCTGTCATCATCTCCAGAATAATAGCAACAATAAATTCAATGCTTACAGCAACACCAAATCCCATAATACTCCTGGGAGATTTCAACATGACCTACCAAACTTTTGTCACCAAATGGATCCATCAAATAACAATCCCACTTATGAGTGCTGAGGGTTTTCTCCCATCAAACTCAATATCTTTTAATAACAATAGATATAAGTCACTTATTGATTTGTGTTTCTACTCACCAATGTTACATCATTATTTTAATCTTGAACTCTGTCCATCTATAATCTCAGATCATGCTGCTCAGTTCATCACCCTCGACCTAACAAAAATACAAAATACAACAATAGCCCTCCAAAAGACTATGCGAATACTTCTTCCAGCACAAACAACTGAATTCTTATATTCAGAAACATATATAATGCTCCAAAAACTTCAAAACATGTCACTCGATCCAGTACAAAAGTATATAGCATTCACCAATATACTTTCTTTCAACATCAATCATATTACCTGCAACTCAACACCCCCCACCAGATTATTAGCATTGGCAGATGAACTACATAAAAGAATAACCATTTCCAGACCAACTACAGATAATCAAACACAAATTAAAAAACTTACAGAAATGTACAACAATACATGCAATACACTAAAGCAATATGTAGCAATAAAAAAGAAAAAAATATGCCTTAAACAACAACATACTTGGACCAGAGCATACATACGGTGGGCATTGGGATACCCATCCACAGTCAGAGTGCCTATGGCACTTGAAATAGATGGCTCTATAACAGCTGGACATAACATGATAAACCCAATATATCAACACTTTAAAAAAAAACTGCAAAAACAGACAGTGTACATACCAAATGAAGACATATTTGGAGACCCTGAAACAGACACACCAATAACAACAACTGACATTGCATTTCAACTTGCAACAATGACAAACACATGTCACCCAGGACCACAAGGAATCCCCAAATTTGTGTTCAAACATCTTAGTCACTTCACATCAAAATATCTGTGCGATCTAGCCAATTACATATCTCAAAAAATTTACAACATACAAAGTCTATACCCAATTGCAATGGTTCCATTTAACAAAAAACCAACAGCAATATCATCTTTATCTAATCTACAACCAATTTCAATGGGACCTTTAGGAATAAAAATTATTGAAAGAATGATCAAGGAAAAAATAGAACAACACATACTCCCTGTGTTATCATCAGCACAATATGCCAAAAAAGGATCATCCATTGGCCAGGGTGCCTTAATGTACAAAACAATTATCGAAGTAGTAAAAAAAAGAAAGAAATATGCACCAATTATAGTTCAACTAGACATTGAGGCAGCTTTTGACTCAGTGCCTATAGCCAAATTATTAGACGTGCTGAAAAAAACAACAACACCTCCATCCCTACTATATATAATAGCCAATCTGCTACTCAGCCGTGAAATTCACATCACATTGAATGGAAAAAAATCACCAGCCTTCAGACCGAGTCAATCCATCCCACAAGGATCCCCCCTAAGTGCCTTGCTCTTTACAATATATATAAATCCTCTATTAATAGAGATACAGAAAAAAATAAAAGGCATTCAAATTCCAAACACTGCTTTAAATATATCATGCATAGCCTATATGGACGATGTAACTGTTTTCCTGCCCTCTAAAAAGAACCTCCCTATATTACAAGAGATAATCAAGAATTATACCTCAAATTTTAATTTAAAAATTAACACAAAAAAAACTGCTGCATGGTCAATATACACAGGCAAGCACTGTACAGAAATGTTTAATGGTAAACCATCTGCTTTCCTTGGTTTCCCATTCTACCTTGGAACCAATGGAATGAGGCAAAAAATTCAAAATAAATTAAAAAAAGATGCTGAAAAAATCACAGCCTCACTTGAAAAGTCATACCTGTCAATATATGCAAAGGTAGCATTATTTAATCAACTTATAATTACAAAAATTACATACTATACACCTATAATCAAATTTGCAAAAACATTCATATCTAAAATCTCATCAATCTGTAACAAACTAATATGGAAGAGAAAGACAGTGGCAATATCATTAAAAAATCTGAGCAGACCACCACATAGCAATGGACTTGGGCTCCATACAATCAATGTTTTTTACATGCAGAAATCAGTAAATCTAATAACAGCAACCATAAAAAGATTTCCAGACCTGGAGTGTTTAATCAGTATAATACCCACAGACAGACCACCCCCTTCATATGGATATCTATCCACACTGATTGAAGAACTCAAGCCAATATACAACAAAATATCACTCAATAATGACAACAAGTATACATACTGGGACATTTACAATATACTACATCCAAACCAGACACCCAATCTACATCCATCAGTTCTTGGAATAGACAACAGGCAACTACTGCAACAATTCAGAAAATGGTCGTTAGAACCAAAATTATTCGATTTTCTACTTAAGCTTAATCTCAATGCTCTACCCACAACCCATTTCCTTAGATTTCATAGATTTTATACAAATATAGACTTCATGTGCGGGCTATGTCATAGAGAAGAAGAGACACAAGATCATTTTCTTCATTCCTGCAGTGCCCTAGAAACAATATGTCGCACAATGTTTACCACATACAGAAAGGCTATCATTTCAATTGATGAAATAATAAATATGTTTAAAAAAGGCAACAACCCTGCTATTCGTGCAGCAACATACAGCCTTTATGCCTACTGGTGCACCAGATGCACTTTTGCACTTGCCAATAACCCTCGACGCCACCCAGCAACATATTCAATAAAACTAGAACTGTTAAGAAAAAGAGACAGCATTCTAGCTCAACCAGATATATTTGCAGCCACATGGTCACACTTGAAACAAAGATCCAGTCTATGAAATGTAAAGACCAATAAGATAGATGATGACATTTTCAACATCAGCATTTTTTCCAACTTTAAAAAAAATGCAAACATAAACTGAACTAAATAGAAGATCAAATTTAAAAACAAGAAGAAAATAAAAGTATGCAGAAAAGATAAAGACTTATATACTGAAAGTTGTAATTTGTTTTTCATTTGTAAAAATCAATATATGACTCTGTAACTTTTTAGACTCAATAAAGTTTTGCTTTGAAACATAATAATAATAATAATAATAATAATAATAATAATAATAATAATAATAATAATAATAATAATAATAATAATAATAATAATAATAATAATAATAATAATAATAATAATAATAATAATAATAATAATAATAATAATAATAATAATAATAATAATAATAATAATAATAATAATAATAATAATAATAATAATAATAATAATAATAATAATAATAATAATAATAATAATAATAATAATAATAATAATAATAATAATAATAATAATAATAATAATAATAATAATAATAATAATAATAATAATAATAATAATAATAATAATAATAATAATAATAATAATAATAATAATAATAATAATAATAATAATAATAATAATAATAATAATTCAATTCAATTCATTTATTTAAGTGCAAAACAACAGCATAAAGCCAATTACAGCTTGCACGTACAATAAAAGTGAAAAACATAAAATGAAAATATAAATGTATACATAATAAAGTAAAATTTAAAAGACAAAATCAAACTTCACATTTCAGTTTAACAAGATTACAAAATTTCTTATAATCAAAGTCACACAGATTAAGGTTACTCCCAATTTGATTATATCAAGAGGGTAACCTAAATAAAGGAGAAAATTTAAGAATATTAGAATGGCATGTTTGAATCTGATATACACAAGTAGACCTAGTATCATAACTCAAAGACCTAACTGAGATAGTTGAAACTATATCTGATAAAATAACCTGTTTATTAACAATTTTATAAAAATATTTCAAATCCCTATACTTTCATCTAGATGAAAGATTAATCATTTTACCCTCCCAAGAAACATATTTGAAAAACTTCTTTGAAATAGACTGCAACAAGTTACATCCTTGCAAAGAACTAGGGTTCCAAATTATTGAACCATATTCAATAATAGGAAGAACCAATGAAAAAAACAATTTCCGTTTAGTATCATTACTGAACTGATAACCATGTCTAAGAATGGCACCCATAACTTTAAAAGCTTTACCAACAATCATTTCAAAATGAGGAGTAAAAGATCCATTACAAGAAAACATAATTCCAAGATCTTTTTGGCATTTAACTGAAATAATTTTATGAGAATTGATATAATAATAAAACTGTAAAACTTCAGATTTTTTGGAATAAGAAATAAAGGAACATTTATCAAAATTAACTGTCATATTATTTGACTGACACCAAGCACTAAAGTTATCAATATCCTTCTGAAGGAGAACACAATCGTTCACTGATACAATTCTTCTAAAAATCTTACAGTCATCAGCATAGCTTAACAGAAAAGAATATCTCAAGCAATCATTAAGATCATTAACATAAACATTAAACAGCATGGGTGCTAAAATACTACCCTGTGGAACACCTAAATTGCATTCAAAATTAAATGAAACTTTATTATTGAATTTAATATATGCTGTACGACTACATAGAAATGATTGAAACCAATATACAAGTTTATTAGAGAAACCTATTTTATGTAATTTATGAAGTAAGACACTGTGATCAACTTTATCAAAGGCTTTTGACAAATCAAAATAAATAACATCTAGTCTTTGACGATCTTCAATAGCATGAGCTATATGATCATAAATTGTCAATAATAATAATAATAATAATAATAATAATAATAATAATAATAATAATAATAATAATAATAATAATAATAATAATAATAATAATAATAATAATAATAATAATAATAATAATAATAATAATAATAATAATAATAATAATAATAATAATAATAATAATAATAATAATAATAATAATAATAATAATAATAATAATAATTAAAAAAGAAGATCTCTTTTTAAACCCATCTTTACATTTAATTTTCAATGATTTTACAACCTGAATTGTGACTTACAAAAATTATTCTTGAAGAGATACTTAATCTAATTCCTTTTATTTTTAAGATTTTTTTACAATCTATTTTTTACCCACTCTTCATGAGACTTTTTAATGTCTAAACATACAATAAGTAATAGTTTATTTTCCTTACCTCATATTTTAATTAAATTATATACAACATTGTCCCATTATCATTTTTCCTATTTGAATGCATTTTAAAACTATCTTAAAATTTCCCCTTCTTTCATTGAAAACTTAATATTGTCTATGAATGTAGTAAATAATTTATAAAATGTAACTAATTAATAACTCAAAATCTTTCCCCATTATTTTAGATAATTATTTAATTTTCACATCTTTTCATTTATCTGGAATTTTGTTATCAACTATAATTTTAATAAAACTTACTTTTTAAATTAATCTTAACATATTTTCCCATGCCTGATTTCACTTCAGGTATCATACTCTTCAATTTTCTCACTTTCCTTTTTTTTTCAGTCTATCTATTACACTATTCCACATCTATCACTGTAAGTTTTTAATAAATCATATCAAATATTGTTGAAAGTTTTTATAACAAATACATTAATATTTTTACAAGTTTTTTCTTATTGTGATATTCTCATCTTTCTGTATTTAATAATATAAGATCTTTTCTTTCTTACTTCTCCTGTATATTTAGAAAAAAAAATCCAAACTCTTCCTCACTGCATAGTTAGTTTTCTCCATTAATTTATGATTTAGTTTATTCTATTTCTATCTTAATTTTATTCTAGTTATTTTTTTTAAAAAAGAGCTATCACATCTAAGAATTATATCTTATTTTTCCAATTACTTTTTAACAACCTTTTTATAATTATTACATGCCTTTCTTTTTTTCACATTTAGTAAAGTTTATTAACAAATTTGTAATCTTTTTTTATCATATCTATTCCTCATAAATTTTAGAATCTCCATCTTTCCTCCAAAAAACTTAACCCCCATTGTTTATTTTTATCTACCTCTATCAATCTTTCTTTAAATTTTATTACTTTATCTTTCAGATGTTTTTAATTATACCAAGCTAAAATAGTTATCATATCTTTTTTTTGGCATGAGATAGTTTAATTCCTTTTAAGTTTTCTAATTCCTCTTTTTCTACCAAGACATAATCAACAACATATTTCAAATTTTGCTTCTACCATATAAATTTCCTTTTTACACATTCCTTTTAATAATGTTCCAATCATGTTCTCCATTCCATATAACATGCTCATTCGTATCACTTATAAACAATATTTTAGAATTAATCTTTATAAATTCATTTATATTCATATGCAAATATTTTCAAATATTTTTATTCCACTCTATTAATCCTTTTCATTTGCACTAGTGAGTTAAATTTACTATACTACATATCTATATCTTTTTAACCATTTTCAATTTAAACTCTCACTTCACTTCACCTAATTTTAATCATTTAATGTATATATATTCTATGCAATTTTTTTTAATATTTTGCTTAATAATATTTCCTATACATATTTCTTTTTATCCTCAATATATCTACTTAATCCTTCTATTTATATTTTTGAAGATTCAGTTTTTTATTCTTCAAATGAGTCTCTATTACTACTAAAAAAAATAATTTTTTCACGCATGAAAATTTCCAATTCTGTCCCATCTTTCTATCATATTTTCTGCATATTTATAAACCTGAGGTTTGTATTAAAACTCTTTATTCTTTTAAATATCTTCTTCAAGTAGTATAATAACTATTTTTCTTATTGCATTGCCAAATGTACACCATATACTAAATCATCCATGCACTTTACTACTGTTACAGGCAATGGAAACTATAAACTGTAAAAGAGGGTGGTAAATAAAGCACTGTGTAAGAGTAGTAAAGTGTGTAACGGGTGTACTCGTTTACCGTATACTTATTGGTTCTTATCATAAAAAAATATATCTATATTTCCCCTTTTCCTTTTTAAGCAAAAAAATAGTGATAAGAAATTTCGTATTTCTCTCACAGCATATTTATGGACGTCAATCATTGACTCCAAGCGCCAAACTTACTTTTTACATAAGTATTATGCTGGAAGAGAAAAATACGATAGTAATAGGGCCCTCCACTAGCTCAGTACTCAGGGCGGGTGGCCAATAAACCGTAGGAAAATGTACGGGGGAAAACTCTATGCAACCAACAGCGAAACTCAGATCAATCGTTTAAATTCATGAACTATATTCTATGAGTCAAATAATAAAACATACACATGTAATATAAGCCTTAAAATAACACACCTTTTATTATAATATTTTTTTTTTTTTTACTTTTAAGAAAATATATTGCCCATACCCTTTTAACGTTTACATAACCCAATAAAACCTACATATGTATTTTGTGTGGATTTACAACAGAACAAGAAAACGAACGTATACACAGATAAAAATCTAATCAGCTGTATTTGAATGGCCTTATCATAAAAAAAATATATAAGTTCTTGCCTTCGTTCGTTCTCCTTGAGGGTTTCAGAAAACGTGGTAAATTTTTGGAAATAAAATATCTTAAGTTCATATTACCTGCAATTTTTGTCCGATGTGATCCCCGGGGATATCAAAATAAGAAGAAAAAACACATGAAATCCGAAGCAAAACGTACGAGACAGTTCATCACGCTTCAGTTCATTCCGAGTTGGATCGATTCCCTTGCGAAAAGTTGATAGATCTCCGGTAGATGTTCTCCGGTCACTGCCGCATGGACTCTTCGGGGTAAGGTCCAGAAAACCCAGCACGCTTAAGCTTTTACCCCACCGTACTCATGTTCGGCCGTAGCCTTAGTTACTCTTCTTAAAATATATATATATAAAAAAAAATTGAATATATTTTTTTTTTCTTTCCTCTTTGAAAACCAAAAATAAAATGACACTAGTTTAAAAAAAAAACTACGTCTCCACTCTCCCTGTCACTTTTTCTTTTCTTTTGTTTTCGCAAACACAGTCCGTCCCCTTTCTTTCCCACCACGTGGTATAGATGGCCAGTTAAGCTAATAAGCAAAAAGAACTTTTCGCACCTTCGGACATTTTGGCAATTAACATTCCGGAAACCTTTTTCTCCAACCTTCTTTTTTTTTTTCATTCAAATTCCCCAGATAAGACCTTCGATGCTTAATATATCTCTTTTTTTTTTTCTTTTCTTACAATAATCTCTTATCTTGGATCCAAAAATGTATTCATACGTTCGTTTCTAAAATTGTCTATCCACACCGCAAATACATACATATACCACTTTTACAAAATAAAACGCAAATTCCCCCCCCACTCCCTCTTTTCTTACTTTAATAAAATTTTAAACATTTTCTCCCACTACAAAATAAATACTAAAACGAAATAAAAATCAAATTATATGAAACTAATTTTAAACTATATAACATATGTGTGCCTTTCTACCATTGTAACTAGGGTTTAAACCCGACTGTTTACAATACCCTCCTCCCGGAAGCCTTTAAATACGGTCTACGTATTTGAACGGCTCCTAGTTCAGTGGCACGGGCTTGAGTGAACGGGCATTGTATGATCCCTTCACCTCTTGCCCCGTATTCACCCAGAAAGCGTTATCACCCTGATACTTAACAATAGGGTACGGTCCATCATATAAACTACAAAATTTTTTACAAATAAATTTTCCCGGTTCGCTCACATGTGGTGTCTTTACCATGACTAGATCGCCCACTTTAAAATGATACGGCCTCCCCAGGGTGTGTTTGTTTCTTTCTTGACTCCTTTTTAAAAGTGTATGATATGCCCGCTCTCGATCCTCCTCCATGTTGATCGGCAATTCCTTTGGTCCTGGTATTTTGGTCTTGATCAATTTAGGAGCATGTTTCCCAAACTGGAGTCGCATGGGAGAAAATCCGGTGGACTCGTTAACTGCCCAATTTATATAATTAAGTATTTCTGGAATTTTCTTAACCCATCCACGGTGATTAGTGGGGATGTAGGTCCTAAACAACCGACCCAACTCACGCATCACCCGCTCACATGGGTTTGATTGAGGATTTCTAATCGATGTTAGTACATGTTGGATCCCCGACCTGTGAATCCATGCTTTCCATTCTCCCGAAATAAACGGTGTACCATGGTCCGATAGGACACTTTGGGGTTTTCCTATGGTAGCAAAATATTCCTTCTCTAGCAAACGTATGGTGTTTTGGGCATTGGCTTGATTCATTGGATACGCGGCCACAAACTTACTAAATAAATCATACACCACCAACAAATATCTTTTTTTATTGAACATGGGTAATGGCCCGTAATAATCTATGGCAATCATCTCATGAGGCCTCCTTGGAATTATCGAGCTCATTGGACCTGCATAATTTTTATTTGCAGGTTTAGTTTTTTGACAAAGTTCACATTGATGTATTATCTTTACTATAGTTCTATGCATGTTCGGCCAATAAAACCACTTCTTAAGCCACTTTTCTGTTTTCCACACCCCATAATGTCCATATAGTTGGTGGACGTGAGTCACCACTGCATTCCTCATTGGTTGTGGTATTATCGGCCTCCAGCTTTCTGGTTCCCCATCCATCTTGTATTGGAGCACCTTCTGATCAAGTCTGTATCGGTGTATCCCACGTCTGGACTCATTTTCATTTTTGCTCCTTTCCCCTTCCAGTTGTCCGATTATTTTACCTAGATGAGCATCATCCCTCTGACACTGGGCCAATCTTTTAGAGTCATTCTCTACCTTATCATTCATTCCCAAATTTACCCCTGCCACGTATAAATTCTCAACCTTCAGGTGACTTGATGGCACACGTACTGGATTGCGACTCAGAACATCAGCCACGACGTTATCTGACCCCTTACAATGTTTTACCACATAATTATACTCTTGAAGGTATAAGCTCCACCTTACCAACCGACTGTTTGTCAGATAACTGTGGTTAATAAATTCTAGACTCTGATGATCCGTAACAACAATTATTTTTGACCCTAACAACAATGTGCGGAGTTTTTGAAATGACCAAACAATAGCCAAAGCTTCCTTTTCGGTGACGGTGTAATGTCTCTCTGGGCCCTTGAGCATTCTACTCAAAAAATATAGTACTTTTGCCTGACCATCCTCTTGGATCTGTGATACTGTCGCTCCCAGCCCGTATCCACTGCTGTCGGTTTGCACTATGAAAGGTTTTTCAAAGTCCGGAAAAACAAGCATTACGTGTTTCATGAACCCTTGCTTCACCTTCTCGAATGCCTGACTTTGCTCCTCACCCCACTCCCACATCGTATCTTTCCTCAATAGTCTAACTAATGGTTCCATATGTTGAGCAAATTGTTCCTGAAAACGGTTATAAAAATTACACATACCCAAGAAGGATCGTACCTGCTTTTTAGATTTTGGTGCGGGAAAATCTTTAATGGCCAAAATTTTATCTGGGTGTGGCTGAACACCCTGAGCGCCTATAAGGTGACCCAAAAATGTAACCTCCTCCTGAAACAGTACGCTTTTCTTCAGGTTTACCTTAATTCCTTTATCCCAACATTCCTTTAGAAACATTTCCACATCCTTGGCATGTTCTTCCATGTTAGCCGACGCTATCAACACATCGTCCACATACATTGTAATTATTTTTTTTACTTCCGCAGATAATACTTTATCTAAACACCGCAGTAGACCAGCCCCGCTGTTAATTAGGCCAAATGGCATGCGGTTAAACTGATACGAGCAGCCGTCATATCTAAAAGCAGTATATTTGCGGTCTTCCGGGTGCAGACCTATCTGCCAGTAACTCGCTGTCAGATCAAATGTCGAGAAAATTTTTTTTCCGTTAAATCTACCAATTAATTCTTGCATGGGTGGTGGTATGTTACAATCTGGAACTGTGACTTTATTCAATTGCCTCGCATCAAGGCACAACCGTACGGAGTTATCTTTTTTCTTTACCACGACTATTGGATTACAGTATGCCGATGAACTTTTTGATATGATTCCCCATTCCAACATTTGATCTATCTGTGCTTTCACCTGTTCTCTATACTGATGAGGGATGGGGTATGATTTTGCCTTAAATGGTTGAGTTTCGTTTACCTGAATTCTTTGTTCGAAACCTGGGATTATGCCTGGTATATCTGAGAACACCTGATGGTAGTCTTTCAATATCTTTCTTAGCATTTCCTTCCCTTCTCCACCGGCCAGTTTTACCTGTTCTATCTTATCCGCTATCACGTCATCCTTGTTGTCATCGACAACTTGCAAAGTGCCTATTGAAACATCTGTACTGTCCATCACGAAACCAATCACCTCCCCATTACATGTGGCTTGTCTACTTTCGTAGTTCAACTTACACTTATACTTGTATAAGAAATCAGTTCCTAATAGAACATCACAGATCAGATTTTTCATAATTAAAAATGCATGAGGACAACTTACTCCCTGGATTTTAACATTTAGCCATATCTGTTTGGGTTCAACTTTTGCCTTTCTGTTGTTGGCCATTGCCACCTGTACAGCTTTCAAAGGCAGAACGGGTATATTTGGTTGTTCCCTGATGAGTTTATAATATAATCTCTCTGTTATTACAGAGACCTGACTTCCTGTATCTATAAGTGCTTCCACTTTCGTCTGTCCAGTTGCTATCTGTATTTTTGGACATGTTTGGCATGCGTAACTTGGTACCCGGTCCTCCCATGAACAAATCAGATTTCCCATACATTTTGGATTCGATTGCTGACTGAACCCTATGTCTCTCCCTTGATCTACTTCCTTTTCCCCCCGTATCTGTCTCATTTTCGCACTCACTTCCATTTTACTCAATACTTCGTCTATTTCTTTAGTAGATTTCTCTCCTTCTCCCAGTATCACTCTTATTTCTATGGGCAAGTTATTACATACTGTCTTTACCATCTGTTTCTCTGACAAATCACATGCTTTTAACGTCTTGAGTAGGGCCACTTGTCGCCTAAAGAAATCTACGTATTCCTCTGGTCCACCCTCTCGGAACTTCTCCCTTATTATTCGGGACCGAATATCCTCCTGTCTCTCTTCACTCCAGAACACTCTCTCCAGGGCTGTCTTGTAATCTAAAAATGTCTGCGGCTGGTGCATCAGTGAATTCCACCAATCCCTAGCCTGAGCTTCAAGGTGGTCTGATGCTACTATCGCCTTCATCTCTTCCGGTATCCCATAACCTTCGAAATACCTTTGCAGACTCCTAAGGTGATCTGTTGGCATCTCCTCCTTCCTCCCCTCATATGTGTTTATTTTTATCAGTCCCATCCTCCTTATTTTATACTCTCTGTCTTTTATATTATACGTGTATTGATTATATATATAAATGAGGAGAAAAAAAAATCGTAGTACTTTGTTTTGACTGCTTCCAAAATCACAACGTGGTAGGTTTTCTCTTTCCCCCCCCCCAAAGCGCCATGCTACGTGTCTAATTTCTTTATCAACCACTCGGAAAACTATTTTCTGTCTTTCAATAAAACTATTTTAATCGAAGCAAACTTCACGTCTCTCTAATATTTCTATTTTACTTCCCCTCCTTTCCCTTATCGAATTTTTAATGTTTCTACTCGGGCCCCCATACATTCCATTCTTCATAAAGCCTTAGTTGGGACGCCATTGTAACGGGTGTACTCGTTTACCGTATACTTATTGGTTCTTATCATAAAAAAAAATATCTATATTTCCCTTTTTCCTTTTAAGCAAAAAAAATAGTGATAAGAAATTTCGTATTTCTCTCACAGCATATTTATGGACGTCAATCATTGACTCCAAGCGCCAAACTTACTTTTTACATAAGTATTATGCTGGAAGAGAAAAATACGATAGTAATAGGGCCCTCCACTAGCTCAGTACTCAGGGCGGGTGGCCAATAAACCGTAGGAAAATGTACAGGGGGAAAACTCTATGCAACCAACAGCGAAACTCGGATCAATCGTTTAAATTCATGAACTATATTCTATGAGTCAAATAATACAACATACACATGTAATATAAGCCTTAAAATAACACACCTTTTATTATAATATTTTTTTTTTTTTTACTTTTAAGAAAATATATTGCCCATACCCTTTTAACGTTTACATAACCCAATAAAACCTACATATGTATTTTGTGTGGATTTACAACAGAACAAGAAAACGAACGTATACACAGATAAAAATCTAATCAGCTGTATTTGAATGGCCTTATCATAAAAAAATATATAAGTTCTTGCCTTCGTTCGTTCTCCTTGAGGGTTTCAGAAAACGTGGTAAATTTTGGAAATAAAATATCTTAAGTTCATATTACCTGCAATTTTTGTCCGATGTGATCCCCGGGGATATCAAAATAAGAAGAAAAACACATGAAATCCGAAGCAAAACGTACGAGACAGTTCATCACGCTTCAGTTCATTCCGAGTTGGATCGATTCCCTTGCGAAAAGTTGATAGATCTCCGGTAGATGTTCTCCGGTCACTGCCGCATGGACTCTTCGGGGTAAGGTCCAGAAAACCCAGCACGCTTAAGCTTTTACCCCACCGTACTCATGTTCGGCCGTAGCCTTAGTTACTCTTCTTAAAAATATATATATAAAAAAAAAATTGAATATATTTTTTTTTTCTTTCCTCTTTGAAAACCAAAATAAAAATGACACTAGTTTAAAAAAAAAACTACGTCTCCACTCTCCCTGTCACTTTTTTCTTTTCTTTTGTTTTCGCAAACACAGTCCGTCCCCTTTCTTTCCCACCACGTGGTATAGATGGCCAGTTAAGCTAATAAGCAAAAGAACTTTTCGCACCTTCGGACATTTTGGCAATTAACATTCCGGAAACCTTTTTCTCCAACCTTCTTTTTTTTTATTTTCATTCAAATTCCCCAGATAAGACCTTCGATGTTTAATATATCTCTTTTTTCATTCATTTTTTTTTTTTACAATAATCTCTTATCTTGGATCCAAAAATGTATTCATACGCTCGTTTTCTAAAATTGTCTATCCACACCGCAAATACATACATATACCACTTTTACAAAAATAAAACGCAAATTCCACCCCCACTCCCTCTTTTCTTACTTTAATAAAATTTTAAACATTTTTTTCCACTACAAAATAAATACTAAAACGAAATAAAAATCAAATTATATGAAACTAATTTTAAACTATATAACATATGTGTGCCTTTCTACCTTGTAACTAGGGTTTAAACCCGACTGTTTACAAGTGCATGGTTGATTTGTTTTATATGGTTCTTTTAAATAATTTTTTTCTTATAACAATTTTTAGGCAACTTCTATAAAAAAAATTTTTTTTCTATCCATATATTCTCTATTATTTTTATCTTCATCTATTTTGATTGTTATCCTATTCATATCCATATATATAACATAACTTCTACATCATAGTTTTACTCTTATTTATATACTCCAACTGCTTTGAATAATAAAATGTATTAAATTAATTTATTTAATATTTTAATTTTTCTTTTTCAAAAATGTAACTCACCCCTTTAAATAAATATATATTTATAAAAAAATATATTTCACACATCTAAAAAAAAATACCACTCCACAAGCCTTATTTAAATTTCTCTAACAACAAACTTTGAAATAATTCTATGTTTTCTATATATCTATCACACTTTCTAGAATTACAGAATAAAGTTGCAAATATTACAGAATACTATTACAAATTATACTCTGTAATACTAAGATGTATGATAGTTGTACAATAAATATTGACTGTTGTTCTTATATATATAAATTGTAACCTCAAAAGATTAATTCAGTGGGATAAATAAAGCACCAAAAATTGTGACATATATGGAGAAATAATAGTAGATTAGTTATAGTGCTAACAATAATAAGCTCAGGATTAGGCTAATAATAAAAATAAATAAGCCACCAATATAATAAGGTAAACTCAGGATTAGTCTAACTTTTATAGTATGCTGCTTTAAGAGATAAAATATATTAGGAGCAGAAGGTGTTCTGATATTCTTTCTTTAAAAGCACAACTCTTAAAATCTTATGCAGCACACTGCACAGGAGGTTAGCTTACTTTAAATATTCTTCATCAAGCCAACCTTCTAAAATAAATTAAGTTTTATCACCTCAATGATTCTTTCTAAATAATCAGATGTTAGGTATAGTAAATCTTTCTTTAAATGATTCAGATTCTCTATGCAACATAATTCTTTCTTAAAGTATTTATGATAATCAAACCTCAGGATTATTTTAATAATGAATTCTTCAAAAATCAATAATCTTATTTTTCTTTTTATTTATTAAATTAATAAAGAATGTGATCCTAGTAACAAATAACAATAAAATATGATCGTATCTTTAAGATGATATTTCTTACACCAAACAATTATTAAATTTAAAATTAAATCTCTTATATTAAAAATAATTATACATACTAGGATTACATTCATGATATATGAGCAGGAAAGGGATTTTGTGCCAACCAAACTATCACGTGAACAGGTTGTCATCTAATCTTATATCAAACTAAAAATAAGTAATCTGATCTTAATTCCAGATGAATAAAGCGATTTTATAATTGATAAATAAAGTGATCTTACTATTTTAATTTAAGATAAATAAAATAATCTTATCCATGGATTTAATCTTAACATCAGCAACATAACTTAATAAAGTGATCTTTATATCATATTTTCTTGTGCTCTTATACTCTTAATGCATAAAATAAACATGTGTGGTTTTATTAGATTTCTGCAAAATGCAGATGATGTGAGAAATACAAAAAAAAAAAAATAATAATAAAACAATATTTATTGACAATAATGAACATGGAAAAATAAACAAACTATTTTAATAGAGATTATAAACTACAAAATTTTCCAAAAGAAAATTATTATTGCAAATTATAGTTAAGATAATAATTAAATAATAAATAAATCCAAAATCTTAATATGATTTCTTATAAAGTCATCAAAGTTCTCACAGTTAATAAATTCACTCTCAGTTATATAAGTCCCTATAAAATATTTAAGAATTTTAGATAAGATAAATCTTATTATTCTTTGATACAGATGAATGTTCAAAAAGATATATAATTTTTATAGCCATATAAACAATTATAACTTTAATAACAAGCTATTTTATCAAGTTTTGAAAACATTTGGATATGCAAGATGGGCATATCAAAAATATCTACACATCATAACCACTCTGATTTATCAAGAGCACAAAATAAAGGCATGATTGGCATTATGCATTACCTTCACAACATATCAAAAGCCAGGGTAAAAACATAGTTAGGCATTACAACTTTAATAAATATATCATCTAAATAAACATCAAGGGATTGAAAATAAAACAAAAATAGGATGATGGCATAAACTTAGATAAACACCTACACAAGAGGAAAATGAAGAACTAGAACCTTGTCTCTAGTCTTAAAATATTAGAATAAACTATCAAAAAGTGAGGCATTGTCTAAATATAGCATTATATGCTTGATATCACTAATCATATCATAAAACTTACTGGCATGATAAAACAATCTATAGAAGAGATATAATAACTACTATCACCTATACTACTAATAAATAAGTGATATGTAAAACTGATAAAATATGGCAAAGATAGCAAAATATAGTTTGACCTGTAAATTTGTTGCTAAACAATTTAACAATAAAAATATACATTGGTTTCAAAAACTCTTCCATATATTGCTTTATATTCTAAATAATTATAAAAAAAGACGAACATAATACACTTTCAAGTATTTTATGCAGTGCTAATAATACCATGAAAACTTGACATGAGATGAATATTTAAATTAAATATAAAATAATACATAAGAAAATAATGACTATAATACATGTATAAATAAACCATAAAAATATTTATATCACTTTATCAAATAAAATTAACAGTTCTTGGTCTTGTCTGTCTATGCCATTAAGCAGGATATAATCAAATAAAGAGTCCTTGGGCACCCTAAAAACTTTAACAGGATATCTAAATAAAATTGCAGATTTAAATTAATAAACAGCAAGTAAAAAATGAGGTAAGTAGAATTTTAAATCACTGACATTACTAAGATAGCCATTCTAAGCATAAACAATTTAAATATAACAATGAAGCAAATGGTATTGTACATGTTGAATAAAGAGTATAATAATATTTCCTTTTATAAAATATAATTTGTAGCTTTATAAAATAAATATTAATGAAGAGCAAACAATTTTTCAATAGAACGTTGAGTAGCTGTAATAAAAGATTTTCAGAGTCAATACATTTCAAATAAAATGTTGAGGAACTATAATAAATTTTTTAATAAGAGCACAAAATTATCGTTTTGTAAATCATTTTTGTGGTAAAATACAGAACAGGTTTAAAGAGCTAATGATAAGTAATTTTTATGTTTTTTTAACAATATAATTTTTTTTTAAACATCAGGTATATATGTTTAACAAATGTAAAAGTCTTTCTTGTCAGAACACAGGGTTAAATAAGTATTAAATGTTATAAATTTTATATTTTATCTTTGAAGATAGACGAAATACTGATTAGCAAGTTCATTCGAGTATAGAAATTTTATTTATTATCCTAAGATAAAGCAAATATTCATTTGTTTAAACACAAACATCAATCGTATTAAATGCATAAATAATATCTATTTCATTCATAAAATATTCTTATTGCCATAATAATTCAGAATAATTAAAATATAGCATATAATCAATTTTTCCTAAATGAAGAAACATATTTTATTCCTTATAAGATAAAGTGAAGGCAGAATACTTTTAAAATAGCATTTTTAAATAAGTAGACATGTTATTCACTAATTACTTTTAAATAAGCATTCATACTTTGACAGTTATTATTTATGAATTCATTTATCATTTATAGGATCCTACAATTTTCAGCTGACAGTTCTAATTGAATAATAAATTAAATTAAAGCAAAAAAGAACACTATAAAAATGATAGCAATTTTCAACATTAAAAAAAAAGGTATAGCGTTTAAAAGTCCTTGTAAGAATAAACATAAATTTATTTTAAAGTTAATGAAAGATAATTTTAAAAGTTATGGCATTTAGTAAAAGAATTATCATTTTCAAAATAAAGTTTAAATATAAGAATATAAATAAATTGAAATTAATGAAAGTTCTAACAATGCAATAGTTCCTTTAATACAAATCTACTGTTGTCATTACACAATGGGACAACGTACTGCTTCCTAATACATACACACATTAAACTTCTATGGTATAAAGTTGGGGAAGGTTGAAGTATTGAGAAAGTTATGTTAAAAAACCCGAACAGATGATTCTTCTAGCGATGTATAATTTTACTTAGATTAACAAATGATGATGTGGTGTGTTTACAAGGTTGGTGTAATGTAAGTCATATGATAGATAATTAGCTGGGTGATTGACAATCTAATGTTAATCAGACTAAGTATGTTTCAATGGTTTACATTTTATATATATCAAGTTTATATAAATGCCATCTAACTTTAAATTTTAGAAAATATACTGGCACATAGGTTTCTAACAATATTTTATTTAAAAGAATAATGATTTTATTTAATATAATGATGATGAATATTACACACAATTCCTAGTTGCAATATCTTGTTATCCCATGAAGAACACAAGTTACTTCCAGTAAATGAATGTAGACCATATAATATTACATTTAAAGAGGCTAGCATATACAACAATAGATTAATTACAGAACATACTTATCAGTTGACACATAACATACTTTTCTTTTAACAAAACCATTTCTGAAACTCATATATCATTGCCTTATTTTATATGTATCCAGGAAAATAAAATTTACTTATAAAATGTCCAAGATGTTTTTGCTAAGTTTAATCTTAACCTTCAACTATATTATAATATTAATATAGCTATAGATAAGTGAATACATTTTCTATGCAATGAACTTAAAATATAACTCTACATTGGATAAAACTATAAATATAAAACTTATCTGACTCATAAGTTTCCTAGTATAGACATATGCATATAATATATATCTAAATGTGTTAAAATGCAGGCAATGGTGAAGTTAGCTACAAATTGTAATATTAATTGGATGAGCACTTTTGAAAAGTTTTGTCTTCTCACAATCATAGCAAGTGGGTTATGTAAGCACAGTAGAAAATATGTGATAAATAATTAAATATATGCAAAGTGGATTAGAAAGTCCACTTTTTGGAGAGAGAGGAGCATGCTTCACTCTAGTTTATAGCATAGATATTGTTGGCTATAAGCCATGCTTCTTTTATTTTACATTTAGAGTCATGGGGTTCTAATGCATGTGATGGAAGCAAATGGTAATTTAAATATATGAATATAGTTAATATGGAATAGATAATCACTATACCTTTCTACAACAGAACCTATAAGAAATGGCCATTTTTAGATCCTAATTTCAATTTAATTACAACAGTGGCTCATTTTGAGTCCAACCTCTAATTTATTAAACTAAAATAGGATTGAATCCTCTCATACACATATTGATATGTTTAAGCTATTTGACAGCAAAAATAAATAAATGCATATATAAACTATAAGCTCACTAATCTAATTCTCAACAATTCAACACAGGGTTGGCTATGTTCAAATATAACTGGTGGATACAATTAAATCATTAACTAAAGCTATTAATAATTATTTACTCTAACTATTTAATCCATGGATGATTTATTTGTAAATATATTATATTTAAAATGAATAAATCTTCCATTATTATCATTATTTATTTATTAATTTATTTTTAAGTTTCAACAATAATCTATATTTATATAAGAGAATTGCAAAAGATTTTTTTTTTTTTTTGAAAAATTGCTATATGGGAAATTCATGGTTGAAAATCAATTAATGTAAAAAAAATGTTGAAAGTATTATTGCAAGATTCCTTCAAAAATTTGAATTGCTATTGTCAGATGTAGAATTCAGGCTTGCATTTTAACAAATGGCTGAATTCCTAAGGTAACACATAATCAATACTGTTAGCTATTATCCAAGTTAAGAACTGGTGTACAATGACCGGTTTATTGTTTGTCAGTCATTAAAAGTTGGCTGCAGCTTCAAGATCAACAAGGTTAAAAGTTGTTTCAGGCAAGTATGTTGCATGAAATGATAATCCAGGGAATTGATGGCAAATAGATGATTGGTGCTGGAATGATCAACATTGTGTTGAAATGAAGAATGTCAATTGTGAGTCTTTTATAAATTTGAAGATTGCCTTATGAGTAACCAAGTCACTGCAAAAATATTTGATGGTACTATGCTTGAGCCTTATGTTTTTAATTGGTGAAGTTTGTTTAGAAAAGTGGTTATATGCCATCTGGTGGTATTTCTAAGATTTGAAAGTACAATGGGTGACTAAAAGGCAGATAGAATGAAGATTGCTGCACATGATGTTGGTGTGTATGGTTTTTAATATGATTGGGATTATTTGTTGGATGGAGATATCAGGTTGTTGATATGTATCTGAGATGATCTGACATATGCAATTGAGAGCTTGACAATCATTGCAATGTGTTGCTACATATCTTCTGCCATATGACATACAAAAAAATGAATAAATACTTCTTTAGTACAGGTCATGGTAGCACAAAAAGTAAGATATATGCAAGGCATGAAGATTAAAATAAAACAGAAAGTTAAAGTTTAGTTCCATAGCTCATTTTTTTAAAAGGCAAAGGAGTTGTCAATTATTGATGTTTAGCATGGGGGACATTTGGATGTAGGATACTGTTGTATTTAGTATTACTAAAGATGGTCACTTTCATTTTGAAAGGGATGGATAAGACTTAAGAGATATGAACTTGAGGGGAAGTCAGTCAGTCATTGTTATAGGAGCCTGTGCTATAATGCTGGAAAACACTGTGTAATTGATGTAATAAGGTTGAAAGCCTTTTTGATTATACGATACTTAGATGTTGTGAATGCACAGATCATTATAGATTTGTGGATAGCTGTATTGTTGGCGGAAATTGATATGATCTTCCTGTTTCACAATAGCATATTGCAGAGGGAGTTAAAATTGGTGATGAATGACTTGGAGGAAAATAGTATGTAACTTAGTAATTATGAGCATATTGAATAGCTGAATCTTGAAATAAAAAGAGGTATGCATTAGAAAGGGACTTAGTAATGCATGTAGTGATATCATGGTGCTTATTTTGTATTGTAAGTCTCATGGAAACTGGACTAATGTAAAAAAGAAAACCTAGGAATGGGCTAGGCTTGCCCTGAAATATTTTAGGCAAGTTTTCTCATGTAGATGAACCATGCAGCAGATTTGTTCAAATTGAACTTAAGTCTATAGACAGAGTTGGATTTATTAAGTATCTTTTGAAGTATGGGCAATTGTTTTCAAAATCATAGGAAGATGATAATATCATCCATGTATCTGTTTGTCAATATGTTTATAGGAGTATGGGTTAACATATAAGATGAAAAACAGCATGATAAGCAGTGATCCCAGTGAGATAGATTTGAGTAGGTGTAAAGGATAGTAAGTTTTTTCCATTGAGAGTGATATGTATTTTTCTAATGAGCAGATGGTTGATAATTAGATATAGCAAAGTAAAAGAGATGATGGCATTGCTAAGCATATGGGATTGAACTGAATGCTGCTTGGATGTTAAGCTGGAGTGCAATGGGAGCATATCACTTGCACTTTTGGACTGAACTCATAACTGCTCTAAATAAGTGCAGTGAATAGACCTTTCTTAATAAACAAGATATTTGAAATCAAGGGAAGTATGTGTGGTTCCATTTGATTTTTAATTACCCTCTCCAGTATTTTAATTCTTAGTAGGCCTATAGAAATTGGTCAGAGGTTGTTAAGAGTAAAAAGATGGTCTGGTTTTTTGATGAACACTATTATAGCAATAAAATACAAACCTTTAATGTTATATAGCTTTTGAGATAAGTAATTAGTCACATCTCAAAGTTAAACAGTGTTAAAGTGACTAAGATGAGTAAAAATAAAGGTAAGTCTTTCAATGGCTTCAGGGTGACAAGAGTTCTGAATAATGGCAAGCTTTGTTGCAAATTATGCCGTCTAAAATTGTGTTCCAGTTTATGGTAGTCCAAAGTGACAATGATGGTGACTCAAAGATATTGTCTACTAGTAATCTGCTTGAAATAAAGATATATGGGTGTATCATTTTCAAGACTGCATATAGGTCTTTTGGTCTTTAGTGTCATGGGTACTTTTAAAGTGGAGAGGTAGCCAATGTCCTATTGTATGTATTCTCTAGTCCACAATGTGCTGCTGACAACAGCAATTTTTTGTGGTGGCAAAGAATTCTTTAAGCTAATTAAATGTTTGATAGTAGGCTTGGATGAGTTTATATACATGGTCATGTATGTGGTAAGTGGGTTTAGCTATAACAATGTGAGCGTACAATTCATTGACCAGTGCTAAAACATGAAAAGATTGAGGGGGTCAACCTGTTAAATGCTGAATGTTAAAAGATAAAATATTATTGTAAGCTATATATTTTTGAATTGGATCTAGAGTTATAAGTTCTAGTTTGTGAAACATAATGGAAGTTTTTAAATTAACACTTTCTACAAAATAACATTTGGTTAACTTGAATTAAAAGTGATTTTTTTTTTTTTTTTACAAAGTATACATATACAATACAGAGTAAATCATTTCCTTTTTTTCTTTTTACTTCTGCTCCATTAAAATGTAAACTAACTTTATTTAAGCTTTTTTCTTTCTTTTCTTTTTTTAAAACTTTTGCTATCTACTTTAGTGAATAGGGTATAATTAATGGGGATTTGAACCCAGAATTTCAAGCTCCCTACAGTCACCCACTCTATCCAACTGATGAGTGCTGGTTCAGCATGAAATATGTATACTGAGGATCATTTATCTTTTTAATATTTACTTGGTCATGTGTATCAGTTATATTGGATAGAGTGAATGACTGTAGGGAACTTGAAAATCTGGGATTAAATTTCCTTTAATTACATCTAAGTTAAGAATATACACTATACCTTGTATTTCAATATTAAATATGATATGACATATAAGTATAAAATAATACTTAAAACAAGATAAATTCTAAATAGTCTCTTTTAAATGTAAAAAGAGATAACTATAGTTTATTGCCAGTGGCAAATATTAATCAGTTCATATGTGGCCATAATATAGTTTAGCAATCTCCAGTTCTGCAATTTGAAATTAGTTGTTTTCTTCATTTTTAAGCAAGATTTATTAGAAATAGTATGTCTAGTTTTTTCAGATGTGTCTCCTTTTACTCATTAAGCATACTGGGCATCCAATATTGTGCTAATAAAGTGAAAATCCAGAATGAACACCAAAAGAAAAATTGGATTTTTTAAATATTACTTTTTTCTGTTTTTAATAACTCTTTCCAGTTTTTTTGAAAAATTAACTTGATTAATTTGCATAACGGTTTAATTGCCTGATTTTTTTTCATCTTCTATCTAATTGCGTCATTCTCAATATATTCTTTGACAAGAGAATTTTAATTTTTTTTTTAACTTTTCCATTTTTAAAAGTTTCTTATCCGTGTAGGAAACCACATATTATAATTTAAAATATATATATATAATTTAAAATTTATATATATAGAAAAAGAGAGAATCCGTCGTAAATAATTTCATATATAATTATTAGAGAAAGAGAAACAATCATAAATTAAAACAAAATGTATAAATGGAAAAGGCAGTTTGTTTTGACGTCATGATTGTAGTTTTATGGACTTGGGATTTTTTTTTATGTAGGTATTTTAATTGCTACATTCCACTTAGATGTCTAAATGCAGACATGTAATAGTTTTAATGTTTAATAAAACATTGACTTAGAAGCTTTAAAACCACAAATTATTCTTTTAGTAGTTGTTTATTTTATATTAGAAATATCTACACATCATGGTTTCCATCTTCATTCCTTTTTATAACATTAAAAGGTTAAATATTTTATTTATTTCTGGAGACATCTTTCCGCTGTATCATATCTAACTCGTCGACTGGAAAATCATGACTCGAGAAGTATTTCATTCTGCCTTTGTATTCTGATCTGAAAACAGAAATGTATTTTTAAGGTACAAAAATTTAAACTTTCTATCAATAGCCTAAATTTGTTTTATTTAGAGAAAAAAAAATCACATGAGATTAAATGTTTTTTTTTTTTAAATGACAAACTGAGGTACAATATTTTTAAATTAATCATTCACTCTGAAATCATTTTTACTTTTTTCGGCTGGTAATTAATCTTTTAAGTTTTAGATCTCAAGTCTAATGACTGCTTTAAAATACGGAGATATACATACAATATTCAAAGAAAATACTAGTATATTCAGGACTTCTTGTAAGGATAAATATTGGAATCAGCATAATAAAAAAGAAATTGTCTCGTTAACTTGAAGTTAAATTTGTAATAAGCCAATAAACAGTTAAAATGGTGTTTTTTTAACTTTGAAAAAAATCAAAAATCAAAAAGTGATTAAAAAACTGACAAAGCAAAGCTGAACTAAGCAGATAATAAAACTATAGGTGGCGTGATGTAAAAAGAGTACCTTCCAGAAATCAGATGATCAACTATATTTATATTTACAATTGAACTATTTAATGATGTACATATATATGTACGTGCGCGTGTGTTCCAAAACCTTAAGAAAATGTTTTTAGAGTAAAATGTATTTTCATAATAACTCCAAAGTAGAACATAAACTCATACCTATTAGTTGTTCTATAATATTTTTTAATACTTAAAATGTAAAATATTGTGAAAAAATTATTTTAAAATTCAGCACATTTTTTGAGTTGGTCTAAAATCAAAATTCTCTATAAATAAGTTTGAATGATCCTAGTGAAAATTTTGTACAGAATATAACAAAGGATTGATACCTCTGCAGCTTCTAATGTCTCTTTTTTAATCTTACTACTGCATTCTTGTAATCACATTTTCATTTAGACATTTAATGTATAGTTTTGACAACAATTTTTTTATTTTTTGTTTGATTATTCTAAAATAGCAAGAACAATTGTATTAATTTTCAAAAATTTTCCCTTTCTGATCAATTTATTTGTGAGACTCGCCTCTTTAAGATGATTGGAAATTCAAAACTTAAAAAAATAGAAACTCTACCCCTACAATTGTGTCACTAAAATATGGCAACTGGAGAATTGCATTAGATTCATAGATCTCTAGTCCAAGGTTTTTCACTAATGACCTCCTTAAAATAGAAACAAATCTTGGGATATTAGATGAATGGATGACACTAGTCAGAAATTTTAGTGCACAAATCTTTAAGCATATATTGATTACTATGGCTTGCACTGGATGACACTATTGTGTGGAGAACTTTTTTTTAACAGATGAAATGATGGTCATGTAGTGGTTTAATTTAGGACTTGTTATAATTATAAGGGCTTGTTCTTTATTGATATATTATTCTATGAGAAAGTCTTCCATCTACTTCATAATGTCATTATTCTTTTTTAATAATAGTCCATCTTTTTATTCTTATTGCTAAAACAATTTCCCTCCAATCCCAATAAGTTGTGTTAAACTGTTGACACTCTTATTCTTTTCTGGAACTCTTTTTGTCAATTCATAGTTATATTTTTATACTAATAAAAATATTAGTTATTTTTTATTTATCTCATTCAAGTCTTATGATGCCACCATTTAAATCTGTTAATATTTTAAAATGATTTGCAATTTATATCTTAAATTTATTGAAAATATTTCTAAAACATTGTCTCTCTCATTTTGATTAGTAATACTCTACATCTGACTAATTAATCACTTAATGTGTTAAGTTTGTTGTATTAAAATATATTTGGCTATTAAAAATTATTTGATTAATGAAAAAATTAAAATATAATATAATTCTGCTATATTGTTTTTAGATATTTCCATGTCAGTTTGGATTTTCATGCAAAATATTCATAATGTGTAGATATTTTTGTTTGTAAATTTCATAAGTAAACTTACTCTCTTATTTTTGTCTTTATGTTCAAATATATTCACAGAAATTTTGCCTTTCAATAGTTTTCCATGTTATTGGGTCTAATCAAAACTATTCAACATATTTGAATAAAAATATACTTCTCTCTGTTGGGACATAAATCTGAATGATTGAATTTGATATCTGCCACTAATTTGTATAATTTATCTTGGCACTGTCTTTGGTATATCATCAATTTCCACAATGTTGTTATTCCTGTTTTTATTTATAATAAATTAGTCTTTCAATATTTATATTTTTTATTTAAAAAATAGAATCTACTTTTTTAATCAATTGCTTTTTCTTTTTTTTTTCTAATTTCTATCTCATATTAATTTCAATTCTTTTTTTTAATGTGATCTACAGTTATAGATAGGTAAATGTTATCATTAAGTGAACTCTATGTACAGAGTCCAAGGATTACTGGTATTCTCTGCATTTGGTTTTTTTATTATGCTTGTAAATGTAAAAGACAATCATCATTCACAAACCCATACATCCATTTATTCTGCTTTCAAGAAAATTTAGCTCACAATTTATTTAAAGAATTCTCAGACAACTGAGGAAAAAAGCAATGGTGGGTTTATAGTTGTAGACTCAGGAAAAATTTAGTAAATTTACTCTTTCCAATCATGATTTTAGATATAGCATATCCACTGTTTTATCTATGTAAACAATCTTTTAGTATAACATTTATTCTAAAAATAAAAACTATAAAGTCAACTATAAGAATTTTCCTATCTTTAAAACTCTATGAAATAATAGTTGTGCTTTCCTTCAGCTAATAGCAAGCTCCTTT
Organism: Epiperipatus broadwayi; assembly: GCA_028023455.1. Taxonomy (NCBI): domain Eukaryota; kingdom Metazoa; phylum Onychophora; class Udeonychophora; order Euonychophora; family Peripatidae; genus Epiperipatus; species Epiperipatus broadwayi. The sequence continues at coordinate 810,429 of JAQFVV010000244.1, read as the reverse complement.
ATAAAGAAAGATAGAATTAGGGTATTTGTCCTATATCCTAATTTATATAATTTTATTTGTCAAGAACAAAAAAATATATAGATGTTAAGTCATATTTATGAACATTTTTCTAATTACCAGCATTATCACATTATAGAAATACAAAAAAAGGGAGAAAAAATTTAACATGAGTTAAGTATTATATGTAAATCAATCCAGGGATCTCTTATATTACATTTAATGCCAGTAAAGCTGATATTTTTTGAAAGATGTAATAGTCTCCATTGAGCTATATTCTTCAAACAAACATGATCAATACTACACCTCTTAAAAAGTTTTTTCAATACTCTTTATAACATTAAAGGTTGCACTTCTTCCACAATATCATGTTTATGATTGTTATAAAATAATTTTAAATAGTGTATTAGTACTTATTCACTTCATATGCTTAATCCAATTAATTTCCATTCACCATACAACATTAAATTCAATATCATTACATTTAGCAGATTGAAGAATATTACAGAACATCCATGAATAAAATTTTTCAATTGACTTTTATATGACTCTACAGAAAGTCTATGTTCCACTTTCATATAATAAATCTAAAAGAATAACAACCCTGTATATACACTTAATTTAGTTAAAGTAATTAAATTAATGTAATGAAATAATGTATAATTAAATTTATTATAATCAGCAATAATATTGAAATCTGTGATGCATCTTAGCAACTAAATCAGATATTTTAATACTAATATTAGCATAATAACATTTATTATATTTCAAAAAAAATAATAATGCATATTTTAAAAAGCAGTTCTTACATTACAATAAGTAATTTACAAAAATTAAATCTATTTCTGAGTATTTAGAACGGCAATAAAATTTATATAAGTTAAGAGAAATTTATTTTTTAAGTTAAAAAAAGTTTTTTTAGAATTACCTTTTTCTGAAAACTGAATTTAATACTAAAATTTATTTGTTATAAACTTTGTATTATTATTTTTTAATATAAAATTCACATTCGAATTAATGCAATTTTATAAATAATCAGTAACCAAATATTGTACGAAAATAATTTGTACGTAGGTGGCTATTAATTTTTTTTATATTTTTGTTGGTCAAATAGAAATTAAAATTTATTCATTAAATAAATCATTATTAATTAGTTAGCTTATTAAAGGTATCGTTATTATTTAGTTAGCCAGATTTTTGAGCATTTTTATTAAATTTAAGAAAATTAATCTTTAAAAAAAATAAAATAAAAATATTCTAATTTGTAATTAGAGTTCAGTTCATAAAACTTTTTCCACATTTAAAAAGATATTAAACATTACTTTATTTTTGAATATTAATTTTTAATTCTATTTTATTAGTTTTGATAGCAATTACAACATTTTATCTGACAATTGTAGAAATATTTTCTAAATCTTTAAGGCATTTTTTCTAGAACTGTTTCACTATCTGTTTACTTTCTATTTTAATTTATAAAATACTTGTGAAATTGTTGAAGAAAGTTTTCAATTTTTTTTTCAATAATATCAGAGAATAAAAAAAATAATCCTTGCTAGCACTCCTACAAATACTAATATTTTAAAAAACACAGTACAAAATTTGACAATATCTGGATGTATCTTATTAGGATTAAAGTTTTAATCGTACAAAAACGTTTTTATGTTTGAATGCCTTTGGTATTTCAGTAAATATAATATACATTAAAATAATTAGTTTTCAGGTTTATATGCCTCTGGTGTTTAAATAAATATAATATACATTATAATAATGATTTTTTTATAATTCTTCTTAATATTTTAATGTTAAAATAAATGTTACTAATAATATATAGTGAAATACATAATTTATTATGATTACAATTATACTAATAGTAGATTATGTATAACTGCAATGGTCTAATTCAAGTTTTGAACAATGAAGTGTTACAGAAGAATTTTGGAGAGTTGGGAATTTGCAAAAAATGTATATATAACAAAATAAATCAGTCTTTATTAAAGTAAAAAAAAACAACAAAAAAAAACAATATATATATATATATATAATCGCGCATCTTATGTAGTCAACGTTAGAAAATTATTATCCATTATAAAACAAATGACACTTTGATAAAAACAAAATTAATAGCATTAAGACTTGTTTAATTTTTCCAATAATAACATGGGATATTAAATTCACTCAGCGAAAAATAGCAATATAAAATAATTATTTTTTATATTTCTATAAATACTTGAAATAATCAAACTTCAATTTTAAATTTTCAGATTATTTGTATATATATATATATATTATGAGGGGAAAAATGATTGTAATAACTTTAATTATTTTATGTACATATATATATATATTAGTAATTACATGTAATGCACATATTTTAATAATTATATTTATTATAATGTAATGTAAATAATGTCCATTGGGGGAGTTGCTGTAGGGTAATTGATTACATGACATTACATGAATAAAGTACAGAAAATTAAGGTGTTTGGTAATGATGAAAGAGTATGTAATAGTGGTCATAACTTCATTGTAATAGAAATGGTTAGTAATATGATGGAAAATTGAAATAAAAGTAGAAACAATAGTGAAAGATGTGGATGGAGAGTGAATGATAAGATTAAGTTGGAAAAGCATAAAATACAAGTTGAAGACACCATGGAAGAGTTGGTTGGGGGTGAGTATAAGGACCGGTGTGATGAAATAGAAAAAATGGCAAATAGGGTTTTAGGTGAGAATATTCAGAAGAATAAAAGTAATAAAAAATGAGAAATAGTAAAAGTGTAAAAGAGAGGAAAGAAGCATGCAGAGAATATAAGTGTGCTATTAAGAACAAAGAAAGTGAAAAAGACATTAATGCTAAATGAAAAAAGTACTTAAAAAAGAAGAAGTTGGCCAAAATAGATAATTATACAGAAAGAATGAAATTGAATAGAAAATTGTTGGAGGATAGTAAAAAATTTTGGAATTATATTAAAAGAAGAAATGTAGGTGAGAGGGAGATAGTATTACTAGATGATGAGGGAATAGAGTGTAGTTCTAGAAAAGATTCAGAGAGAATCTTAAATAGATATGTAATGGATATAGAAAAGATGTTAAAAAGGACAGAGTGATAGAAAACATGAAAGCATATAGTAATGAGAATACTAGGTTTACAAAAAATGAACTGAATGAGGCAGGGAAAAAATTGAAAAGTGGAAAGGCAAAAGGTTTAGATGGATGTGCAGCAGAGATGGTAATGAATTTAGGGCATAAGGCAAAAGTAAAGCTATTATCCTGTTTTAATGAGATGGCACAGAAGAATTTTTCCAGGTAGTTGGAGTAATACAAGAGTAAGAATATTATTTAAAGGAAAGGGTAAAGATCATAGAAAATTAAGAAATTATAGACTGATAGTGGTAACATCAGTTTTATATAAAGTTTTCTCATATATGGTGGCTGGAAGAGTTGCAAAATGAATGGAAGAGAATAATGTATTGGGTGAAATGTAAGGACATTTTAAGTCAGATAGGCATATAGGAGATAGTTTCCTTGTAGGAATTCAGATAGACAGTTATTTATGAGTTTTATAAATATACAGAAGGCATATGATAGAGGAAATAGAAATAGATTATGAGTAAGTTTAGTAAATTTGGGAATGGATGAAGCTTTAGTTGATATTATTAAGAAATTATAAGAAAATAATTACTATACATATCAATTAGGGGATATAGAATCAGTTAAAGTTAAAAATGGGGAGGGACTAAGGCAATGATGCCCTATGTCACCTATTTTGTTTTTGTTGTATTTGAGTAAAATGGAGAGAACAATAGAAAGACTAGGAAGAGGGATAGAGATACCATTAATAGGTGGCAAGAGAGTATATACTTTGTTGGGTCTTTTTTTTTTACAGATGATGTTTTTTTGTGTGCAAAAAGAAGAGAAGATTCAGAAGTTATACTAAGGATATGGGAAAGAGTGGGTAAAGAGATGGGGATTAAATTTAGTGAAGAAAAATGAAATATAATTATGATTAATACTCAGAAAAGAGAAGATGTAGAATTTTTATGGGGGGATATAAAATTAAGTGTGGTGAATAGATATAGTTATTTGGAAATCATCTTAAGTAATTAGAAAAATTGCTTGGATGAATGGGAAAAAAAATTGATAAATGAAGCAAAGCAAAAAAAGAGATTGATAAAGAAATTAACAGCATTTTCATGTAATAAATATAATATAGCTAGAATGGTATGGAAGGGAATTGCACTAGCAGAGTTGACATATGATAATGATGTATTATATGCTAGTAAAGGAATATTAGATTACTTAGAAAAAGTACAAAGGGAAGTAGGAAGACATGTATTAGATGCAAATGTTTTCATAGCAAAGGAGGCAATTCAATAAGAAATGGAATGGTTAACTTTTTATATGAGAGATGCAAAAAGTAAAATGAAAATGTTTGGTAGATTGTGGGTTATTTATAGTAAAAGAATAGCCAAAATAGTATTTAATTGGGTTACAAGTAAAGAGGAGGCAACAAGATGGGTGAGAAAAGTAATGAGGTATGCAGAAGATTTGGATAAAGAATTTATATCAGTATACTTGTACAAAAGGTGGGATGATCATGTTAGGAGAAGTGTTGAGTGTTATAGTGGTAAGGAATGGGATGGAAAAATAGATGCATAAATAAAGAATAGGGAGTGGAAGAGATGGAGAACTAGCATGGAGAGTAAAAAGAGTTTAAATATATATAGAAGTAAACAGAACATTGGGTGCGAGATAATTTATGATATATAACATATAATAACCACATTCCACTCTTTTTACACTTTGAAGCAAAATATATTTATTTATTAATATAGAAAATGATGGAGTAGAGAGAGTTTAATAGATATTAAGATCTGAAGAAGACTGCTAGGAACAGTCGAAACTGTAATATTAATAAATAAATATATTTTGCTTCAAAGTGTAAAAAGAGTGGAATGTGGTTATTATATGTTATATATTAGAAAAGCAAAAATAAAGAAGGAAAGAGGAAGAGAAGTTATTGAAGATTATATTATAATTTATGATAATAGCAAGGAAAGTAGTTTATTGTTTAAGGCTCAAATGGGATCTTTAGCAACAAGAGAATATACACATAAATGGAAAAATATGGGTGATTTTGTCTGCAAATTGTGTAAGGAAGGCATAGAAAATATTAGACAGCATTAATTGAAAGTAAATGCTTGAAAACAGAAAGGGTAAAAATAATGAAGTTATGGAAGAAAAAATATGAACAAAGTGATTATACAAAAAGTGGGTTATTGGTTTTTATGCTGGATTTAAGAAAAGATAAGGGGGATTTAGATATAAAAGTCATAGAGTTGACAAAGATTATGTTGTGGAAATGGGATGAAGCAGATTATGTGAAAACTTAGAATGGGGATTGAAAAGGGAAGGTAAAGTGGCCAACAGTTTTCTCTGGGCATAGTTTCTGGGAAATTCCTGACTCTATTTAAGGAAAAGTCACAGTGCATCACATCATATCACATGATTGTGTAAAAAGAAACATCTTGAAAATTTCCATTAAGAATTAATTTACAGTGAAATGTCTGTTTCAACTTTGTTTTAAATTGTTTATTTTTAATTTTATACTTCTATATATATTCTCATTAGTCAAAAATTGTGATGAGTTGCTTAGAAATTCTGTCTAAAAATTGATAATAAAAGTATTTTATTGTATTGCTGATTTAAAGGAATTATAAAAAAATGTACAAGCTGTTCTTTATAAAATCTATGATGATTAAACTGCAATATTGTATAGTCTATCTTAAGGCAAAAATAAAAATAAAACCATGGCTTGTGTGATTATTTGTATAAAAATAGATAATCTATTTAAGGTAATATTTTCTTGTATTGATTTTTTTTTATAGTGCTTTAAAAATCTAGGTAATCTGAAGATGGAGTTTTTTTTTAAACTTTTTGAATTTTATAATACTCAAATAACACACAGATTAAACCCAACTAGCTTTAAGATAAGCCAATATTTTCCCCTAAAGACATTAAAAACTATTTTCAGATAGTTTTTTCCAATGCTATAAAGAATATTGGCCATATTTCAAAAATTAATAAGCATTTCTGTAAATAATATTGAAAATAACTTACCTATTAGTAAAGACTTAAGTGAAATTTTAATTCACTATGAAAAATGATGCACTCAATAATCAACAAGTATCACATTCTTCAAATAGTAATAAGTATTTATAATTTTTTTAAATAGTTAGAAAATCCTGTTTTTCTGCCAATGATAACATATTTTTCAAAGGGTTCTAATAATAAAATACTTATAATATCGGCCACAGATATTAATGTCGCAATAATGAAATTCCTTTCAGAGAAAGTTTACCAATTTTTAAAAAAAAGAAACTATAAAATCATAGATCACCACAGCCATAGATATATTATTCTTGAGTTTCATAATCTCTATCAAACAAATATTTTTGCAAAAAAATTTTTTAACACAAATAGACTAATAATTTTCACAAACCAAATCAAAAATTAATAGTGAATTTCAAGATTTCTGGTTTAAAAAACACTATAGTAAAATATCTCAAAATAATAAATTTTTAATATTTTAAAGAAGAAAGTATAGAGATGCATATTATTTCAAGAATTACAATTTTCAATTTAATAATAAAAAATATTAATGTCCTAGATGTCTCAACTCTGCATGCCATAGAGATTTCACCTTTGATAGTAACTTTTAAAAGCATTCGTTTAACATTTTTTTAATTAAAAAAAGAATGCAGATAATTAAAAATTGTACTGAAAAATTAAAAAAACTATTTAGATCTTGAAAATAGAAAAATTGGTCAAGGAATACAAAATTACTAATATCAGTATCAATGAAAGAAATTGCAAATCAAATCAAGGCTAGAGAACTTTAGTAGTCAAAACAATATCAAACACATTAAAATGAGCACTATATATAAAATGATATTTTGTCAAATAATTCTATAGTTTTCATTAATGAATCTGACAAGGCTTTATCTAGTCACATTAGAACCAAACAAGTTTTTGACAACAGATGTTCTTTTGAAAAAATCATGGATTTCCAACCTCAAATAATGGGAGAAAAAGTGAAATTAGAAAAAGGTGCCTTGAAGCAAAAAATAGGTCACACTATTTAAAAAAAAAACTATTATTACGAATCAGCAATTAAGATAAGTAAAACAATATAGTGATTAAACTAGCAATTTCTGATATTTCTGAGTTGCTGAAGATTTATCAAATTGATATAACTTTATATTATAGTATGTGAATATATGATGACAGCCTTCTTATATAGCTATAGTGAAATTTTTCTGGAGTAGAACATATATTTAAAAAAATTCTAGGAAGAATAATACCATACATTTTTCTCCAGTCTTTTAGAATGTTAATTCTTCAAATGTCTCTACAAGCAAGTCATGCTTGATTACTATTTTGTGAATAATTTTAGTTTAAATTTATATTTTATTTGTATATTTATTACTATTTTCCCATCACTCACACAACTTTGTATTGAATAATGCAATTTAAAATTTCTGAGATAATGAATTTCAGCAAGCAACCGTTTCCATTTAAAAGTTAACTAAAAAATTATTTAAAATTTTACCCCCCCCCCAAAAAAAAAAACAAAGCTCTTTGTGAATTAACATTTTTATTTCAGAAGCTATATTTGAGATTGAATAATCATTTTTTCTCACTCTTTGATATCTGATATAGACATGGGAATATTAAATAATTTACAATAGTCATATTTTTTTTTTTTTGCATTTTAAAATTTTATATTTTGATTAGGACATAATCTATTATCATATTCTTTTATTATTCATTCACTTTGAATGTTATTATTATGGATTTATACAATGAACTATCACTAATCCATTAATTTATTTTTTATATTGATACCATATCTTTAGGAACCCCTTTTTTATATTGATAGAACATTTAATATGCCTTATAATAAATTCATAAGAAATATCTTCATTTAGTCCATAAACAATTCATGAGTTCTGAAGTTTCTGTAATTTCATTGCTTATATTTTTCATAGAAATGTAATTCCTCCACAAGTCACATATTTTTCTACACCTCTGGATTTCATTTTTTAATTAATCTTTTAATCTCTTTTTCTTTAAACACCATGGAATTATTTTAATGTTTTATTATTTTAATGTTTTATTAATGTTTTATTTATTAAAGTCACTTTCTTTGAAATATGTCTACATTTCAGAAAAATAAGAATTGTATCAATAATCCAGTTACAGGCTTTATTGACATTTATGAATATTATATATTGTTAGCAATCATTATTGAGAAAATAAATCTCTAATAGGGATCTTGAAAAAATTGGATGAAATTTACATCAAAGTAAACAATGTACCTACAATCAGAAACAACAAACCTAACAGAATATCTTTCTATAAAAAAATCCAAGCTGCTGTTTTCAATATTAAGGTTTGGAGTGTAAATCATAAAAATGTACTCCTACATTTAAAAAATATTCTGATTTTTTTCACAGGACAAACTATGCTACCTGGAAGTATATTATGTTTTTAAATCAAATTGGAAAAGTCAATTGTATACTAACTTTTTTATAATACTTTTAGTTTATAGAGACAATATATTCTACTGAAAATTAACTGCTATTCTGATTTAGCTACCCATATATATATAATTTTTTATTTTTACCTTATCTTACCTTATGCCAGTTTCTATTCCCATAAATACCATCTTTTTTTTCTCTGAAATTAAATTCACAGAAAAAGTAAACATGATATGAAACATTCTTCTTCCAATACTGATGTTTTTGAGACAATCTGATCAAAATGATAGAATAACTAATAAAAAAAAATAGCATTCAATCAATTATCCTCCCACAAATATCAAAATTTTAAATATGCAAAAAAACTTTTTTTTAATATTAAGATGGGATTTATAATTCATTTTTAAATAATGGATGTTCTTTTATTGACTTGAATTCAATGTTTTCTGCAAAGTATTTTTTTAATGATTTTAGTGCATATATTCTACAGAAAAATTAAAAGTTTGAGAGACTTATGATTTTTAATATCTTATTCATCTTTTTTAATTATAAATATAACTTCTGAGACAAGTCATCTGGCATTTTCTTATCATTTACATATTTTATGATTAGCTTTATAACAATTTTTCTAATTCTTCACCTGCTACTTTTAAAATATTTCATTCAAGTAAAATTTTAAGATATTCCTAGATTTAATTACACGCCTGATTTTTTTATTTATTTAAACCCAATGACCTCTCAAATGATGTTTTTATTGTGCACGATAATTAATTATTCTTTTTATTTTTATTACAATATATTCTTTAAAGAAAACACTTCATGTAGTCATTCTTAGTTTTATTAGTCTTTTTTTTTTTTTTGTGGAACATATATTAACCTTATCTATTCTTACTAATCACATTAGGTATTTCATTAATAGTAATTTCCAATAATAGTTAGTTGGGCACCGAAATATATGTTTAAATTTTAATTAATTGATTCAGGCGCCACCTTATGTAAAACAACAGAAAATATACGGACACATTCTTTATTTCTATATTTCAATAAGATTTTAAAATATATTCTTTAATGTGCTGTGCAATGATGATTACAATACAAACACTATTTGCAATACCTGGCTAAATCATTAGAATATAATCTATTCGCGATGAAATGAACACGGAATTAATATACAGACCAGACAATATTATATATATATAAAGAAGTTAACACACTATGTAAACATATAATGAAACAATAGTTTATTTGCAAATTATTATAATTATCAACCAAGATATAATGTTTTTTTTATTTTATTTTAAACATGTTTATATTAGTAACTATATGATAATAATTTATAAAAAGTTTCTTTATAATTTGATTACAATTATGATTATAATTGAATTGTAATAATTGATTTAATAAGACATTTTTTCATTATCTTTTTATTCACACTTATGCTGGTAAAGAAAAATGAAACTATAGTAGTTATTTGTAAAGTATCCAAAGTTTATCTTGATTAATTTTCAAACATTAATTTTTTAATTACTTATAATAATAATATTGTCTCATGATCAAATATAGTTGCCATAAAGTAAATCCTTAGTTTTTAATACATCCTGGATATAATGCTATGCATGGCTTATTCTCATAAATACAATACATAGACATACATATATATCTAATATGAGATTATTATAAGCAATACATCTTCCTTACAATAATAATTGTAGGTGAGTGGCTACTTTAGGCTTCAATTCAGATTTAATAATAAATTAATTATAGAGATGATCCTTTTGTATTTGATCTCTAGTTTACTAATAACTCAACCTAATTATGTGAGATAATATTGAATATTTTAATCATTTAACAGTGATCTAACGACTGCATTTATATTGTAAGTTATACATAAATAAAATTTAATTCATGCTAATAAAGCAAGTGTTAATTTACATATAAATGAACTTGAATAAATTTTCAAAATAAACCTCTAGTTTAACTCAAAACTCTAATAATTATTTTACTACTCATTATGTTTAATATTTGAATACTTCACATTAAATATTTTATACACATACACTTTTCATGTATTTAAAATGAATACTGTACAGTTGATTATTCTAACTTACTTTATTATTTGTTGACAGTTTCTACATAAAAAGCCTTTGATTTTTTTTAAAAAAAATTAACTAACCATATCATATATACAATAAAAGAAAAGATAAAGTAATTTTTTTTATTTTCATTGCTTTAAAATATAGTACAAATTTTTATAGCTGCTTAACAAAAAATGTTGTCTCCTTTTTTTAAAATAAAACATTCACTTTTTCCTTTAATAAATCAATTAAATAATTTATTCTATAAACACTTTATAATTAATAAAATATAATTTGTTAGATATAAATATATGCTAAAAGGACATAAAATAAAACCTAAAATAATTAATATGTTAGGGTAATAGTCTAAATGATAAACAATTTTTTTTAAAGTTTAAGTAGCATAAAGTTATGTAGCTGGTATTCTCTTTATTTTATTGTGAAGATTTTTATACAAGCCAATAGTTTTCATATTTCATTTATAATCACTTTTTTTTTTCTTTATGCATTTGAAATTTGAAATTTTGGCGTCTTTCTTTTTTTATTTTGATTAGATATTCCATCAATATAGCTTTATCAGTTCATCAGAGAGCCAGGTTAGACTTTCAGGAAGTTGGTGGTTTTCTCCTCTTTTTTACTCAGCCATCCTAATGATGGTTCAACACAGCTTGAATAAGGCAAGAATCCAGACTGATTAATTTCAAGAAAAATTGATAAATTCTTTTGACCTCTTGTTGTTTATAGCATCTTTGATAATCTTTTATTTCCAATATCATTGTGATCTAATTTTATTTTAATTACTTCAATTTTCAAAACATCATCATTATTTAATTGATTAAATTAAATTGTTTAAAATTTTTCCTTGTTTTCTTAATCTCACATCTCAAAATAGGCTTGCTCTTTTATTAATTTATTTTTAAAATAATCATTAAAAATCTATTTTTTAACACTAATATATTTAATTGAGTTACTTTCAATACACTCCATACATTCTTTTACTCTTTGATAAGAGAAACAGTTTTAACATAGTTTATATAATTTATTAATTTCTCTTATTAAACATTTTATAATTTATTTTAACATTTGAATCTTATGTATTATTATTATTACATTTAATATTTTAAGATATTTCTTCAGCTTTATATAATTTTATTTAAATTTTTGAACTGCTATATTTACTAGCCATAGAATATAGAAGTTCCATTAAATTGTTATAACCCCCAAAAATTGCATATCATTATCATTTTCAATTTTAGTTTGAGCTTCAATAATCTTTATTTTGTAAGCATAGCCCCTTGAAAATGTAATGTTATCTACAAGAATGAATATAAAAATACATGTGCAATATAAGTTTTTTTTCTGTATATTTTATTTGTTTACTTAAGCATGGTGTTTCTTTTCTACATTTACACTGTTTTCCTGTGTTATTTTTATTAAGCTGTTTTTATAATTGAAACACATTTTAATTACTTATTTCTATTGCTTTTGAAACATAATAATATTAGAAATCAGTGAATTGTATGATATACATTAGTTGTATATATTATTCTGATTCATATTTATTCCAATTTATTTTAAAACAAAAATAATTGGTGGCAATTTATGTAATTATTAATGTTGCTATTTGTAGCAGACTAGTTCTATTTAGGCCCTTCTTTTAAATTTATATAAAATAAAGTTTGATTTACTGCATCTTTAGCTGATATTATGTTTATAAAATTTTACTTATCACTAATTACATATTAAAAAATTGAGATTATCATTTAAATAAGTCATGTTTATGAATTAAAACTGCAATGTCTACTTTGGATTAACTCTTTGTAGAAGTAGCTTCCTTAAAGAAATGTTGAGTGAGGTTTTGATTAACTAAATAATAAAGTTAAGAAGTTATAGCATTCAGATCTGATCATTCTGGAAATCCATCACATTTTATAAAAATCAATTAATTTTATATAATCATGTGTAAAACTTATTGCTTTGTGTGATATTTTTCTAGTTATTTTCACAAGTTAGTGAGATTAATGGAATATATGTTTAATATATTATTGTTGATTGTATTATATCTGTATACACTTATTTATCAGAAATTATTATATATAATTGTTTTTAACTATATTGATCTTTTTCGTTTTGATTTATTTTTTCCAAATATTGAATTGATATAAAATTTGCTTTATTTTTTTATATATATAAAAAAAATAGAAAATAATTATTTAAATGTTTTCGGTTTAAAAAATATTAAAAATAATTAAAACCTTGCTTGAAAGTCATTGCAAGGTTAATCACATTCTATACAATGCAGTAGAATCAGTTGCATTAATTCGATCAATTTTTTAACTTCTTATTAACTCAAATAGATGCTAAAATGGGGATAAAAGACAACACGACTGAAAAAATTATCAGTTGATACAACCATTTTTTAAGATTTATTATTTGAGCTTTGCTTTTTATTGTTATTGTTGCATTTATGTATTCTTATCTTCTAAAATTAATGTTATTTTCTTTGAGGATATTTGCAAAACACCAATGGTAATTCCTAAACAGGATTTTGGAATAATGAGTGACGAAATTTACATTTTGGAATTAAGTTATAAATATGTACAGTGTACGATTTATGCACACGTTACTAAAAGCTGGTTAAATATAACTAATGGCTGATATCACTGAGTAGTACAGTAAATAATTTATACTCATATTAATAATAATAATTTTTAAATTAGATTAAGACTTAACATTCTGTCAACTTTTATTTAAGCCTGAAAATTTTATTAATCTATACTTTTCTTTCAATAAAATAATTATTATCAAGAATAGGATGTTAAATCTATATCTGAATTTTTGTAAAAGTAATAATGTTTGATCTTCTAAAAATAATTGATAATTATTCAGGTAATTATTTAAAAGCTACAACTATCATTCAGTAGCATTAGTAATAGGTACCAAAAAGTAAATTGATATACTAGTACCAGTAGTATAGAACATTTAGGAATATGTGATAATGTGCATTAAAGGAACGAAAATAATTTAGTGAAATGTATCTTAGATGTTATGATTGAAATATAAGAATTCTAAATTGGGGTTTAAATTGTTTATACATACAATAAATTGAAACAATATTAAAATTTCACTATGCCATATACAATATCTTTTATTTTATTCTATATGTTAGTACATGATGCAAAAATCTAACAATTTTTGCATGACACATATTTTGAATATCAACCAACCTTTTCACATATTTTTAGAGATAATTATAACTGCAATATTATTGATAAAATATCTTAAACATAAAATGCTTGTTTTTTTTTGCAATAATGTTTCTGCCTAAACAAAAGTATTTGTGGCAGTCCTATTAGCATGTTATGTAAAAAATTTAATAGCAGCAAGTCATTTAAGATGCAGAAACAATGCCATTATTGTCAATAACAGTGAGTTATAGCTTACTGTTACTATCAACACGAAATCTGTCTTTTATCAGCAATGATTTAAAAAGCGTTTTTTCTTCCAACTTTCTAAATCTAATGTTAAGAAAAAAACATTAATAAAATGTGCAAAAAGGCAATTGAACAAATAATTTTTAATATCATTAAAATTTTATTGATGCATCTAGAAATTTTAAGAACAAAAAATGCCATGATTCACTATCATATTGTCTTCTTTCTTTTAGTTATCTATAGTTTAAAAAAATATAACAAACTATAAGTCCAATTTAACATTCTTCCCTTTAAATATAAGATTTACTAAATACGTCTATATCAGGGGTGAACAAATAGTGGCCTGCTAAGAGTTTTTATGTAGCCCACCAAGATAGTCAGAAAAATCTATTTTGAACTGAGATTTTCTTCCTATGCATGACCAAAGATTCATCTCATATTTTCCACTAGGATGGCCACATCAATAAACATGCATAGTGTAGATATGATATGCAGTGCTTTTCGAGTTGATCTAGTTAATTTCAATTTTGTCTTTGCAACAGTATTTCCAACTTCAGTGAAACCATGAAACCTCTGAAAAAACATAAAATCGGTGGTGAATGTTGTGCATTTAATAAAGAATGGACAAGCAAATATTTCTTTGGTAATACAGAGAATAAAGCAGGGTGTTTATTGTATCATAAAAAAGGGTGCAGCTCTCTGATAACCTTCACTTCCACAAAGTGGCCCCCACCATGGCCTTCTGCTAATTTCCACTTCTACAAAGTGGCCCCCAAGCCAAAACAATTGCTCACCCCTGGTCTATATTAATCTTAAACTTTAACAACTTTTTAATTAATTAAATTACAATTATAGATCTATGCTTAGATCTTGAAAAATCGACATCAATTAAAGTTCACTTTTTTATACTTTATTTCAAAAAAGTGAAAATTTTAACTTTATTACTATCTAGTAACTAGGTTTTACCATTATTTTAAATATTGATATTCAAACATTTTCTGCTGTTTTTAATAAATAATCCATTAGGCATAACAATCTAGATAATTGTCATAAAATAATCACTTTTTTTCTTAAATGAAATTCACTCAAGGAATGTGTTTTGCATATGAGCAAGTCCGTTGTTGACTTGGCTAAAATATTTTTGACTAAATTTCTAATAATAGTTGTATTATCTATTAAGGTATTTAAAAGTATCATGGATCATATTCATCTTGGTACTGTAATAAATGCAATGTGAAGCTTCTTAACAATGTAATTATTTAAAGGCAATTTTGACGAATTAAAACTGAAAAAAAAAATACATTCACTCAATTTATGAATAAGGTCACTTTACTTTTTTTTTTTTACAAATCGAAAGTTACTTATGAATTTAAAAAAAAAAAGCATCACAATTCTATTAAGTCCATGAATAGAATTATTTTATGTCATAAATGAAACGAGTATTATGATCAACTTTTGAATCATAATGAAAAAAATCTAGAAGACTAATTTTAACTACAAATTCATACTAATGAAAATTTTCTATTTGGACTGACAAACTATACTTTGCAAAATTGAAACAAATATTTATAATTGTAAAAATGGGAAGGGGGACACACGTTTTAATGAAATATCTTCAGAATATTGTAATATCTTAATTATAAATTATTGGGCTGTTTATTTTTATGAAATGTTTGTACCTCATTTTAAAAATGCTCCTATATTTTTAATTCATAAAAATTAAAAGATGAAAAAAAGTTGTAGTAATTCTAAAATATTATTATTATCCTTTACAGTAAAAGTATGTTTAAAAATTTCATAAGTAGATTATTTCTAGTCATAGGTGCCTAATACCAGAAAACTAATAATATGAAAGATAATATAAATATTATTTTGATACTGGGCAAATGCTTAAAAAATTTTCACTCATAAGGACATATAAAAATAAAGATACTGTTTCTATAAATTTGGTTACTTAACCATAAAAGTTTGCAGCAGTGATTAAAGTTATTTTGTTGAAAATCAAAGTATTTTTATTGTTCAGTGTTTATGTGATGTTAAGAATTTAAGCTTTATTATGGCAGTGATTTTGGGGGCAATTTACAGGCGATTCTGTGAAGTAGATATCAAAATGCAATAGACACATTAAGGATGGATTTTTTTTAAAACAATTAAAAGCAACATAAAATCTTCATAATTTTTTCCCCTAGATCTAAAAGTTATTCATATTTGTGCTATTCTCAAATTAATTCCCCCAAAAAATATAGCAAACCTTTTCAACATTTTAAATGCAACCTATAAAAATTTTGATTTAGAAAGTAGTCTTTAAAAAAACTTATGTCATTTATTTATGAGTGAGAAAAAAAATCCTCAATAACTTTTATTTTTAAATATATATAAGCTTAATAATGTAAATTAATTTAAATATTTTTTTAATTAGAAAAGTTAGGTGCTACTACTCACTTAAAAGAATTTCATCATAATAAAGTTATTTCTACATATGGCTGTTATTCTTCAAATTCTATGTTTTAAATATGAGATAAATATCTTCTATTAAAATAACTTTAATGAATTAGAAAGAAAACTTTATTTGAAGATGTTCTACTTAGAAAGATTAATCAAAACATTTTTCAGCTTGCTGCATATGATAATTCTGAACCTAATATTTTATGGGCACCTACTAATTGGATTAAGTAGTTAATACCAGACATTCTAAAAGATGTTTTATGACAATTCTAGGTATAAAGAATTGCAATATAGATTACATTCTTTGCAATAATTTAATTGAGAATAGAACTTAATGGAAAGCTAGCTAAAATTGGTCAATATATTGAGTCCCTTAGAAAAAAAAAGCCCTATTAAAAACCAGCATGTGATATAATGTCTGTATCTAAACTCACTACTAACTTTCTAATTTTTAGTTTTTAATGATAAAGAACCATTAAATAAATGGTTAAAACAATCATTGTTGTTCTATCTAATAAATACATTTTTTTTCTGGATTTGACAGATAGTTTTTAATATTAACGTTATACAGACGTTTCAGAAAGGGGAGGGATAACATAAATAATTGCCATTGCTTGATAGCAAAACTTATTCAAGCTGTTGTTGTAAGAAGCTGTAAAATAAAATAAAAACTAAATAGTAACAACAAGCAGTTATATTCATTTAGGAATCAAAATTTATCAAAATTGCAAGCTATATAAGGGATTTATTAAGCGTTGGCTTCAGCTACAGATTAATTACTAAGAAAATTGATCAATTTTATAAAAAATCAATAGCTAACAACACTATTAAAGTTAAAACTCAAATCAACCTTCCTTACATCCCCAAAGTATCTAAACAGCTTATAAAAACTTTAGCTAATGAATTTAAAGTCAGCTTTTACCCCATACTAACAGATTCATTAACAATGTGAAGAATAGGATTGATCCATCTCGAACACCCCAAGTCATATATAGCATTTCATGTCCTCAGGCTGGATACAACACCACTTACTATGGGGAGACCAATGTCACTGTCTATAATAAAGCTGCTCAACACATATATACATACAGAAGAGCACAAAAGAACAACAATAACATCTCAATATTTTTTGAATATAAGAAGCAGGCTGGTCATACGTTTGAACCTTCCAACTCCAAAATACTGTGTGCTGAAGCTAATGATTGTAAAATGAAGATTAAAGAAGCATATTTTATCATCAATGATAACAATATGATCAATAGATGTGACAGATGTTTTGCTATCTCAAGAAAATGGACAAGTTAATTTACAAACTCATTTACATGCATTATCATTTACCAATATCACAACAATGATTTAAAATCTATTTTGGCCATGAATATGAGGAACAAAACCTCAAAAGCTCTAGGTCTGAATTAATTTCCTTTTTTGTTTTTGTGACCACTAACAGCTTCTTCACCCAGTGTGTTAAAGCGCTTGTATATACTATCATATATAATTAAAAAAGGGCTATTAAATATATGCTTAAAACATGCAATGGGGTCAATAGTTGTTAAATAGGTCTTCATATTATATTCAAATTTCCAATTTGAATAATATTATTTATATATCAACTTTTGTCATAAACAATATAATTATATTCAAAGTGTATATAAATCAATATTCATTAATATTATGATGGACTATTTTCATCATCTAATTTTAAATATTGAATTTCTAGTAAAAGTTAACTTTATTTAGATTTTCAAGTACATTCAAATGTTAGTAATAGCACATGTGTAAGAATATAAAATAACATTTTGAGTGGTAATATTCTTTCTTCTTCATGTATTTTTCTCTCTTTTTAATGTGCAACTGACATAACTACTATGACAATAATCTGGATTTTTAGAGTTGTGAATATTAAAATTTTAAGGTGATCTAACCAATTAAGATAGACATTTAATGTTTAATATTAAATGAAAATAGTCCAACCCATAATTATTATTAAAATGTTATTATCAAAAACTTTCAGACAAACACTAAATATTCATTAATGTTTAATGAAGTTCACAAAATTGTTTTAATCTACACTACAAACTTAAATAATGTTTACACAAATATACTTGATAATTACAAAATGTCATAGGAAGCACTGATAATCATTTTTCTATTTAAAAACCCTGTTACAGAATGAGTATTCATAATTTTATATTTTATACTATATTTATTTCTATATTGCATATATTTTAACCAACAGTTTATTGTATTATGACTCTTAAATGGAAGCTCTTGCATTAAACATTAAATGTGATATAAGTTTTGGTTGAACCTATCATATTGAAAATGACAAGGCTGATATATTTATGATAAAGTTGTTCGGGTTTGAAAATTAAAATTATATTCTTTAATTAAGTTGACTTTTCAAAAAGTACTATTGACTGTCTTTAATAATTGCTAATCTTGTTATTCAATAGTCTTCATTTTTGTATATATAAATATTGAAAATTCTTCATAATTTTATTGTTTTAGCCACATTTCTCTCGAGTGGTCAGCAACAGCTGCTTTACAAACAGTTGTCCCAGGTTAGCAAGTTCACTTCCCGGCTGATGCTATGACACATAAAAAAAAAGGAAGATATTTTCAATCTTGGCTACAATAATCTAATATATCAAACATCACATGATTACCATCTCTATACTAGCACATAATTTGTTGTAAACAAAGGCAAAACTCCCCATACAGTAGTGCTACCCTGTGCCAAACAGAGTAATCAATGGATGGCAGAAGGCTTGTGCATAAAATCCCTATCTTGTGCCTACTCATCCAACATCCCCAGACTAGTTTCTGGCTTGTGGCCATCATCAGTGAGGAGCCTTGGATCTGAAAGCACTGCACCTAGAGCTTAGGATCTAACGCAACCCTCCAGCAGCCACCTTTTAACTCTACTTTACTACAAAACTATGAGAATGAAATTGAAAACATTGTTAATATCTTCAATCTAAGCTCAATAGCTTATATAGTCATATGGGTCTGAACTCAATTCAGCACCCATACATTTTGGTGTCTTTGGCTCTTAAACAACCATAGCCACCACTATCCTATTAGGCAGGATTTGTGTTAAACCATCAAACATCACATGACGAGATGGTGATCATGTGATGTTTGATGGTTTAACACCAATCCTGCCTAATAGGATAGTGGTGGCTATGGTTGTTTAAGAGCCAAAGACACCAACATGTATGGGTGCTGAATTTAGTTCAGACCCATATGACTATATAAGCTATTGAGCTTATATTGAAGATATTAACAATGTTTTCAATTTCATTCTCATAGTTTTGTAGTAAAGTAGAGTTAAAAGATGGCTGCTGGAGGGTTGCTTTAGATCCTAAGTTCTAGGTGCAGTGCTCTCAGATCCAAGGCTCCTCACTGATGATGGCCACAAGCCAGAAACTAGTCTGGGGATATTGGATGAGTAGGCACTAGATAGGGATTTTATGCACAAGTCTTCTGGCATCCATTGATTATTCTGTTTGGCACAGGGTGGCACTACTGTATAGGGAGTTTTGCCTTTGTTTACAACAAATTATGTGCTAGTATAGAGATGGTGATCATGTGATGTTTGATGGTTTAACACCAATCCTGCCTAATAGGATAGTGGTGGCTATTGTTGTTTAAGAGCCAAAGACACCAAAATGTATGGGTGCTGAATTGAGTTCAGACCCATATGACTATATAAGCTATAGAGCTTAGATTGAAGATATTAACAATGTTTTCAATTTCATTCTCATAGTTTTGTAGTAAAGTAGAGTTAAAAGGTGGCTGCTGGAGGGTTGCATTAGATCCTAAGATCTAGGTGCAGTGTTCTCAGATCCAAGGCTCATCACTGATGATGGCCACAAGCCAGAAACTAGTCTGGGGATATTGGATGAGTAGGCACTAGATAGGGATTTTATGCACAAGCCTTCTGGCATACATTGATTACTCTGTTTGTCACAGGGTGACACTACTGTATGGGGAGTTTTTGCCTTTGTTTACAATCTAATATATGTTAAAATTCGAGGTAATCTAAATAAAAAGTGTGAAACTAAGTATGCAAAGATGTTACATTGCTGATGTTATGCATTGGTTTTATTTCTTATGAATATATAAATATATAGTATCTGGTCTTATATATTTTAAGAAAAATATTGTTTTTATATATGTATAGAGAGAGGGGAGATGAAACAGTAAAAAAAAATCTAAATTTATCTGTCTAGCCATTCATATATTTCTGTACATTTAGCCTTGAACATTAATGTATTAGTCCATCTATTTGTCTTTCTACTTATTTTGATTATTAAATGAGAAATATTTGTCATTTATTTTATTAAAATTAATAAAGAATATTCTTGCTTTATTTATAAACTCATTTACTAGTCAATAGTTAATTAATGTGAGAGTAAACACACATACATATTAAAATGAAGATGTTCATAAGTAAACGATGAAAGAATAATTCTTTGGTATATCTGTTTATGTGTTTGATTGTTACTATTGTAATGTCATCAACTTTCCAATGGAATCTGACTGCCATTATTTAGATAGTAAGATGGCTTACAATATGTTGCAAGAAATGATACTAACAATTAATTTTTTGGTACCAGGATCTCTAATAGGAGATCCTGAGGCATCTTTACTATCCAGATATACAAATGAAACCCCGATGCTACAATATTAAAAGCAGATAACCATAAACAGCAGGTATATCCCAAAACTATATATATATATCACAATGCAAAATTATTTAATATTCAATATAATTGTTTAAATATTAAGGTAAATAGTAGACTATTTCTTAGGTCTCCTTATTTATAAAGAAGATGGTCTTGAATATTTAAGGTAGAGACTGTGAATATTAATAAATTCAATTATTTATTGTAAGATGTTTATTAAACAGAATATGAAAGGTAGAAAGTGTGAATATTACTCAATCCAATTACTTATTACAAGAACTAATTAATTTTTATTTAACAAAGTAAAGAATTTTCTTTTTATTTTAAACTTTGTAACAAACATTTAAATGATATATATGTAGTAGAATAAACCACAACATGAATATATATAAAGTTCAATACAATCATTTAAATAGAAATGCTGTTATATTAAATGATACACAATCCCACTTTAATATTTGACAATTTCTTACTTAGTTCACTTTATTTACAAAGCACTTTGTCTTGACTACTTAAAACTGAGAATATTAATCAATCCAATTATTAATTGTAAGATACTTATTAAACATATTGATTTGTATTGTTTTGAATGTTATTCATATTCACATTATGATTTGAATGTTATATATATATATTCACATTATGATTTATTGTGTGTTATATATATATATATATCATTTAAATGTTTGCTACAAAGTTTAAAATAAGGAATTTATTTAGTTTGTTGAATAAAAATCAACCTGTTTAATACATATTATACAATAAATAATTGGATTTATTAATATTCACACTCTTCCTTAAATATTCAAGGCAAACTGCTTTATAAATAAAGTAAACTAAGTAAGAAATTGTCAAATATTAAAGTAGAAGTGTGTATTGTTTAATTTAACAACATTTGTATTTAAATGATTGTATTGAAGTTTATATATATATATTCATCTTGGGATTTATTGTATTACATATGGTTTAAATGTTTATTACATGGTTTAAAAAAGGGATTTTTGTTGTTTTGTTAAATAAAATTGTTTAATAAATATCTTACAATAAATAAATAATTATTTGATTAATATTTACACTCTCTGCTTTAACTATTCAAGACAATCTTCTTTGTAAACAAAAAGAACTAAGTACAAAAGTGAAAACATTTTTTTTTATTATACTATTGTTAAAATTAAAGTGGGAATGTATATTATTTACTATAATAAGATTTATACTGTTTAAACAAATTATGTAGATTGTTATATTTATATATACATATTCTCACATGTGTGCATATAAGTTTATAAATAAATTAGCATTAGTTTATTAAAAAAACAACAATAAATATATTTAACTTTCTTTGTAGTTCTCTAAATCAAGTAAAATATATCTTTTGTAAATGTGATCTTGGAATGTAATACTTTTTACTATATCACAATAACTTAATTATAAGTGAGCTTACTCTTGCAAAGTTACTGTAAATATCAGGAATTTTGAATCATAATATAAATAATGAAGCTTTACTTTTTGTCAAATCACATTTGAGTATCTAAACTAGGGCTCTCTAACCTTAAATAATCAAAGAGTGCATTAAAAATATTAATTTGAGTGCTGCATCTAAAATAACCAATACAGTATATACATATGAATATAACTAGAAAAACCTATTATTAGATAAGTTTATATGTCTTACTTATTATTGTCTATAAAGGCTTTTTATTGAAGCAGTAGATAAAATACAATAAGTACTTATAATATATTATTTCAGTGAAAGTTTGTTTGCTAAACTACTTATATAAATTTCAATGCTTGTAGATTGTCAATGACACTAAAATCTATAGAGGACTCACTGAGTTCCATATTTTGGTCAGCTCTGATCTAGACATTAAATTTAACTTTATAGCAATGGGTAATTATATTTCTGGATACATACTTATGTACCAGATATCAATTTGGAAGTATAAATGTGATTTTATTTTTACTTTTCAAGAAGACATATAATTATTTTAAGATCTGGTTCATAATGAATGTAGCAGCTATTTATCTCAAATAAGTAGTAAATGGATTTTTAGTTATTTTTATTTAGGCTGCAAAACTAGGATGAAAAACATAGTATTCTGATCATCCAACAAAGGGAAAGCTTTCTTTTTTAGTGTTTTATAGAAAAGAAGAGATTTGGAGAATTTGCTCTGACATGGGTCATTTAAGAATGCTTTATCAATCTATACATAGATTAGTGAAAAAGATTAGTTCGTGTACTTTTTCAGCCTTTGGTTGACTGAATTTTATTTAAGAACAAGATCGAGAGAAATCTTATTTCCTTTGAAAAATGCAATATTTTTTTTCTTATTTGCATTTCATTTTATCTTTAGCTACAGTTAATCAAAGAAACAATTTTTTTTTCTAATAAGATCATTAAAATTAATTAATGTTTTAAAAATATGGCATAATTTATGAGCAATACTACTAAGATGGCAAATACATTTTTTTTAAAAAAAAAGTATCTATTTAAGCACATAAATTGATTAATGCTATTTAAATCAATTAAAATACATTATATATATATATATAATCAAACATAAAATAAACAGGTTAAAAAACATATCAGTTTTTAATAATAATATTGTTTATTATCAGTTTTAAACACAGAATTTCAGTTTTTCAAATTGTTACTTTTTCAAGTATGTTGATTATTAGGATAATATTAATGATATTTTGATAAATAATACATTTAATAGAAGCTTTTTTTTAAAACTCCCAAGTGTTCTAGATATATTGATGAAGTAATATACGGATTATATAAAAATAAGATTTTCAAACTTTGTGATAAAAAATTTTGGAATGAATTACGTTAAAGAATTGTAACAAACACTAATATTTTAACCCCATTTTGCCAATAGTACATGTGGTCCTTTCATTTGCTTTAGCTTCTTGATGTATTTTCATTACTTTTGTTGGAAATCGTTAAGAAACTTTTAATACTTTATCTAATTATAGTTCTCCCTTACATTCTTTCCTCATCCTCCCACTGAAATCAATTTTAATTGCTTCCAAGATATTTTATTATTATAGAAACCCTTCAATACTTTTTTTAAAACTTCATAAAGTCTTTCAATAATCATGCCTACTGAATCCTATGCAGAATTGCCTTTACAATTGTAGATCAATTATTATTGCAAGTAGATTGATTGGTTATTCTTATGATTGTTCCATTGCATTTTCAAAATATTATTATACATTCTTAAATTAATTTTATTATGTAGTGCCTTTATGGAATGCGCATAAAAATATGTCAGTTTAATACTATAAATTTGGCAGAAAAACAGTCTATTTGCAATATCTAATTGATATAGTTATACTACTGTGCTGAAATAGCCTATTTTATAACTTACTAAATGCAGTAAATTTAAAAGTCGGTGCTGCATTTCAATATTTAAATCGTTTTTTTTTACTTAAGAACCCCACCAAGTACTACATTTTAATATAACAGAAAAATAAAACAGCTTACACAATCATATATACTTTTATATATTATAATATAATAGACATTTTTATATATTTATGGATGTAAACTTTAAATTCTAGATGTAAAATACACTATGTTTATACATTTATGATTCCATGAATAAATTATATTTAAGTAATGATAATACTCATGTATTCTATGCAGCAAATAAAGAAAATATATTGTATTCAGTTTTAAGAAGTAATGTAAAACACTTATGAATAACTATGTAGTCAGAACGTGTATTGATAACCAACAATTAATGACTAAGGATCTGTAATTTGCAATTACTGACTAAGAATTTCTGTAAATTGTTAGTGTTTGAAAAACTGAACCATATATGGTCATATTTGATTAAAAAAGGACAGGAATCTCACTTCTGCAGAAAAACAAGAAAAACATAAGGGATAAAAACTCCAACTATATACTTTATAAGCTTGACTCTTAATTTACTATTTTATATTTGGAGATTCCTTGCCTTTGAAAATACCAAAACAAAACTGGAGTTTATTTATTAAGCATCTTACAGCTATCTTAGATTTATCCTTTTAAATATGTCAATAAAGTTTATTAAAGAATTTAATTAAGCCCATCCTCATTTCTCTCCCCCTTTTGATATTTATGTATTCGTTAATATTTCAGCTTGTGAACTCCAACTTAAGAGTTAAGAAGAACTTATTGCAGCCAGCTGCCCCATGCCTGGACACAGTAGATTGACAAAGTTGACAGAATTTATTTGGCAGATTCTGTTTGACAGAATAGTTGAGACTGACATTGTCCAATAGGTTGAAAACTTGTGTGGGCATTTGTGAATTTGTCACTGAGAATTTGACAGATTGAGTTATAAAAATCATAACAGGTTATGAAAACCTGATATTTCAGAAAAACATATGTATGATGAGGTAGTGATAAAATTGAATATTTTTTTAATTCACAGCCATATAAATATATTGCTTGGCTCAACTTCAAAAACAAGCGACTAATTAGAAGTAAGGGAATGAGAGACTTTGATACTGTGCTATAAGGCATGGTGAAATCTTGCCTTTATGGCTGCATTCTGAAGTAGGTTTTCCTCAAACAATTATTATGGGGATTGGTATATTAGCAATTAAGAAAAGAGTTGTTATCTATAAATGACTTATCATGTAGTAAAACTATTAAAGAAAAAATAACCTTAAGCCAAAGACAGTATCCTAATGGGTAAAATAAACAAGATCATCTGGTATATTTGGAGCTAAAATTTTAGGTCATAGCTATATCTGGTGTCCATAAATTAATAATGACATGGAAAAAAAATATTTAAAACTGTGAATCAGTCAAACCATGGTGAATCTTTTAGTTAGGAAATACATTGTGTACTACTTGCATGAAGTACATTTCAAAGAGTATATATTGATTGTGCATGTCCTTAGAAGAAAAATGTTTTTCTACTATAATAGATGATTATTCTCAATAAACTAATTAAAGAGTAGGGTATAATTCAGATACAGAAGGATTCAAGAAATTTTCATTGCAGTGTAAACATTGAAACATTTATGTTAGATAATGGAGCAGATTAAAATCTCTGAAAACTTTAAAGCCTACATAAAAAAAATGGATAAAAAGCACATTTGAATACTACATATTACGCAGAATCAAATGAACTTATAGAGAAAACAATGAAACAATTAAAGATATCAATAGCCCCTATTAGTCATTCATTATATTAGAGATTATTCAATAATAAACAATACTTCTGTAATATCATTTCCATTACATCACTCTCACAGTAGTAATTTGCTATCTATATA
Organism: Epiperipatus broadwayi; assembly: GCA_028023455.1. Classification (NCBI taxonomy): domain Eukaryota; kingdom Metazoa; phylum Onychophora; class Udeonychophora; order Euonychophora; family Peripatidae; genus Epiperipatus; species Epiperipatus broadwayi. Next base: position 783,967 of record JAQFVV010000244.1, on the reverse strand, counting down.
TACTGAATAGTGATGAAGATATGTGTGAGAGATTGTGGTCTGGGTCAACTTATGAGTGCTATTTTAGCATGAAATCGGTATCTTGGTGTCATAGCTCTTTTTCATATTTTTTGGTTCTATGTTTATGATAACATCCCTACATAAGGTATCAAATCTGGATAGAAACTATTCCTTCTATTGTGTGAGAATTGTGCAGTAAAAATTACACTACAAAAGTGTTATTCAATATTAAAATGTATCTCTTAAGAAAACAGATACAATTAACTTAACTCTGCATGATGGAGCACTTTCCCAACATAGCACATCAGCTACAAACACAGGGAAGTCTCCAGAAAAATCATTGTTCAAAATAAAATTCAGAACCAAGCCATCACTTGATACCAACCAAAAATTGAGCTCAAAATAAATCTGCATCCTAAAAACATCTGGTAAATTAAAGACAAGATTCTGGTCCAAAACAAACAAAAATATAAATTAAAAAGGCAACCTTCACTAGACATACAAGTATATAATTAGCAGAATCAATGTAATAATTAATATCATACTTTGCAAACATTTAACTTATCTGAGAATGTGCTACTAGAATTAGACAAAATGAGACCCCACCAAGAGCAATATAGTAAAAGCAGATCAAGAGAAAGTGAATGAAGATGCCCAATTAGGCAGAGATTTATTAAATGGTAAACCAGAAGCCATTCAACAATCCACAGAGCTATAAACAATTGATCTGGAAGATGTCAGACCACCTGACCAACTCAAGCATACCCTGATGCCATGTGATTTGAACTAGTCAAAAAATCAATTGATCTACTGGATTTTGTGCAATGAGACCATACCTTCTGGAGAGGAGTAATGCTATATCCTAACATAACAGAAATATAATAATAGCTTACATATATATATATATATTGCAACAGGGCAGGCATAATCAAACCCTGTTGCGATAATTAGACAAATACGGATTCGTATACTTAACGCATTATTAAGAAATATATATATATATATCTTATTACTAACGTATTATTACAAATATATATTACTTTACTAACAAAACTAATATTTACTAGTTGATGTACAATCAACGGTCATTTGCGTGGTCAGATTAGATTGATTTAATTATTTTAATATAAAAAAAAAGAACTCATAAAAGAGGTATGGGGGGGGTATACATTTGCTCTGATTTTTTCTTTCTTTTGCCAAACCCAGCTATACACATCGCTATGTATATGTGTGAGTGTGTTTGAACCATTAAAAATGAAAAATTCACAAAATAAAAATAAAAAGGAAACATTTTGTTTGATAAACTTTTTAAATATATACATATTAAGTCAACAAAAGAACTATAAATGTCAAGATGGAAGACTGATTTTGCAGAACAATGGAAGTAATTATTATAAAAATCGTGGAAAGTCTAATGCTAATTAAATATTACTTGGAAATAAATAGCTCTCCCAGCATAATTCTTATAGAAATATAGGATTGGTGCTTGAGGTCATAAATTTATGCTCATAAATATGCTGGGCGATAAAATGGAATAATTTTCTAATTTTCTTTTAAGCAATTACGCATATATATACACGCAATCTTACAAGATTACATATGTGCATAAAATATATATGGAAAACGGTATATCACGCTACAATATATACATATAATCTTATAAGCAGAGGAAATACATATCAAAGGGTATATTGATAGCCAGACCCATCACAATTGTAATCCTCCAAATGATCATACTATCTGGCACCATAAGGACTATGGATTTTACATAATATACATTATTCATTCTCTTATAGACAAAATACAATATAATTTAAATACAAATAATAAAAACTCAGATTCTTATCAAAATCTTATTTAAGATTCTTATTGAAATTTCAGATTCATATTAAATTTAAATTCACACATTGGGTTTTTATTTTATTTACATCTCAGGGTTATGTTTGTACTTAATATAAAGAATAATTATTTATTAAACCCTTAACCATTATTCTGTAATCTTATATCTTATGTTTTAAAATGAATAAAAAAGTGAAAATATAAAATATTTAAGTATCTGAATATTTCAGATAACCATTTGGCTAGCACTAAAACACTCTTCAAATATTTTAAAATTCTTTTCATATGAATTTTCATCTTCATACAACGTATAGACACACCTTATTCTAATATCTACATTAAGTAGTCTTGATCCCAGTAATGAAAAATAAACTAATGCAGCAAATAGAAAGAGTACTTGTATGCTACCCACTGCATAATTAAGCACACTTGTAATAAGGATAAATCAACATAATATTTATTTTAAAATAATGCAGGCATTAAATAAATGATAAATAATTTAAATAAGCAAATTTAATGTGATTTTAAAATATACTCTCATATATAGTAAATAATATTTAATACAACTTTAATAAATTAGATTTTCTGAATAAATAGATGTGATGGCAATGAAAACGTAAACATATTTAATGACTAATAAAATATTTATTTACAATATAATAATATTTTAATACAATAAAAAATATTTTCAACAGAAAGTAACTTTAATATTACAAATTATCACTGACACAAACATCTGTCTAATTTAAAATAAAACATATTTCCTTTTGAGTAATCTTTTTAAATTTATAATTATGGCATTTACAATATTTAAGAAGTTCTCACTCTTTTATTTAAGATATTAACTGTCTAACAATTATATACATAGAATATCACTATATATGCCTATAAACAGCTCAGCAAATATGATACTAAAGCTAAAATACTAATGACTTTTAAATATCAATGTAGACATATAACTCTAATGACATTGTAAAGATAGCGAGATATTATGCAAAAATAATTATACAGATTTAATTTTATTAATACATATAAGGGACGATGTAATACAAGATCTCAATATTAACAATAAACAAATATCTCTAAAATTAAATTGTAGAAAAGCTAGAAAAACAATTGCATAGATGGATGTGTCTTAAATGTTCTTATATAATAAAATTCACACCACTAATAGATGCTAAAAACAAAATGCCTGATAATAAATAGACAAATGGGCACCTGATAATTCAATCTGCTGAAGCAAGTAAGCCACATTCTCTCTATCATGGAAAGGCTTAAATACAATAGTAATGGAAATCATCCAACTAATTGCTGAAATTTATACCTGTCACCAAGCAGCGTATTATTTACTAAATGAATAAGGCATAAATTTGTTAATAAAATAAACAAAAGGGAACTCACATAATAACACATATTCTTGGTCTAAAATATATGCAAACCAACACCCTATACTTGCAAAGAAATATCAAATATTAAGAATTTAAAAGCTATCTCATCTCACACATCAACTTCAAAAACTTTCCATTTATAAACATATCAAATAAAGAAAAGCTGTTTTTACTCACTACACCGTAATACATTTTTATTATATTGGGCTATAAATTACAAGATCTCAATAATTTACAACTTAAAAACTATTTACCTGAATATTTTTTTTTACCAAGTCTCTTTGCGAACATGTATATTATTATAAATATATCTTATAATAAACCATATAAAATATATCACAATGATAATAAATATATATATATAAATTTCATAAACGAATAAACATACATTAGACATGTTTTACCCCATTTAACTAGACTGAGAGTGAAAGATTTTTTTATTATTTACAATTAAAATAATTATTTTTAATTGAGGAGTCCTTTTGTTGTTCTATTCAGCAAAATATAACACAATTTTTTTATTACAGGAAACAAATGAACAAGCAAACATTTAAAAGCAGAAGTTTCTTTACAAAACATTGTCCACAATTGTAATTTTGAGTGAAGAAATTTGAGGTAATAAACAATTCCATAATAAAATTTGAAATGATATTTTGGCAATATTAAAACATGAAATCAATTCAGATTATTTCATTTCTTTATAGAGTCATAAAATATACTGCCAATAAATGAATAAATGAATTATGAAAAAATAGATTCTAATAATGCTAAATTATCATCTTATTGACATTGGAGGTAATACACATATATAATGTCTTGTCCAAAATATTAAGAAAATCAATTCAGATAACATCTTCTTTTATCATAGTTAAATAAAGCAATTTAAATGATTTTGTATTTTATTTTGTTTTTTAAATTAATGATATTTAAAAGAACTCACATGATCACTACTTCTTATGCTAGTCCATAACTGTTATTAAAACAGGCAAAACTCTCCATACAGTAGTGCCACTCAGTGCCAACCAGAGTAATCAATGGATGCCAGAAGTCCTGGGCATAAAATTCTCATCTAGCCTGTTTTAAAAGAACTCATTAATGCATTCCTTTGCTTAATTAAAAATATAAAAAGTTCAAAAATTGTTCCTGATATAATACACAGTTTCATCCATCAAAACTTGCACAAATCATGCTCCCACAAACTAGCTGAACTCTAAGCCTTTTTTCACCATAACTTGTACCTATGTAAGCTTGAACTACATTGGAAGATAACATATACATAGCAAAGTTGTGCAGAAAATATTACAGAGATTTCACCCTCCTATAAACTATTAGATATTTTTATCACAGAATAACATACTTTTACTAATACTAAAGAAAATCCCTGATTTCCTTTCCTACATTCCAACCATAAACCATTCTATCACCAGTTATTACTCCCACCCATAAAATAGCTTTGCACACACCAATTTCTCAGCAATGTTTTCTTAACAACTCAAAGGCCAATTTTTTATCTGAACTTCACTCTCAGATTATGAACAAAATCAAATGACATGACCCCACCTGCTTAGCTATTAACTATGAAGAATCTCAGGCCAACCTATCAACTTGCATTGTGCAACAAACCTATCTCTGTAATAAGGCAAAAACTAGCAAATAAACCCATTCAATCTTTTTCAAAAACTTCATCTAAGTCTATGTTCATTCCATTCTTGGTCAACATCATCTGCACAAAATTCAATGATGCTAAACAAAAGATTAAAGATGTGTGGAGGCCCAGATCATAATGTTACATGCAAATATATGTGTAGCATATATTTATTGTTGTTATATTACAGTTTAGACAAGGCTAATATCTTTACATTACACTAATAATAACTGCATTTCAGTTATTAAATTGTCCATATAAATTACATTTAGTCAAATGTAAAAGACATAACCCTATAATATTGGCAATTAGCTTAAATTAAAACTTTAAATGATAAAGTGTTATTAAAATGGCTTTATAGAAAAAAGTTCAAAATTAACTAAAAGAAATATGGCTTTTTGCATTTTCCAATGAGATATTGTTTATGATCAGGTGAACGTGTATTGGCAGAAAAGACTTGTTTAAATAATTTGAAAGTTTCTACCCCAACATTATTTAAATGATAAAATAAATACTCAAAATAAGATGAACAAATAATTTAGAAAATTATTAACTAAGAAGAAGTAAAAAGTAAGTTTACTGTTCAGTTTTTTTTCTTTTTAAGCATGTGCATGCTTGTTTTTTTATGGAAAAGTTTATCATATGACTTTACATAATCAATCACCAATTAGTATTGGATGAGAATTTTGAAATTAATTAACAATTTTAATATTTTATTAAATCACTTGCACAAAATAAATTTGACCTCGACCTTTTATTAATTAAGATATTTAATAATAGATTTAAAGACATGATGTCTAGACAGTGAAAATAATTAATTTTATTCATCTTAATTATTTAATAAAAATTATCTATCTAATTTAAAGTAAATATATTTTTACTTTAAAATAAACACTTTTTACCTATTTAACAATAATTTTTATGAGATTATCATTAAATATCTCTAAAATAAAATACTATTTATAAGATATATATTTAAATATAATTAATACTTTTAAACAATCCTTTTTAAACATTCCTCATTTAACACGCATGCACATATATTTACACATGATACTAGGAAATGATTAAAGGGTCTTGAAAATTTATTGAAGATTAAAAAATATATTTTAAAAAGACAGCAAAAAAATAAATTTATTTACTGAAATTTATTTAAGGTAAAATCTATTTCAAAGTGGTTTTCCCTAAGCTTAACATATCAAATTCTAATTCCAAATAAATATTACATGAATTGTCTAATATCACATGATCACCATCTCTTATGCTAGCACCTAACTGTTATTAAACAGCCTAAACTCTCCATGCAGTAGTGCTACCCTGTGACAACCAGAATAATCAAGGCCTGTTTAATTATCTAATACTTTAGCAAGTACAACTTTAAATGCATTTTATACTATTTTAAAAAATAGAAAAACAAACATTATCTAGTACAGTCAATTCAAAATATAATACACTTTAAATTAACTTTTATTCAGGTCAAATTCTGACTTTAACAACTATTAAATTAATTAATTGATATTTTCTTAGCAATTATTACTTAAACATATTTAATAAAGATTTTTAATTAATACTTTAGAGTGCATAGTTAAGATTTTACATAGCTTAGAAATAGTTTATTTATTAAAATGTTATATTTAATTGAGTTAATTTTTTTTTAAAGTACTACCTATTACATTTAACCCATTATAAACTAAATATAAGGCTACAGCATACACATTTAATATACCCCATAGCTATATATTTTAGCATACTCCCTCTTTAAATTAAGAAAAACTTAAATTTTTGCAGCTTTTTTTATTTAAATAGGAAGTGTGGCTGAAAGAATATAGCTATGAGGGATTTAAAATATTTTATGCAGATTTCAGGTAGTATTATGCATTGTTTATATATATGCACTTCATGTTCACATATAAAACATTATGAACAAAATTTAAATTCAAAAGTTTATTAAATTTAATAAATAAATATTAAATATATGTATTATAAAGCACAGATAATATATATGGTATAATTAATTATAAAGTTATTTTGTGTTAAATACAAAATATTTTTCTAAATTTAAAAAAATATAATTGATTCTAAATTTAACTTTAAAGTAGTCTAAAAGAAAAAGATGTTTTTCTTTTAACAAAAAAAAAAGTGGAATCATATTCTAGGAAAAGTAATTAAAATGCTTCTTAGCAAATGACTAGATTAAAATTTTGGTAGATAAATAATTAAAATAATTTAATTAAAAAGGCTGTTATTTCCACTCAAAGATATGAGCTTGGAAAAAGGCATGAAACAAATAACACAGATCTCAGGAAAGCAATAGAGTTATGTATACTCAAAAGATTAAATGATCCAAATGACAATATATTAACCCAAATTGTACAGATAACTCCAAATCATATAAATAGTGCTAAGAGTTAAGTTCATGATTAGCTTTCTAGTAGTCTATTTTATTCTATGCTTGTTATTAAGATTCTATTTTAAATTTTATATTTTGAAAACTTGTCATCGTTTTTCTGCTTTAATTATTACCCAATAGTTCCAGCAACTCTACCATGCAACAGTACAGAAGCCATTACCTGCTTCATTCTGTCAAGCTGGTGAAAGACAGGCTAAAAATTCATTGCTAAGTCTCTAAAAAAAGCAGTCTGCATAGAAGAACTATTCAAATGCATGTCTGTTATATACAAACCTTAAAAGAGGAAACTTCTGATGGACAATACTAAAGTAAAAACCGGCTGTCAAATCAATACCTAATTAGTATCTACATATCCAAAATGAATATAAAATAATGATTTAAACCTTCATTCACCATAGCTATGATTTAAAGAATCAACATTGCCAATACCTAAAGACTGAACATGAATTGTTAAGCTCAAAGGATAAATATAATTTTAAACTAATGCGTAATTAATTATTATCTCCAATTTAATGAAATATGTTAATAAATAGTTATGTAATTAAATCACTTTACAAACAGGTATATTTGGAGAATGTAGTTTGTTGTATTTAAATATCATAACACAATTTAGTCAGTGCTAATTTTTATAAATTACTTTATAAAAGGCAATTAGCTCATAATCAGTCTCTTGCAATGCTATTAAAATGTGTATATTTGTTAAATTATTATTTCCACTTTATTTAAAAGATAAATATGTTAAAGCATTAAATTCATTAAATTACGGAGAAAGTTCAATCCAGCTGCATAGATAAGATAGATTAGAGTCTATTAAGTAGATGTAAGTTTTGGCTAAATAGCCTTATAATTGAATTATTATTGATAAGAAGGTATGGTTGGTATTCATCAATTAGGTTATGAGTGACATCTGATTATTAATCCTATGTAACATTAGTATTAGTTGATTGTAACATCATTTGCAACTGATTATCCCTTACAATCATTATTTTATTTTGTTTAAACAGCTATGTGTGATAGATGATTATTTCCTGCCATATGCCATCCATTTTATTTTTATACATGTTGTATAGTGATATGTATGTGATTGTCCATCACTATATGTTACACACACATATATATATATATATATATATATATATATATATATATATATATATTGTGCCCTTTTGTATAGGTCTCCATAAATTGTTGTATCCATCTAATTAAAAAATTTTAAATTTAAGATATATTTAGCTATATGATTTTAATTTTGTTTATGACAATCTTTTAAAAAGTGTAACTAAAGTAATTCATGAGTATTTGATATGTGAAAATCGTGCTGATGTTTGAGAGAGACATTTCAATGGGAGTGATAATAGTATATGGTTGGGAAAACTGGCCATAAGCAATACTGCATTAATAAATTTAATAAATAAATGTTTAAAGTTAAAGTTTTAAAAGATAAATTAAAATTAAATGCATATATTTATTGTTGATAAAAATTAAGATTTAATAAATGAATATAAATATTTTAATTATTAGTATTACATGATAGAAGATTAATATTTGATTTTAATAATATCGAATTATTATTTTAAAAGTTGTTGGAAGATATCAAAAATATTTATTTTAAAAATATTTATTTTTAAAAAATGAATTGTTAGTTTATTTTTAGATTATTACAAGCGTTTGTAGCTTTGTTGTAAAAAACAGATGTTAATTAAAATACGTACACACATGCTTGGAAGTTTTTTTAGTAAAGTTGCAAAGCTATTTTAAAAATTCTGTTATAAAATTTATAAATATTATTTTGGCTATCATGAGATAAAAATAAAAATAATTAATGTGAAATATTAAATCTGATTTTTAAAATACTGTTTAAAAACATAACGAATAAAAATAGACTTAGTTTGTTTATAAAAATAATTTTATAAAAGTTAAACGTAGAAGTTAAGTAAGAAAGTATATTTTTAAAAAAATGTTTAATGGATTTAAATAAATGATGAATATTAATTTAAGAATTTAATAATGTGATAAATAATAAATATTAAAAAAGTCATTATTTATTTTTAATTCTGTCTTGTTGGTGAAATATGTAAATAAGCTAGCAAGTCAATTGTTTAATTCACCAATCAAGTGGGAGTTTTCTTCCGGTATAAAACCAAGGTTCAATTGTTAGGAGGGGACTTGTGATTGAAATTCTTAAAGTATAGTATGCTATTAAAAATAGCTAAGTGATTATAGACGCTCTTAAAATCGTTTTAAAATTATTAGAGAGTAGTTTTAAAAATAATTTATAAAAGTTACCGATGAATATGCAGTGTTAATTTATTGTAGTTCCCTATTGATCGTTTCCTATTAATGCTCAATTTACTATCAAATAATCATGAAGACATCGTATGAGGATAAAATGTATTGGAAACTTTATACTGAAAATTTAACAAACGCTGGATTAACTAGGAAAGCTACTAGATGCATAAAAATAATATGTTGGACCTTATATAATTTTAAAAGCTGATGGTAATTAATTTTTATAAAACAAATATTTAAAAGAATGAGAAGTACTTCTTTATGAAGAAAGTATTTGTAAATGGTAAATCTAAATATATCTTAGTAAAGATATAAATATGTAACAGTGATTGTATAAATATTTGCCTTGTTAAGTCTTTATAGTTTAAAAGACTAAATTTTGATAGTTTTATAAGGCAAATAAATTGGAGATTTAATAAGTAAAGAAATACTTAAGTATAAAAATTATTATATTATTTAAGTCTAAACGCTGGTCGTATAGAAGACTTTAAAAGTAATCTTACCTAAATATCTGTTACGGAATGCGCAAATCAACTCTACATGGATATCCAAATCAATTAAAAATAATTAAATCAGAACTTTGTAAATTATAGACTAATTCTAAAAATAATAACTTTTAAATAATATTTTTTTTTTTCTTTAAAAGAAGTGAACCTGGATCCTATAAACTATTTTAATTTTATTTTGTTTTCTGATGGAACTGACTTTTATTTTTATTTATTTTTAAAAAAAGAACGTTTTCATTTTTGTCATAAAAACTTTTAAAGAACACGTGATGTACCGGAAAAGGAAGTAGTGTTTGGTGAAAGTTTGTGCCTAGGAAAAAGAACATTATAGCTGGAAAGAAGACACCGTTGGATGTTATGTAATATTTTTATTTATTAACTAACATAAATATTTCAGTAATTATTGATTTATTAAAGATAGGAAAGGTACATTTACATTTTTTTTTAAAAATAATAACTAAATACTAATATAACTTTTTATTGCATAAAGTTTATTTTATAATTATACAACACGTAATATTTTAAAGAATAATTGTTGAGTGTAAATGTGAAATTATTTTGTAAAACTGGAATCCTGGAGGACATCGTGATGGACTGTACATTGAAGTGTTATTTATGGTAAAATTGTGTAATAATAATAATAATTTGATGTATTTACTATGTTTTCTTTAGATCAACCAAATGTTATATGATTATTGAATGAATGTATTAATGTTTAAATAATATACACGCATAACATTAATAAGAGCAGTTTTATTTTAATATGCATATTTTAAATTGATGATATAAATTTAGTACAACGTAATATGATACCCTAGAAATAATTATATGATTCTTTCGTGAATGAATTTCAATGTTTCTGTTCCAATATTAGAAATCAGATTTATTATACTAGTGTAAGTTATTTATTTTTTTTCTTTTAAAGTTAGTAAGAAGTATATAAGGTCTATATTTTATTTTATTTTTATTAGATGAGTTACGTTAATTTTACATAGAAATTTATATTTTTGATTGAAGGCTTATTGTAAATAGATGATGAGGTATAGGAGAGTTTGGATCGTTATTATTTTTTGTTTTAAAATTGGTCATTTGTTTTACTGAAATTAAATAGGGTTAAAATGACTTTTGTAGGTAGTAGTTTTATAAAGGAATAGGAATAACAAGTAAAAGTGTAATAATTAAAAATGGAAAAGAATCATAGAATTTTATTTAACATTATACTTTATAAAAGTTGAAATTATTGGATAATTTTAAAATATTATTTTTTAAAAGTACATATACGTATTGCATATTTTAATAAGACATGTAGTATGACATTATATCGGAATGAAATAAACAGTGATAGTCAATAATTGTTATTATACTACAAAGTTATATCAGTTGATACATTAATTAATATTTGAGTCATACTGATAATAAATGTAATACAGCCTTATACATTATAATATAAATAATAGTAGGACTTAAGTGAAATAGCATTTAAATTATTAAAGTTGGTTTATTTACATACATGCTACATGAATGGTATCTTACATAAAATCTTTTCTTATATTAATTGATAACAAGTAATGTTTATGTAAATTAAAGTCATAAACTTAATTGAATTTTATTAATAAAACATTCTCTGAAATGTATAAATTATCTACTTATAGTTATGGAAATAATAACAGTGTAAAAATCTTGTATTATTATTTTTCTTATTTTTTATTTTCTTTAGTTCCATTTAAATGTAAATAGTGTAAATAAATTATTTGTTAAAGTTAATGTAAATAAATTTGTTAAGTTGTTTAAAAGATGTGTTGAATTCATTATTTTACACCACAGCATTTGACAGCAGATAATTTGAATGTACATAATATTTGCACAATATGAATTTATTATTTTATTATTTGAAAAAGAAACACAATATTTTCTTAATATAATTTATAGAAATTGATTGACATTAACATATGATATTACAATGGTCATAAAATAATTATAATGCACAATATAAAAGTATAAGATTATTTATTGCCACAAATTGTTGAATTATAAGATTTTGGTCTATTTTAAAATTAAGATACTATATGGAAATGAAAGACATGCGTATGATTTATTTATTTTCTTAATGATTAAAAGTATAACCCAATAGATAAGATTAAGATATACCCTAAAGATATTATTGTTAGTGATTATTATTAGAATAAGTTAGGTGTATTTAGGTTTGATATTAAATCCCTTATCATTCCTATCTACATGAATTATTATTACTTTAAGATAATTAGAAGAACCTGAGATCATTTTAATTATATTTCCTTAACAATAGATTGAGATTTATTTATCTATTATTATTAAAGATAGTTCATTTATAAAAGTCATAAGAATGCTGTAGAGTTAGTAATGAGATAATAAAGAAGTAATAGTATTCTTATGCCATTGAGACAGTGTCTTGGAAAGACATTGACTCAATGTAAATCTGATTACCAATTGTAACTTCACTTCACAGTCTCATGATTTTATTAAATATTTATTTAATTAGTACATAATATTGAACTATATTAATTTTGATAAGTTTGTAATAAATCTGATAAGTTATAATATTATAAAATATATTAAAGATAGTTGTACATATTTTAGCCGAGCATAATGATTTGATTGAGCTAGTCATATTTTAAATTATATCATATATCGAGAAGTGAGGGTACAATATATATATATATATATATATATATATATATATATATATATATATATATATATTGTAACTTAAATTTCGATCAGAAAGATATTAAGATAAAATATTATCATTATAAATATTTTTACCTGAGTCCAAAGGCATTGTAGCCAAAAATATATGAAAACATCAAAATGCTTATCTCAAACATATTGCCATTGTAATATAAATAAAGTGATCAAAAGAAAAGATTCAAATAGAAATATTTGGCTTAATAAACGAAAAAAAATTGTTAACTTAAATTAAATGATGAGAAGAATACCTGAGTAGTGGCTATTACACAAAGATCATAATATTATAACTTAATAAATGAAAAATGGTAACTTTTTATTTTATATCAAAGAGAAAAGAATTAAACATTGTAACTTGCTGAGCATAAGCTATTAAACAAAAGATCAGACTGAGTTATCAATCATATTAAGGGTCACTGGATTAAATGAAACATACTTCTATACTTAGATTTCTCAAGATATCACAATATCAATAATTATAAACAAATTATTAGGGTAAATTATTATAACTCAGGTATATGGAAATCAAGTGAGTTAAACTAGTAACTCAATAAAATATCTTCTCAGGTGTACAGACAGTATATTTTATCCCCTTTCATTTCTTGGTTTGATGTTAAGTGAATATTTAAACAAATACCAAGTGAATATGGTCTAGCAGGGCGCCACTAGATTGATTATCTGAATCAAGACACAGTTATATCTAATAACCTTTCACATGTACCAGGTTTGAATCCTTTTTTGGTAATTTATTTCTAATAAAAATGGAAGATTTTGCTTTTTAGAGCCATATCACTGTATACACTAATATTTAGGTAAACATAAAACATCTTTAAACCAAAGTGGAGTATATAAAATTCATTAGACATAAATCATTCCCCAGATCTTAACATAATAAATGTGTTTCAATATTTTTTTGATAAGTTTACTAGCTCAGATTACTATTAATTTAGGATCGCAATTCATTCATCCTTGCATGAAATAGATAATGGAATGGTGGTAATGATAATTATTCAGAAATCACTAAATACTATGAAATCAATATTTATTTATGGCCTTTAAATATTTAAACAGCTCATTAATTAAAACATGGTGATGATAATGATAACAATAATGGTTTCAACCACAGCTTTAGGACTAAGCCCAATCATAAAACCTACTTGTTATAAAGAAATTCATAATTATTGCTTAATTTTAGAATATCTAATTGGAACTTAAATAACCAATATTCACCTTGATGATGAATAATCACACTTAATAAAGAGTACTCTTAATGAAATATATACACCTCGTTTAATAAAATAAACTAATATTTATTAATGCATTACTAATATCTACATGAAAATTTATAGATAAACATGAAAATTGATAATAATAATAATAATAATAATAATAATAATAATAATAATAATAATAATAATAATAATAATAATAATAATAATAATAATAATAATAGATTATATTGCAATCTTCAGATTAATTTCAAGTTCTTCCCCCTTTCCTGTCAAATGTATATTGTATTAAATTGGGTAAGCGATTTGTTAAAATATTCCATCTACAAAAAAAAAAAATATTTCATAAAAAAAAATATTCACTCATTGGCACACATACCTTATAATCTAACATGTAAGCAGAATCTCAAAAAAAATGTTAGTAGAATTGGAAAGAGCAAGTTTTTGAAACAAGTTTTAAATTATTTTCTCCCCCTCTCTTCTACCTCTGAAATGCTATACTTTAACTTGAAACAAAATCTAATATTTTTAATACCGCCTATTTTTTTCTTTACATTCACGCACAATTACATATATGCAACAAGTATTATATTATTATGTATGTGTGTGTTTTTATCCCCATAAAAACCAAAATATTATTTAAAACCAAAATAATAATACAAAAAAATTATTTTACACATTAATATTTCATAACTGTAAATTAATAAACAAATAATTTTGATACATTCAAAATCATTTACGAAGCTCAAGGTTATTATTAGTAAGAAATTATTGGTTTTAATCGATCTGAATTGTCTTTAAAAGTTCTTTAAATAAAATATACCACTTTATTGCTAAAAGTTTATTAAGACTCTGATATCATAAAGAAAATAGATATAAAAAGTCATATTACCGATCCTTGTTTTGTGGCAAATTTCCAAGGGCTCAAATTTATCTTGTATAATGTCTATATTTTTGCAGCTACCATTTCCATTTTACTTTGGAACAATCTCTTTCTTGAGATGTATAATTGTTTGATGATGATGATCCTATTGAGGTTATTTGCTTTAGTGGACAATTTGGAAATCGTTATATTAATTCTTCTTCTCCTGTCAAGCATGATTTTTTTAGTGGATGAAGTACAGTAGTTGCTTTCACATTTATAAATTTTCTGGGTTTAAACTCAGTTACTGGAACAATTAATTGGACTTGATGATTTAATATTTTTCAGTAGATTACTCTTTTCTTCTGATTTTAAATACAGATGAATGTTTTCTTTTTTCTGTTTAAAAACATCCTTTTTCTCTCGGTCAGTTGAAAGGTATAGAATATTATTTTTCAGACAAGACATCTTTTCTTTCCTATATGATGTGCTAGTTGATGATGAGTCTGGTAGACAGATGGAACATATATTAATTTTTCTTACCCCGCCATCCTTATATTTTCAACCTTCAAAATTTGATATAAAAAAATGAAAAAAAAAAGGTTAGCTAGCAGAACTTAAAAATGTTTGTCTGCTTTAGTTTCAATAATTTTTAAAAAGTATCTCTATCACCAATGTTATAATAGTAATCTCAACTGATTTTCTAGACTGCTTTTATATCCGATTTTTGAGTCAACTCACCCAATTAGAGTGATAGTGTGACTTGATATTTTGACAAATTCATTTTTAGTTGGAAAGTTCAATCTTTTTTAGGAACATTAAAAAAAAACCACACACCTGGTTTTCAGACAACTTTTGTTTTGAAGAAAAAAAATAGTCTTAATCCCTTTTCCTCACATATATCTGTAATATCTAAAATTGGAGCTTATTTCTTTTGATCATAAGATGAGACAATTTCAAAATTAGAGTTCCCACCAAGCTTAAACTCCAAAATGACAAACAATGATTTATAAAACAAAATTGCTACAAAAATATATATCTGATTCAACAGATTTTCTCCCTTAACACAAAATTGTAAAAAAAAAAAATAATTTGACAGATTTAACCCTTCTTCCTTTCAATATATAATAAATGTAGATATATAACCCTTCTTCCTTTCAATATATAATAAATGTAGATATATTTATGTGATGTAACACACACACTTCACCATTCAAATCATGTATAAACTGACATTAAATAATCTAATTGCTAGCTGAGCAATTCTAACCCTAATATTTAAAATTAAATCCTTAGCTTTTAAATCCCAATTACAATTATAGAAAAGCAAAAATAGAAGTATAGAATAAGATATTAGAATTGATCAAGCATAGGTTAGTTTTAAAGAAAGTTAATATGTGTAATTTAAAAGTGACTAACTAAATAGCTTTTATAACACACACTGCCTATACATATGTGTTATAACTTTGCTTTTTAACACAAAAATTAAATATTGAATAGTTTAAATGTGTGTATTACCTTTCTATCAACACACAAACAAATAAAGAATATAATTGTTGACCCGCTCTCTTTCTGTCTAAAGCTTTTAGAACATGATCTTGTAGGGTTTAAACTTGGGTGCCCTAAAGCTTCCTTTTTAGATAAAAATGTGATGATGATTTTTGTTTTACATTTTCTTACATGCACATTACTATAAATTTAGCTAATGACTAAATTGTAATGGCACAATATATATATATATATATATATATATATATATATATATATGCTATATAGTATATATATATATATATATATATATATATATATACTCAAAGTTCCCTTCTTCCAATTTAAAGTGATATAAATTAAAATAAAAAACTGACATCATTTCAATTAAAAAAATTTTAAAAAGAAAAGATACATAGTTGACAGTGATTTATATAATAGTATTTCAGCTATATTATAAAATAAAAATGTTTAAATTTAAGAAGGAAAACTCAATATTTTAAAATCTACAATTAAATAAAAAAATACATAAATCTTTACTATTAAAATTCACAATTTCCAGTTAAAATTTGACGGAATCCTTGAACATTTGGAAAACTTGCAGTTTCAAATATAATATTTTGAAGAGCTAAATGTTTTCAAATTACAGAGTTGAAAGGCTGTAAGATAGCATCACTTTCTTGCTGCAGGCAATAAAAGTCAATCAATTTAAAAAAAAAACAAAACATGTGGGCAGATAAGAGATTAATTAAATAAAAAATTCCTAGTTATAAAATCTCCTTCTGCTGAAAACTGAACTGCCCAATAAGCAAAGTGAATGAACACATAGTCCTCAAAGAAAATCATCACCACCAATAAGATCAGCATGAAACCAGGTGAGATCAATCCAAAAAATTGGTGATAAAAGTAGCAGGTGAGTATAAAAGAAGCAGTAAAGGAGTTACAGGGTTTAACATCAGTTACAAGTATAGTTAAGAGTTGGACTTGCTGTAAATTAATAGTTAAAGCCAAGTCATAATAAATCTCTGCAATAGGACCTACCTGTTACATCACAAAGAGCAGCCAGTATCCAGTAGTACCAGAGTGAAAGAGAACTAAAATTAACCATAAAGCTCTACAATGAAGAAGCAGCTCCTCTATCCAGTAAAACCTAACATGTCTGTTTACAAAGAATAGCCCTCTCTACTTCTGCATCATGAGGAAACCTCCCATGCCTAGGTGAACATTGACAGAAATTATATATGCCATTCAGCTAAGATAGGCTCCTTTTTAATACAAGATTTACCAGTAATGGAGGATCACCACAGATAAATTTTGAGATAACAATTTTAAATAATATTTAAAATATTCTAGAAAATATAAAATGAAAAGTGTATTTATGATCAAAATGTTAAGAAATAATATAATTGATATTATGATTATTGAAAAGATAAAAAAAAGCATAATAATAATTATAATTACATACTGTATGATCATGGAAATTAAGTCAATAGTATCATTTATTAATATAGTATTGGCCCTGGGATTTTCAGAAAATACTTTATCCCTTTTGTTATTTCCAAAAAATAATTGTAATATTCAATAATTTATTTATATATTTAAGCTTATTTATGCAACATATTTATAAAATATGTATTTTAAACCAAAAAAATATGCGATTATAATTATAATTTAATTGAAAATATTTGTTTTAGGTAGACAAGTCATAAAAACATAGTTGCAATAAGTGGAAGATTAATTTACTGGCTGACACTACTACTGATATTATTATTACCATGATTCTTACTATTATAGTCACCATGCAGTCCTCCATTATCGTCTTGAAGAGTTTGTATCAGGTGAAGTTTGCTCATTCCATGAATCACTATTTAAATAAAATAAGATACTTACCTTTAGTACCACCAATAATTTATCTTTTACCACTGCTAATTTATATTATTATTATTACTAATGTATAAATGTATAAAATGCACTAAAATTACAAACACACAAAGCTGAAGTCAAAGAAATCTTAATACTGTAGATTGATATAAACTATATATATATGGTTAAACACTTTCGAGGGCTAAGGTCCTCTTATTTATAGCCATCAAAAGTGCTTAGTCACATACTTAGATACATATATTTAGTTTATATCAATCTATAGTATTAAGATTTCTTTGTCTTCAGCTTTGTGTGTTCGTGCTTTATAGTGCATTTTATTTATTTATACATTAGAATAATGAGCCACAAAGTCTAAAATTTTGCTCATTTCCATTATTATTACTATTATTTTCTATCACTATAATGAGTAATCCATTAGATGTGATAACTTAGCTAAACTAGACCACATTTCCAAGGTCTTATACTTTTATGGTATATAGAGGATCCTTTAGTAGAACTGCTTAAACGTGAAATCTTTGCCAGTTGAAACTCCTATCTCACTCAAATCCGGTTACAAATTGTGTTATTAGTGATTATATTGTTTCAAGTTAAAATTATAACTAAAGACTTCTAGCCTACTAATTCTGTCCCTATTATTGCTTTCTTAATTCTCAAGTGAGTGAGATATTAAAAGAGGGAGAGAAAGAATGAAAATGCTATAACATTAATAAATAAGTAAAAGTAAAAAAAACCCACCTAATTAATAAAGATGAAATGTAAAATGTTGAAAAATAAAAAAAATGACTGTTGTTTACAAAAAATGGATATAATATTAGTACTAATAAAAATAGTTAAATATTTTAATAAAACATTAGTAATGACATAAACAAAAATCACAGTAAAAAATAAAATTGAAAATATTTTTAATGACATAAATATATAACAAAATAATTAAAAAATTGTCCAGTAATAAATTTACAATAAATTTTTAGAAAATATAGATTTTTCTATCCCCCTAAGATGTATTAAACATTAAAAACATTAATCAATCAAAGAAAGAAGCGTCTATTTTAAACAAATATAAATTTGTCTGCTAAACAATGTAAATAATAAATATACAAATAGCAATCATTTTTTTTAAAAATCGATGTATGAAAACCCAAAAAAATTCATGGTACAATTCAGCTATATATTAAAATAATAATAATAAACTTATATTTATAAATATATACTTTATAATGTTTTAGTAATTTTAAATATTTAATTCTCTTTTTTTAATTAATGCAATTCTTACAAACTCGTAATCGAGTAATTCGAAAAGGTAAATGTTGAAATTCAAAACTTTTATAATGCAGTAAGCCTGCTTTCAACAGACGTCTGCTATAATTATAGGGTTGTATTAATTAGCAATACTGATGTGAATAAGATAATTATCAAAGCAGTAAAATATATTAACAATAAAAATTAAATTCATGTAAAGGAAAGTTTAAGAAAGCTATCATTGATAAAAGAGTAAGATAAGTATGATTGCTTGTTATATCCAAGTATGTTTAATATATTTGCAAAAAATAATAACAAAAATAGATTTGGATCATGCAATATCCAGGGGTAGCTGCTTATTACCATTTGTTCCAAGATTTAGGTTCAGGAAGCTGGCTACCAATTGAGTATGTTTCAAACAAATGATAATAAACATCGCTGGACAACTGAGAACAATTAATAAGATTTATTATAGCATTACTAAGAGAATATCAATACAATAAATTCAAGAGTTTAGACAACCAATTATATACAAAGATTATTAATTCATAAATATATATTATGACATTATACACAGTTACTACCTTGTACCCAAAGGTGTACAAAATTTCATATCTGTGCACCCTGTATTCGAACCCTATATCTATTTGTTAATGTACCTAATAGTCATTCTTTAGGATTGTACTTCATAAATTTCCTCTTCTGGTTTTTAAAAGAAAATTTCTAATCTGATAATCTAGCCTGCACATAAAATCTTGGTTTATTCCTGCTCTTTTTTTACTTTATTTAATTACTTTTTCTTTTTTTTTAAAATTACAATGCTAATTACACTTCAGGTATTTATTAATCCTATTATATAAAATTTGTGCAAATCAAATTTTAATGAAATATCAGATTATTCAGGACTAATTAACTCTTGTTTTTTTTAATTCTATTTATTTATTTAATTAAATATATCTGTATTTTCTTGTTTTTAATTTATTTTTATTTCAGGCTTTTATTTTATTTAGTTTATGAAAAAACTTGTCTAAACACTACTTGGCATATTTAAAAACGAAGTAACTATCTATAATAATGGCAATTTCCATTCAAAATATTTGCGAATTTGATATTAATAAGCTTATATCCTGAAAAGTCAAACGTATCGACTATTATATAAGGATAAATAAAGTAGAAGAGGATAATGTTAAAGTTTTAACCTTGGTGCTTTTTGCCATAGTGATGTTTTTCATATAAAAAACAATTGTATGGTCTGAAAATCCTAAAGAATACATCATATAAAGAACTAATAGAAAAGATTGCTGCTTATTTTTATCCTGTGGAAATGAAGTGAATGGTTCATTTGCACTTCAGGATGAGGAAACAATTATTTCATGAACGTTATCAAAATTAGAACCTAGTATTGTAAAAATAAGTTAGACAATGTAAATTTGTGTTGGATTTAAAAAATATACTTCTAGATCAATTGCTATATAAGATGTTATTTTAGAAAATTATTTGTTAAGTGAAGTGGACTTAATGTATAGGATAGCTATTGCAAAATGTATAGAGCACAAGATAATTACTGAAAATATGTCAGAATTTCAAACAGTGTCAAACAAAAGGAAAAATTTGACAGGCATACATACAGCTAAAATAAAAAAATTGCCTACATTTTTTTAAAGTAATCGAGTTGTAGTGGACTAAAAGGACACACAAAAAAAATGTGCAAATTTGAAGAAATGTCATACTTATGGGATTCAAGGCCACTAGCTTAAGAAAAAGCACAATAATGTAAAAGACAAGCTACTTGGACATTACATCAGGGGGCAGTAAAGCATGTAAAAACATAGAAATAAAGAGGTTAAATAATTCAGATAGTGGTTGAATTATACTGAATGTTATCATTTGCAGTAATAAACTCAATATGGAAGTTGATAGTGGTGTTGGACTAGCTATTATATTTTTTATAAAATGTAATAAAATCATTGTTAAATGCAAAATAATGTAAAATTGGGAAAGGGTGACATATTAGACACAGATGTGAATAAAAACAAAATACGCATTTGTGGAAAAGGTTCAGTTCCAGTGAAAGTTAGCAGAAAATTAAATATATTACCATTATTTATAGTAAAGAGAGACATTAGTTTGCTATTCAGTCAAAGATAGTTCTGATTATTAGGCATATGCCTTAAACTAATTTTAAAAGTTAAATTAGAAATGAGGAGAAATAGCTGAATTAAGAATTTGGCCAATGAATGTTAAATTAGTCAAAGATGCATTATCTATAGTGTTTAAACAATAAAAGTTCCATACATTCTCATGGCAAAGGTCAAAAAACAATAGAGGATATAGAAAATAAAGATATGTTGTAATCTATGAAAAATCATTATGTGCTATCCCTGTAGTGATAATTGTCAAACCATATGGAACTATTAATCTCTAACAAGTTACAATAAATAAATATATTAATGAAAACCCTTATTCTGTGACAAGTGTGCATAAGGTTTTAATATCTTGACAGAAAAACTCATTCTTCACAAAGATAGATTTAAAATGCAGGTTTCATCAGATAGAGGTTACAATAAAATTTGTGAAAATTTTGATGTTTAACACCTACATTGTTCTTTTCAGATATAATAAATTACTATATGGGATTACAGTGGCTCCTAATGTCTTCCCAGCAAAAAAAAATATGTTATTGCAAAATATAAGTGGGGTTATTGTTTATTTAGATGACATTTTAATCACTGCTCTGATTGAAAAAGAGTTGGAAAAATGAGTAATGGAAGTGTGCTCAAAACTAAACAATGTTGGAGAGAGAATTAATGCTGCAAATGCATTAGGAAAACTTCAGAGATAAAATTTGTGGCATGCAATAAAAGTTAATAATATAAAAGATATACTGATAGATGTCATGTTAAATCAATATTTTATCTTGTGTGCTTCAATTAGTAAAACACCTACAGAGCTACTATTTGAACAAAAATATCATACACACTTATCAAAACTGTTATGATCTAAAAGAAAAAAAAGTATTTCCAATAAAAAATCTTATAAGACAACATTCACAAAATTTCAGATTGATGAGAAAATATGTTTCAGAGATCAAATAAAAAAAAAATAGATCCCAAGTATTATAATGGAAGTTGTCTCTGAAGTTATAAGAGTCACTTGATTTGAAAATGGATTATACATATCAGAAGACATAAAAATCAATACACAAGCATTTCCCTTAATGAATAGCGAACCTGCAGCAGCTAATCTCATATCAGAAATTATAATAAATAAAGAGTGTGACAATATTTCTGATTGATTAAAACAATGAGCTGCACATTGAGCAGGATATTGAAACTGATGTCAAAAAAGATGAAGAGATTGCTGATTTAAGCAGTAAATTTTAGATTATCAAGATTTAAAAAAAACAACTGGTGTAAATACAGAAAAAAATAAGAGCAGGAATACAACTACTCCAAGACATCAGACGAATCAAAAAAGCCTGTCAAAATTGGAGATAATTTTCTAAATTAAGGGGAGGTGTACACTGTCTATACATTTATTTAAAAATTATGTAAATAAAGTTATTACTTGAGTTGTGTAAATTATACAGATCTTTTTGTATCTCCTGGAAAGTAGTTCACTCTAGAGAACATTGTGCCTGGGGTAGAGAATAGCCAGTGAGAGTCAGTACCATGAAGAAAAGACATGGATAATTATAGCCACTGCAATAAAAATTGCAATCATTCAAGCAGAGAATAGAGCTAGTATTTCTTGAAAAAAAGAAATGACAGTGCTAAAATGCAAGTAATTCATGGAATTGTGAGATGGTGGAAATTAAGAATGAAATAAACTCATTTGTATACTTTCAGTTTAAAGTGTAAATAAACTTTAATGTTAATGAACTGTATAGTTATTTGCAATGTGTGAAATAAAGTATTTTCACACACAAAATTTATTTTAACATAATTCCAAAGTTAAGAGTTAACTATTGTCATTATCCTTATTGTTACTTGTTTTATATGTTTTATTTATAGTTTTAGCACAGAGAAATAAACTTGCCAAAATATATTTTCACTTCTGTATTGATTTGTTTATTTTTGCTGGCTTGGCTAAGATTACCCCCCCCCTCTATGTACACATTAATAATTATAATTATTTACACTTTTACATTGTATTTACTCATGAACTGCCTGACTTTGCCAGCCACAAAATAACTTCTTGAATTTTTCATATATTTAGTGTTAACTAGGTTGACACTAACCAACATGTTAATTTGTTTATTAAAAATCATTCTTAGTGTTAGTTTTAGTTTTATTTGGAATTTATCAAGCATAACTTATTACATTTTTTATTAACAATGTATATTCATTCAATAATAGAATATTTATATTATTTTATAATTTAAATTTTTATGTTCTCATTAATTTAGTATAGTAAATTAGTCATATTGTAAGTACTATATATTGTTATATACACAATATACAGTGTGATATATAGGAATTAAGGATTTACATTACATTAACTGTAGGGATGAAATTTTGATACTTACTTTGCTTATTTGATAAATTTTTAGAAGTCAATACCATGCCTTACAATTTTTTTGTTTAATGATAGATTAGATTAACTAAAAAAAACCCATCAGAATAAATACATTCTGTAGGTACTTTTCCAATAAAAAGACCATTTAGAAAAAGTTTCAAGAAATGTTGAATGATTATTACAATCAATGCAGTAGCAGTAAATGATATATATATATAATTTTAATGAAATGCACATAATATATTTTTAAAAAATTATGGTTTTTACTACATTTTTCTTAGATTTGGATATTAATTTATTTGGGTAATTTTATGAATCAATTATGAGTTATCAATTAGATAACAAATCCCATAACAGTTTGAATTCAAAGAAAATCAGATTAGCAAAACATATAAAAATAATAATATCAATATTAAAAAACAGATAATATTGGCATTAAAAAAATTTTCAAGACGGCCGAGAATCAATCCCAGGAACCCATATTTCAGAGTCCAATACTCTATCACAGTGTTTCCCAACCTTTTTTGGCTCACATACCATTTGGTAGTACATCACTCTAAATTGTACCACTTCGTAAAAATGATTGTATTTTGTGAAATTTGTTATTGTGAGTGTGTTATTTTATTTGCATTATAAATATTATAGGGTGACCATGTATGTATTCATATCTCATAATGAGGGAAATTACATTGAAACATGCCTAAACGTTATGCCAGATTATAAACTCACTGAAATCATAAATGCACTGTAACATATATATATATATATATATATGTGTGTGTGTGTGTGTGTTTGTTCAAAGTTTCTTATTTTTTCCAAAATAATTTATTAAAGATTACATTAAAGATTATTTGGTACATATTTTGTTCAAAGTGTTTTCTCATTCCTTCA
The DNA here is from genome assembly GCA_028023455.1 of Epiperipatus broadwayi. NCBI lineage: Eukaryota > Metazoa > Onychophora > Udeonychophora > Euonychophora > Peripatidae > Epiperipatus > Epiperipatus broadwayi. The sequence goes on along the minus strand of JAQFVV010000244.1, from coordinate 759,055 downwards.
TTTGGTTTTTCCGAATTTGAGTCTGTTTTCTCTTTTTCAGAGCATGTTGCCATTGGTTGGGCCATGGAGAGGATAAATCCAGTATGTCCCAAGTGATGGTAAAAAATAACCTCAGGGGTTATCAGGCTATCTCTTGTTCTTGTTTTCTTTATATTATTCAGCATGAAGTTAATAGGATTAACATTTTGATGATTAAATACTAGCTTACATCTAGTAATTCACAATAGATGATCAAGAATTAATGAGAGTCTAATTTCTGGGTATGATCCTTTTTTGATACATTCTTTCAAATTAAATAATTTAGATTGATTTGCCTTGATCCGACTCATTATTTATCTACTATTTTGTCATATTTCGTTTACTAACTAATAAATGGTTTTAATAAAAACACAAAATTATAAAAAACCAATTAGTATATTTTCTTATCATAATCAAATATGTTTATAAAATAAATTTAATGAGATCTCTGTGCTTGTTTCGAACAACATATTTTTTTGAAATTTGGTTCAAAAGATGCGAGGTATACCCTTAAGTCTACAGCTGCATTCAATCTGTTTCGATACTTATTTTTTAAAAAAATATATGAAGAAAAAGCTCTTCCTATTAATTCCATACTAGTAAACAGTAATAATAATTTAAGAGCTTTCTCAGAAAGTTGTTCATATTCTTTAATGTTTAACCAAAAATTAATTAGATTGTGTCGTTTGAATTCTACTTGTAAAGTTCTGTCACATGATAATTCTATTAAATTTTCTTTATCCTTTATTGATAATGATGCAGCTTTTTTTAAATTTTCTGCATAGAAGGGGTTTGAAATCCAATTATCATTTGTGTTTTTGGGTTTTGGAAAATATTTCATGAAAAACGTTTTAAATCCTGTTAAATGTGCTATTATATTTTCTCGTATATCTTGAGACATGTAGAGTTTCGAATACTTCCAGTTGATTGTTTTCGATACTTATATATATATATATATTACTGTTTCCAAAAATCTAATTTTTTAATCATACTTTCAATTTTATCATTAACATTAAAGACCGTTATCGACTGTACATATAAACAACTTTATTGTATAACATTATTAATTAAAATAATTTTTATGAATTATAGGAAAAAACGTTTCTATATTTTTATGATTTAATTTTTTTTTTATGTACGCCATTATTAATTATTTTTCGTGTACTATTAACCAGCAACTCGCGTACCACCAGTGGTACGCGTACCACAGGTTGGGAAACACTGCCACTATGCTATACTAAACATATTATACTGATAATTATAAAATATCATTTACAATATAATTAACCTACTATATCATTATTATCCAATATATTGCAGAATTATTGTAATTATTATGAGGGGATATTTTTTAAATAAGTTTATTTTTACATAAATTATTGATAGTAATGCGTTATTTTTATGATTTGGAAATCTAAATATTTTCCTTTATATATAAATGTTATTAATTAATCCGGAAACATGGCACCAATATTTCCAGATTCGCACAATAATAGAGTATATAATTAGTATATTTCGAGTAATTGTAACAAAACTAATTTAAAAATATTTACAATCAGACTGTGTTTTTAACAATGAAATAATTTGAAAATCTAAATATTTTCATTTATATATAAATTTTATTAATTCTGAAGTGACATAGTGCATCCATTGATGAAGTGTCTTTGTATCCACATAACGTGCACATTTGCATATAGCAACCTGGGTGGCCAAATCTATAGAATAATTATATTTACAATTGATCACAAAATATTGAAAGAATGCAGAAAAATGCTATTTAAAATGATAAAAAATATTAACCATTATTCAATTTGTCATAAAAATTAATACCACAAATAAAAATTATTGGTAACACCCAGAACTTATAAACATATTAATGTTATGATAGAAAATGAATTAGGGAGACACTTTCCATTTTAAAGATTTAGATTAAAGAATGTCATTTTTTACAACAGTCACTGGATCTTGATCTCTACAAAAAAATTATGAAGAACTACATTTTCAAGATTTTAATTTGTAATATTATGAGCCTGGAGTTTTTGAGATGATAGAGTATGGATAGAAAAAAAAATCAAATGAAAAAATTATATCATGATAAAAAATAATGGTTGAATAAATTTTAAATTAGAATTAAAAGGTTGAATTGGATAGACTATATTACTAAGAAACATCCACTTAGAGTAATAGTGGATAGGAAGATATCTGTAAAATAGTCAAAAGAGAAATCGTTTTTCATTTTTATAGATCAATAGGCAAAGTCACTACTAATCAGAATTTATAATAAATTAAATAAATCAGCTCAATATAAATGATTATGAAGTATTTTATTTAAAAGTTTTAACTAAGCTCTGAATTAAATAATAATGATATTGACATACACTAACACGTTTAAACTAGAAGCAAATTATGTTGTCAACATCGGCATGTAAATTAATAATTACTTTTAAACAGAAATTGAAGGTATATTTGGCAAATTTTGAGTAATGTTTACTTGAATAATGTTTTAACAAAATGGCAACATGTAAATTAAAGTCAGCAGAGTATTTTACAAAAATTAGATTTATGATTATTTTATGCTATTTAACATAATGGACAAACTAATATACCTTAAATAAATTCTAAAAAATAAAATTAAAACTAAAGAAAACTTGCATCCAGATAAAATATCGAAGTTATAAACAGCCATAAAAAAATATTCAAAACAATAATATGTAATAACATGGTATTAAAATAGTAATAAAAATAGTGTCTATGCAATAAATTTAAAACAAAAAAAACCAGCAAGTAATAAAATAGAAATATGAATACATAGAGATAACAGGGAGGGGTGTGTGATTGTTAAGTAATTGAATTTTATAATGTAGAATTTAAGCACAAAAACAACATAACAATATAAAAGGACACAAATTTGTTAAGCACGAAAACAAAAGAATAAAACAATATTCATAATATTTAACTTAATGTTTTGATCAATATATGTTTTATGTAAAGGGATTCAAAGAGATTCGTAATTTTGAAACGTTTTCCAAATAATGCAATATCTATGACATAATTTCAGAAAAATAAACATTAGGCATTCATCACTTGAGTAAAGCCAAAAAAAAAAAACATCTAATGTTTAAGACAATGTGATTTTACACGATTCTACGGCAACAATTAGAATTTTTATACTGTATCAAGTTCTTAAATTTTTTTTTAGTGCTCGTAGTAGAATTTCGACAAAATTAGAAATATATTCAATCTTTCAATACAATATCTTTATTTTCTTACTTCCTTTTTTTATATGCATGATATTGAATAACTCCGCTATCTAGCACGTCTTAATCTAAATAGCTAAATTGATATTAATTTGGAACTAGGAAATCAGATCTCGGGGAAACTTAATACGATTTGATTAAAGAAATTCTATTACACAATAACTTATAACTATTGTAATAAAAAAAAAATAATGTAATGAATTGGGTGAGGTTTCACTGGACTAGCAATTAGATAATGAAGAATATAGGGTACCTTTTAATCTCACATCATTGTCTAAATAATAACTAAGTATGCAACTTTCTTCATAAGTTTACCAAATGGTAAAGTATTTCATATAATGCTTGGATTAAGAGAACAATATTATCAGACTTCAGTATGTTTATTATCAAATTTACAAAATAGTGTATTTGGGTTGTAATAGATATGTACAATGTGGAAACTAGAATACGAATGCATATAGGAACAACTGGAGACAAAGTTTTAAATAATAAATAAAGCATTTATTTACATTTGCCATTAAAATAAATATAATTAGCTCATATTGGGACTATTTGTCCTAATTCTAAAATTTACACATACATTTATTAATCTGGGTTTGATATCTCTTTTGTTACACTTATTTATCATTTATTGACTAGACATTTACAAGACATAAATTAACAAATAAAATTATGCCCTCATATTCTAACTTCGAATATATTTAGGCTGTTAATTAACTCTAACATCTTTTTCAGCAAACAATACTGGATAATTAAATATATTATGGGCACAAATATACAAGTTGGAGAGGTCACACTATCAATTATTGGGATAAAACATATTAATAAATTTGGCTGTCAAGAGAGTAACCTTAAATAGCTAAATCAAATAATTCCTTTAAATATCTATAATTTTCACACATTCAAAACAATAGTAATCATTAACATGATATAATTCAAAATATTTAATTCATGATGTATAATATTAACAGTATTATACTTTCATGTCTGCATGATTATTTGCATTATATGTGTTAAACAAAGCAAAACTCTCCATATAGTATTGTCACCTGTGCTAAACAGAGTAATCAATGGATGCCAGAAGGCTTGTGCATAAAATCCCTATCTAATGCCTACTCATCTAATATCCCTAGACTAGTTTCTGGCTTGTGGCCTTCATCAGTGAGGAGCTTTGGATCTGAGAGCACTGCATCTAGATCTTAGGATCTAATGCAATCCTCTAGCAACAACCTTTTATCTCTACTTAACTACAAAACTATGAGAATGAAATTGAAAACACAAAAAATATTTTCAATCTAAGTTCAATAGCTTATATAGTCATATGGGTCTGAACTCAGTTCAACACCCATACATTTTGGTGTCTTTGGTTCTTTTACAACCATAGCCACCACTATCCTATTAGGCAGGATTGGTGTTACACCATTAAGCATCACATAATCACATTTCCTATACTAGCACATTAATTGTTCAGACCCATATGACTATATAAGCTATTGAGCTTAGATTGAAAATATTTTTTGTGTTTTCAATTTCATTCTCATAGTTTTGTAGTTAAGTAGAGATAAAAGGTGGTTGCTAGAGGGTTGCATTAGATCCTAAGATCTAGATGCAGTGCTCTCAGATCCAAAGCTCCTCACTGATGAAGGCCACAAGCCAGAAATTAGTCTGGGGATATTGGATGAGTAGGCATTAGATAAGGATTTTATGCACAAGCCTTCTGGAATCCATTGATTACTCTGTTTAGCACAGGTGGCAATACTGTATGGAAAGTTTTGCTCTGTTTATCAACAATTAATGTGCTAGTATAGGAAATGTGATCATGTGATGCTTAATGGTGTAACATTATATGTGTGTCGCAGCTTATGCTATAATTAAGACAAATCAATATATTTACATCTTGTTACTTTACTTATGAATTACTAAATAAGTATTATAATACCTGATAATGCCATAGAGCCAACCAAGAAATATAACACTTTCTGCTTTAATATTCTATAAAGAATTTAATCTTATCATTTATTTAACCACTAACTCCATTACATATAGCTATGATTCTATGATAACACGAAAATAAACATTCAAGAAAAATTTACACACATGGGGAATAAACAAGCTTCTTGGCTAATAAATCTAATGACAAATAATGAATCACCACCTAACTTTGAGGTAAACTATTGGTGTGAAACTCAGTCTCACCACCAGAATAAAGGGGACATATATTATTCAACTTCACAAAATATCATTAAGCATCACTGCTTTGTTTCACAAAATATCATTTTTATAATACAGACATTCACAATCTAGGAATATACTTCACTCATGGCAAATACTTAGATATACTAAGGGAGAGAGTTCTCATTCCCAATCAACATAAAATATATTACAAATAACTTTTTTTCTCATAGCTACTCTATACATTTTATTCTATACATTGAAAAATAAATACATATACACAGATAGGTCACTAATTCCTTTCAATTCTTTTAGTATATGGCATTATCTGAAATTAACAGAAAGAAATTAAGTCATAAAATGGAATATTTACTAATTATATGAAATAAATGCATAAGACAGACACACATACATATAAATAAGAGCATGAAAACAACTTCAAATTATATAATACATAAATATTACTGTAAAGTAAATGGTAAATTGAAATTAAAACTTTTAGTTTGTGACAAATTAGTAGCTGTTTTAAAATTTTAAATGACAGTAGTTATTATCAATGAATTTCACCATTTCTGATAACAACATTTATCTTTCATTCATTTGATATTCTCTAAGCCAATTGCTTACTTCAAGACATTTAATAAATAAATAAAAATATACCTCTCTTTAATAAAGCACCCAAATGCCCATATAACCTACATAAAAAATTCTATTTAAAATAATAATCATTTAACTTGCAATACATTCATCTGAGACCTTCTTGAAGTCAAGAAAATAACATAAATTAAATAAACAAATACATAAATAATAAACTTATCTATCTGTCTGGGGCATATCAATAGGAAAAAGCAAAAGAAAAAAGTCACTCTTCTTTCAACTTAAAAAAAATTCACTTTCAAAGTATTTTTTTAAACATAAAGTTTCCTAAACCACATAAAGACAAGGATGATGATTTCAGATAAGTATGTGTTAGTAAACATGGAAACAAATTCCTATAACATAAACATTCACAACTTAGATTTAATTTAGCAATCTCAAATATTCTTAGCAATAGCTAATTGAGATCACTAATATGACATGCAAGTAATAAATTTTTATAATAATGATGAAGTTATGGATAAATAGTTCCAGCTATGGTATTTTTTTATATTTATCATTTAATTAATTCTGAAAATATTTTAATTTAGCAGTAACTTGAGCAGGTTTACAAAATTAAACATTAGCTTGCCATAAACTTTATAATTATCACTAATACAATTATTTTGGTCTGTTGCTAATTAATTATTTATGTAAATCTACAATTCCTTAAGCAATAATATTTTTTTATAATAAGTCCACATACCAAAGAGAACAAGAAATATGTAATATTAATGTCCTTTTACTTGACTTAAACATGTATACATTAAATAAATACTAATAATTAATTAATTATTTGCAAGCCACACATTCACTTCATTAATAAATTAATTTATAAGCATGAACAATAAGCATAATTATTGTCATAGAATAGTTCAAATATATAGCACAATAAATTATATTTGCATCATTCCATTTTAATTTAACTTTTATTTAATTAGAAGAGAATTTAAATGTAGATGCTATGGTATGTTTTATTAAGCAGTCCTGCATAAATTTCCTTAAAAGTTTATAAAGTTCACACAATTTCTTTAAAAGACTAGAATGTTCATGCAATTTAATTTTTTTTAATAATAATAGAATATATAAACAAAGAAAATAGATTAAAGTTATCAGCATATAAATACATCTTAAAATGATAGCATTAATTTAATGTTTAAGAGAGTGGAAAAATGAAGAAAATGTACCTTTTGTATAAATTAGTCTGAAACCTTCCTTAAAGCTGTCTGGTAGCTAGAATTCCCATAATGAAATTTATAAAAAAAAATGTTTAAAAATTTACACTTTGGAGTTTAACTGACTTGATTACTGGAATAGATTTTAAAAATGGACAAAAAAAAGTGGCAAAAGAGGAATGAATGACTGAATGAATAATAATCTATTACTAACTGTCACTTGTGCCAGTCAAAACATGTTTATCCATCTAAAATGAGCTGGAACTCACAAAATGTACTTCAAACTCAGTCAGGCTCAAGATTTAGATCAGGGATAATCCTGAATTCGAACCCACTCTCTAAGCCCCAGATCTAACACCTAATGAATAAGATAACAGTGATGGCACATGAGAATTAATCTTAATCCAGCTGACTAGCAAAGCTGAGCAAAACAATGACATCTATTAACTATGACTATATTAAAATATACATAAGTATGGCTGTAATTTGTGGAAGTGGAGGAAAAGGAATTCAAACTACTCAAATAAGTTAGACAGTAAAATATAGTTTAATATAATGACAAATTATTTATATACAATTATAAATTAATTATATACATTAGTGTGTGCGTGAATGAGCAAGCGGTCAACCAAGTGATAGAGGATTATATAATGTCATTCACACTATTATTTCTCATATGCTCTTTATTAGCTAAATGATATATTATAAATAAACACACATCTTTGGTGGGTCCAATATTAAGATGCCAATTGAATATTAGAAAGAATTACATAATACTGCCATTAACACTTTGATTTACGGTTTTGAAATGTGGTAACTAACATATGATTTAGGGGAGCATTCTGAAATTCATTATACATATGATATAAATTATTTTCATGCCATTGAGGTCGTGAAAATAAACAAAAGACAGTTGAAAGATTATATTTGAAACTATGACAAAATATTTAATGAAAAAAAATTTTTTTTTCCCTATGTCATAGCATCGGCCAGGACGTGAACCCACAATCATCTGCAAACAACTACTTGCTTGCATGGCAGCTGCAATACCTCTCAGCTAACAATGCAAGACATGAAAAATTATTTTAACAATAGTATGATGAACACTTTCTTTTCCCCAAGGCATATAGATACTCTTAAATATAGATATATAAATTACGACAGTAGGATTGTATATGATTGAAATAAACTTAATTAATAAAATAGAAGTAATTGGCATTTATATATATATATATATTTTAAGCAAAGTGTAATTTTAATATTAGAGCATGAAAACTGGGTCATGAAGCAAAAGAAATAATAATACGAAGAAGTTTGTGGTGCTGACATAATAGCCTAAAATAACTAAGAGAAAAAGGTCGTGCTTCTGGAAGAAAAATGAAATCTCACACCCCCTTCTTGGGTAGTGCTTAGAGAAAAGTGGATAGGCATGGCATGGCCCAGACTTTTGCTGGTATAACCAATGTGAGAGGCCTTTTATCTACGAAGTGAATATGCATAGCATGTGCCAAACTTACGGGATCCCCGCCAGAGGCATTTTATATGAAATAAGTATGATTCCGGATAGCTCAACTATCTATGGAATGAGATATGAGAAGAAATCTATGGTTCAAACTTGTCACAACTCCCAGATTAAGACTAGAAGCACGTAATATATACATATATGAAGATAGGCTAAATGTTAGTAATGCAGAACGAATGAATAAATGTCACTAACGGCATGAAATATAATTTACTGCTTTAAAATAGATGATTCTTATTCGAATGCTCTAATTTATATATCACTATGCAGTTATATATATAGAGAGAAAATTTCATTTAATAAAATATACATGAAGATTTTAATTAGTAATAGAAACATTAAGATTTACCCCCATCCCTTTTCCTGCTATTTAAAATAAATCAATACAACAACTAAAATATATAAGTATATTTTAAGAGTAAATAAAAAAGGCAGTTATATAGAAAACAAATAATCGGTCACCTTTTTGGAAATGAATAAATAATATTTTAAAATTCCAAAGTGTTAATTAGTCAAAGTTCTGGATTCTCCGGGTAAAAAATCCAGAGTTAAAAAAACATATATATATATATATTAAAGCATAAACAAAATGTCCACGTAAAACAATCTGGCAAGCATATTAATTAATAACGCATTATGTTTTAAAAGGGGATGTTAATAACTTGCTTCATGAAGATTTACTTAAAAATGACAGAAAAGATTTTTATAAATTAAGCTTACCAGTTTGTTTGAGATTGGCAAAAGAATAATAATAATAATAATATATATATATATATATATATATATTATTTATTATTATTATATATATTTATATATATATATATATATATATATATATATATATATATAATCAAGTAATAAATAACTAACCGCACCAAAATTAAAGAAAATTAGAGCATATGCATATGAGATAGAATTAAATTGAAAGAAATCATTTGAGAGCAATTTACATATTATATATAGAAATTAACTAAGAACAAATTACATATTAACAAAAACAAAGTTAAATAATATATTTAAAAAAATCTTGATAGATGAGGTGACGGCTTCAAAAGTTACCTGGCAATTTTAAGAGTCTGATTTAAAATACTGCACATGCATGGCAATTGAAATGCAAGTTCTTCAGTGGCAGCAACTTCTATTAGCATTCTAAAGTTTTTTTTAGACCTTTCTTTATTTCAGTACAGCAAGATATTACAGCAGTGGCAGATGATGACCCAAACAGGGCCGAAAAGGATGGGTATTTACTGCTACATCATTTTAAGTTTCAAGCAACGTGTAATATGTTTACAATCCATTCTCTCAATAATAACTCATCTCCATGATTCAAAAGTCAGTCATTTTATACTTTTTCTTTTATCAATTGTTTTTGAAGATGCAATAGTAAGATAACATCCAAAAATAAATTCAAATCTATTTCCAGATTAGAAATAGATTTGACAACATATTTTCAACAAAATCTCTAATCTTAATCCCCTTTTAAGTAAAACTTTAATTAAAAATACCTACCCCAGGTTAAAACAATAGTGCTTCCTACCCTTGATTATTTTTAGATAATTACTGCAGCATCTTCCATATTGGATTCTATAAAAATATACAGTTTAATAGAAAAGTACTTTAAAAGAAAAAGTTTAAAAAATGATGTATAATAAAATATTTACAAAAAATCAATCTTTTGTTAGTAATTTTACTCCTATATATATATATATATATATATATATTGTAATGGAACGTACTTGCTGCATTCCATTTAAATTGAAGAAAGAAGGCTCCAAACATTGGGAAAGCCAAATATAATGGAATGTATCTTTATATGATCTCAAATGAAAATAAACATATGATCTTTTACAACAATAATCATTAGTTAACCAAGCCCCTAACTTTGATACACCAAATGTAATGAATAATTAAACGAACATATTATGCTGACCACGTTGTGGCGTTCAAATGTAATGGAACATACTTTTACTTCATTATACCAATCATCAGTTAACTGGGACCAACAGTTTATGGTGCCAAATGTAATGGACAATATATTATATAGACATATTATATCTCAAATGTAATGGAACATCAATATATGAAAAGAAAATAATGCTTCAAACATTGAATGATAAACGTAATGGAATATATATAATCTAAATGAATACAATTGTTGAGAAAGCCTAATATAATAGATTGTATGATTTAAATGAAGAAAAACAAAATTATCCTAGTTATATTTAAATAAATTGTTTATATGCCCTTCCAACTAGCTATACATGAAATAAATCTAAAATAATACAGAGCAATGAGATCTATCATTATAATTTATTTTCAAGGTTGATATGACTAACTAATCAAATATATATCAGAAACAAAGGGAATTCTATTAAATCCAATATACACATCTATTATGTAAATTTATGTATATCTAAACATATCAATAAATAATAATATGTGTAAGTGGCCTAAAGACTAAACAATAAGTGAAATATAAAGTTATCCTCTATTAAATTGTGAATTCAATTAATTTCATAATGACTCTGGCATTAAAAGAAAAATAAGAATAAAATATTAATACTCTTTCAAATAAATTACAAAGGCATTACTTATAAAACAAATAGTACATCCTTTATTTTATATTATGGTTTAATTTTAGGTAATATCAATGTTTTAAATACAAACCCAAATAATAAATATACATATATACTTGCAATAAGTATATATATATTAAATATATAAAGACATATCTGTGCTTAACAAGTAGATATCAATATAAATACAAATCCATATTTATATTTTTCAGATATTTAAAATAATAAAAAAAAAATATTATATACAGCAAATACATATAAATTATTGTTTTGGTATGCATAAGAATCATTATATAAAGTTTAAAAAAAAAAATGGAAATAAATTAATAATAAAACATTTTTTTTTTTATAATAAAAATTTGCGAATATAAATTTACTTATTAAAATATACATAACAACTCATATGCAACCCAAACTTATAAGCCATACTTTAAGATTTTAAATTACTTAAGTGTTAATTTTAACACCTGTTAAACGTTTATTGCTGTTAGAAAACAAGACGCTTGAATTGACTATTTATAAAACGTTATATTTTTATAATGAAAAATAAAAGTAAACAAAAATATCAATCTCAAAAATATATTTATATATCATTTATACATATAAAATTATTAACTACCTTTCAAAGTTCACTTGGTTAGTTTTCCTTCAAAAGTCAACTTATTCCATTGTTTTATTTCTTTATCCGTTTAATATTAGAATGCATTCTAGCAAAGGTGAGGAAATTATCACGTTAGAGAAAATTGTCAATTCTTGGATATATGTATATTTTTATCCTTCTAAAAATTTCTTTCCTTGAAAAATAAATAAATAAATTGAAATGTTAAATCCAATATATTAATTCTAGTTACCTCCAGATTATTATTAGATTGACCATTATAGATTCCAGATAGCTATGTCAAATTTCGGCTTCAGACGCGATGAAATATATGTATTGAAATTTTCTTAGTTTTTTCTTTTTAAACTGCTTTGGAATAAATGAAAGAAAACGGTGCAGCCTCATGGCTGCGATATATTTCTATTAGCCTGTCATGATTTATGTGTTTACCATAAAAATCTATCTTATTCCAATATTCTGAAGAATGGTAACTTCAAAGAAACGAAGTACAACAAAATTTTATCCTTTTGTTTTTTTTTATTACTATCTTAATAATAATAATGGCTTCTTTTTATTGTTGCTCCACGTGCTAGCAAATGCTGTTTTTAAAAACCCTCGTTACACATGTTTTCTTTTAAACAATTAACATTAAAAAAAAATAAAATATCAAACATATATATATATAAAATATTAAATTGAAAATTTATTTGACAGCTTTAAAAATATACATAAATAATAATATTGCATTTTTTTAATAATCACTGCAAATAAAATAATTTTTTATATAATCAACAATTTATATGTCTTTATTTATTTATAATAATTAAATATTCATAACGATGTACCATCAACATATAAATAAAATAATAACTTCAAACAATAACTATACCTAATAACCATAAACAATAATAATACTTCATATATAAACATCAACTCAAAGAGATTTTTTTTTAATAACAAATGACAATTTTTAAAATATAGATAGACTTATCGATATTTACAATACCCTCTAATCCACCGAAAAAAAAAATGTCTTTGCAGATAACTAATGAATTATGAGATATCGAAAAACTTCTCAAATTTGTAATCTTTCTAAGGACTAACATGGTTTAAAGAATATTATTTTTCATATTAATAACCATATTCATTTATTTATATCTATCTTTCAGATCATCTAGATATTTGTCCAAGTTTTCTTTAAAAAAAAAAAAAATAATAATAATAATCAAAAGTGCCTTTTTAATTCTTCTTGTAAAGAATTTCCAGTATGTTGAACTTTGTGAAGAAGTTTGCTTTGATTTACAAGATTTTCATATAGCATTTTGGTATAATTCAATTGCTTTTGAATAATTTTGAGATAAGTACCTAAAGATTTTGCTATGAACTCCTTAGATTCTGCATCTATATCCTTTACATAAATAGTAACTTGATCATAAGCATTAACACCATTTTTAACTTTATCAATAACAGTTGCTATTTTATCAGATAATCTATTACTTTTCCTTTGACTATCTTGATAAACATCATCGACTTGAGTAAGTCTTTATTTTACTTCACTTGTTCTACGTTCAATTAAAAACAATTCTCTGGGCAATTTTGAATGGTATTCATTCAAATTTTCTAAATAATCCTTTAAAAATTGCAAATCAGATTGATGTGATACAACTTCAGCATTAAAAAATTTCTGAAAATCATTTTGAAAATCATTCTGTTCTATATTAATTCTTTTCAGTTTAACTTTAGGTTTATTTAAATCTCTTTCCTTAGCTATATTTTCTCGAAAGAAAATCTTTACTAATCACATCATCACTTCTTATTTTAAGTTTAATTTTGGCTTTGCCAATTTCTTTTTCCTCATCAATCATCCTTCTACCAAGATTCAGATCAAATATCTTTTTACCCATTCTTCTAAATTTTACTTTTGCTTTACCTACATCTCTTTCTTTGTCAATATTCTCTCTAAGAAAATCAATATTATTTATCATTCCTTCTATAACTTTAAGTCTAACTTTGGCTTTTCCAATATCGTTTATAAAATCTATACTTCCTTTAAGATAATTTATTTTAAACTTCTCTCTACTCATCTCTTTGAATTTTACTTTAGTTTTACATACTTTCATTCTTCTATTACAAATTTCATAAATTCTATAAGTAAAAACTGTTAATATAAGTTTTACATTAAAATATTAATTAAACTATTAACTAATCATAATGTATGGGCCGAAGACTTCTAGCATTATAGGTTCCCCTCGAACCATCATGCATATGAACCACATAAGCATTTGTTCCAACCTTTTTGTCGATCCGATATGGTCCCTCATAAATATTAAAAAATTTCTTGAATTTGTGGTCTTGTGGATTACTAACATGAGGTGTACGAACTAATACCATATCTCCTTCCTTGAACTGACTGGGACGCTGTGGACCTTGTAATCCCCGTTTGTCTCCCATTTTTATCATATTTTCTTTAGCTTTGATGACATCATCATTGTGATTTGGCTCCTCTAAGATAACAGGTAATAAGGTTTTAATTACACTTTGCTCTTCCTTTCCAAAATGCAACCGCATAGGTGTAAAACCTGTAGATTCATTTCTAGTCATGTTAATGTACAACAATACCTGCTTTAATTGGTTTACCCAACCACGATGATTTCCTTCAAGATATACCCTAAATAACCGACTTAATTCTCTCATAACCCTCTCACATGGGTTAGATTGAGGGTTACGAATAGAAATCAGTACAGGTTTAATGTTTTGCATACATAACCAATTTTTCCATTCTACTGACATAAATGAAGTGGCATGATCGGTCAAAATTGACTCTGGTTTTCCAACTATTGGAAATTGAAAGTTTGTCATTACTTTGATGACATCATTAGCTGCAGCTTTTCTCACTGGATAAGCAGTGACATATTTTGTAAATAAGTCATATGTTACTAACAAAAACTTGTACTGCCGATAAGAGGGTAAAGGACCATAAAAATCAATGGCCAAAATTTCATTAGGCTTGTTTGGTAATATAGGCTGCCATTTTCCCGCATATGACCTATTCAGAAACTTTGTTTTAAGACAAATTTCACACAATTGTAAAGTATCCAGTATAGATGCATACATTCGAGGCCAATAAAACAATTTACGCAAAGCATGTTCTATTTTTCTAGGACCATAGTGTCCACACAGACAATGTACATAATTTATAAGTCTTTTCCTAATATTGCTAGGAACATAAACTTTCCATGATCCAGAATTTGTAAGATCTACTTGGTACATTAATATACCTTTTGACAATTGATACCGTATCAATTCTCCATTAATTATTGGCTCTGCCACTCCCATTGCAATAGTATTGTCATTCAATTGGGACATTATAGGCCCCAATTTAGGATCCTGTAATTGAAGTTCACTAATATTGGTTAAATCTTTCTCCACAGAGTCATCGACTACCAAAGTAAGAGCTGTCAAAACCAAGTTTCCTGTATAATTAATAGGTTGATCTGGGTATTCCATTGGGTTCCGACTAAGAATATCAGATACTATATTATTTTTACCCTGACAGTATTGCACAGTATAGTTAAACTGTTGCAAGAATAAACTCCATCTCACCAAGCGGTCATTATTTAGATATCCCTTATTTAAAAATTCCAAACTCTTATGGTCTGTTATCACTACCACTTGGGATCCCAACAAAAATTGCTTAAGCTTAGTGAAAGCCCAAACTACTGCCAGAGCCTCTTTCTCTGTTGTGGAATAATGCATTTCAGCCCCTTTTAACCTACGGCTTAAAAAATACAATATCAATGGTTTACCTTCTACACTCATTTGAAATAGCACCACTCCAAGCCCATACCCACTGCTGTCTGTTTGAACATAAAATGGCTGTTGAAAATTTGGATAATGTAGAATTACTGTTTCCAAAAATCTTGCTTTCACATGCTCTAATTCTACTTGATGAATATCTAGCCATTTCCATTTAACATCCTTCTTCAACAATTGAGACATGTGAATTGTATCTAAGGCAAAATTCTTATAAAAGCGATGGTAAAAATTGCATAATCCGAAGAATGAACGCAGTTGCTTCTTATTTTCAGGTTGTGGAAAATTTTTTATAGCCCTAATTTTGTCAGGATGAGGCTTAATTCCTGCTGCACCTACCAGATGCCCTAAAAAGATGATTTCTTCAGTAGCAAAGGTACTTTTCTTTAAGTTAATTTTGATGTTTTTATTCTTACATTCTTGAAGAAATGCTTTTAAATGTCGTAGATGTTCATTCATATCCCGTGAAGCAATAACGATGTCATCTACATACATCACTAATATGTTCTTAATTTCTGTAGATAAAACTTGATTTAAACAGCGAATTAAACTTGCCCCACTATTAACCAATCCGAATGGCATCCTCTGGAACATATAAGATTGTCCCTCATATTTGAAAGCAGTAAACTTTTGATCTTGCGAATGCAAATAAATTTGCCAATAACTGGCTGTCAAATCTACAGTAGTGAATATCTTCTTTCCTTCAAAACGAGCTAAGAGTTCCTGTACTATTGGAGGAACATCACGTTCCGGAATTGTCCTACGATTTAGAAATCGGGCATCCAAACAAATGCGAGCTGATCCATCCTTCTTTTTGACAATAACTAAAGGGTTATTAAATGCCGAGGCAGATTTTCGGATAACACCCCATTCCACCATCTGGCTAATTTGCTTATCCACCTCTTTTTTGTATTGATAAGGTATTGGGTAGGATTTGCACTGAAAGGGTTCCAGATCATTCAGTCGTATCCGGTGGACATACCCTTTGATGATTCCAGGCTGTTTTGAAAAAACATTTTTGTAATTACACAATAACAAATATAAGGCCTCTTTCACTTCATCAGTTAAACCAATTGATTCATTTACCTTTAATTTTACATCAAGATCTGTTGTGACTGTTTCTATGCAACTTAAATTTAAGGATTGGTGCAGTACATATTGCTTAAAATGAACAATTTCACCTTTACATATCAATTGTTTTGCCATATAATCTATGATGCAACCATGCATCTGAAGAAAATCTGATCCCAAGATCACAGCATGTACTAACCCTGCCATTATCAAAAAAACATGTTCCTGGCTTACTGAATTGAATTGTACTGTTAGCCATACTTGTTGAGGAATCAATTTAGCTTTTCGCCCATTGGCTAAGGTAACCTGAAAGGATTGTTTGATCGGCAAGGATGGAACAATCATACCCACTTCTAAAAGTCGGTGAAACAATTCATCTGAAATGATGGAAGCCTGACTACCGGTATCAATTAAAGCTTTAATTTCAATTTTTCCAAACATGATCATAATTTCTGGACAATTGCTAAAAAAAAAATTGATTCTCTATTTCCTCCACTCCAAAATCTTCCAGTTCAAACTCTATTGAATTTAAAGCTACAACCAAATTGTTCCTCTCCATATCAATCATTGGTCCCCGCAGTGAGCAACACCGCCACGAGGCCCTACTCAGTTTAATGGATGATTTGAACATCCAGTCGCTGGAGTCTTAACCCCAGTACTGGTGGTACCATATGGATAACTTCCTGGTTGTAAACTGGTAACATGATTATACTCATGATTTTTAACGTAACCTCCATGATCCCGATATGGATTTTGTCTCCTATTATTACGATAATTCCTTGTGGACCTTTGCATGCGACCTGCAAATTGGTTTCCTGGTACATGATAATTTACATTTGCCAAACTATAATTAAAGTTATCTAATAATTAGAGTTATCAAAACAGCATTTGCTAGCACGTGGAGCAATAATAAAAAGGAAGCCATTATTATTATTAAGATAGTAATAAAAAAACAAAAGGATAAAATTTTGTTGTACTTCGTTTCTTTGAAGTTACCATTCTTCAGAATATTGGAATAAGATAAATTTTTATGGTAAATACATAAATCATGACAGGCTAATAGAAATATATCGCAGCCAAGAGGCTGCACCGTTTTCTTTCATTTATTCCAAAGCAGTTTAAAAAGAAAAAACTAAGAAAATTTCAATACATATATTTCATCGCGTCTGAAGCCGAAATTTGACATAGCTATCTGGAATCTATAATGGTCAATCTAATAATAATCTGGAGATAACTAGAATTAATATATTGGATTTAACATTTCAATTTATTTATTTATTTTTCAAGGAAAGAAATTTTAGAAGGATAAAAATATACATATATCCAAGAATTGACAATTTTCTCTAACGTGATAGTTTCCTCACCTTAACTAGAATGCATTCTAATATTAAACGGATAAAGAAATAAAACAAAGGAATAAGTTGACTTTTGAAGGAAAACTGGACATGTGAACTTTGAAAGGTAGTTAATAATTTTATATGTATAAATGATATATAAATATATTTTTGAGATTGATATTTTTGTTTACTTTTATTTTTCATTATAAAAATATAACGTTTTATAAATAGTCAATTCAAGCGTCTTGTTTTCTAACAGCAATAAACGTTTAACAGGTGTTAAAATTAACACTTAAGTAATTTAAAATCTTAAAGTGTGGCTTATAAGTTTGGGTTGCATATGAGTTGTTATGTATATTTTAATAAGTAAATTTATATTCGCAAATTTTTATTATAAAAAAAAAAAAATGTTTTATTATTAATTTATTTCCATTTTTTTTTTAAACTTTATATAATGATTCTTATGCATACCAAAACAATAATTTATATGTATTTGCTGTATATAATTTTTTTTTTTTTATTATTTTAAATATCTGAAAAATATAAATATGGATTTGTATTTATATTGATATCTACTTGTTAAGCACAGATATGTCTTTATATATTTAATATATATATATATATATATACTTATTGCAAGTATATATGTATATTTATTATTTGGGTTTGTATTTAAAACATTGATATTACCTAAAATTAAACCATAATATAAAATAAAGGATGTACTATTTTTTTTATAAGTAATGCCTTTGTAATTTATTTGAAAGAGTATTAATATTTTATTCTTATTTTTCTTTTAATGCCAGAGTCATTATGAAATTAATTGAATTCACAATTTAATAGAGGATAACTTTATATTTCACTTATTGTTTAGTCTTTAGGCCACTTACACATATTATTATTTATTGATATGTTTAGATATACATAAATTTACATAATAGATGTGTATATTGGATTTAATAGAATTCCCTTTGTTTCTGATATATATTTGATTAGTTAGTCATATCAACCTTGAAAATAAATTATAATGATAGATCTCATTGCTCTGTATGATTTTAGATTTATTTCATGTATAGCTAGTTGGAAGGGCATATAAACAATTTATTTAAATATAACTAGGATAATTTTGTTTTTCTTCATTTAAATCATACAATCTATTATATTAGGCTTTCTCAACAATTGTATTCATTTAGATTATATATATTCCATTACGTTTATCATTCAATGTTTGAAGCATTATTTTCTTTTCATATATTGATGTTCCATTACATTTGAGATATAATATGTCTATATAATATATTGTCCATTACATTTGGCACCATAAACTGTTGGTCCCAGTTAACTGATGATTGGAATAATGAAGTAAAAGTATGTTCCATTACATTTGAACGCCACAACGTGGTCAGCATAATATGTTCGTTTAATTATTCATTACATTTGGTGTATCAAAGTTAGGGGCTTGGTTAACTAATGATTATTGTTGTAAAAGTTCATATGTTTATTTTCATTTGAGATCATATAAAGATACATTCCATTATATTTGGCTTTCCCAATGTTTGGAGCCTTCTTTCTTCAATTTAAATGGAATGCAGCAAGTACGTTCCATTACAATATATATATATATATATATATATATATATATATATATATGAATCACACCTCTAATACTTTAATAAAAAAAGAACTAATAATTAATAATAGAATTAATAATCATAAATATTGAAAGTTAAACTATAAATTTAGGTGCGCATTCCAAATAAATACATAAATATATATATATGACAAAAGGAGCGGGATGCGATATAGGGGTTTGAATACGGATTAGTAGGTAGAAACATGAAGCACAATCTTAAGCTAAGATTGACTGCTTCACACTTAAATACATTTCCTTTCCATCAATTAAGAGGTCACCCTATTATTCAAAGGTTACCTCCACCATTTGCACTCAGTTAATTAAAGAACAAATATTCAAAAAATCTTTTTCTGAAAAAAAATCATTTTGATTTTCTAAATTAAATCAAACCAAATAAAAAAAATAAAAAAATAACTTTTTACACTTTTAAAACACATAAATATTAATTAGCTAGTAAAATAATGTAGTTGATAACAAAATTTAGTTGTCAAATAATTCATCAATTCAGATATCCATTAATCACTCAAAATATATTTACATCTGTTATTAGAGATATTTGCTGTAATTTTAAATGTTTTATTGTAAATTGTAAAATTTTATATTGTAATTAAATATTAAAAATAAAATTGGAAGATGATACAGACATACACGCATACACATATGCTGCTATATGAATACTAAATTATCTTTATTAAAATATAACTGATATGTCTATGAGTTAAACATATTTCACTGATTATATTACTTATACATGGATAGGTGTGACAAAGAATAAACAGATCAGAAAAACATCTAAACAAATACCAAACACTATTCTATAAATAAATAAATCAATCAAATTTACATCAACTTAACTTGCATATCAACAACTCCTGTAATAATCCACCCCCCTTTTTTGCATTAAATACTTTATCAAATATAATAATAATACTAAATGCTTATAAAACTCCCAACTAACATTCATAAGCAACTCTCACATAAGATTTTAGACCATTAACAAAAAAAAAAATTAAATTCTAGTGCTATTTCACTTTTTTTTAGTTAAATGCAGTTATACACCACTGACCCAATCTGATTTAATTACTTTTATCCATTCAGAAGATCTCTCTCACTTTCTTTATCTCTCTCTCTCTCTCTCTCTCTCTCTCTCTCTCTCTATATATATATATATATAATATGATTATAGTATATATATATATATATATATTGTACCCTTACTTCTCGATGTATAATATAGTTTGAAATACGACTAGCTCAATTAAATTATAATGCTTAATTAAAATTTGCATATCTATCTTTAATTTACTTTTATACTATCATATTCTAATTAAATTTATTATCAATTATTAAAATCAATATAGTTCTATAGTATGTACTAATTAAATAAGTATTTATTAAAATCATGAGACTGTGAAGTAAAGTTACAAAGTAATAAGTAGATTTACATTGAGTCAATATCTCCCAAGACATTGTCTCAATGGCATAAGAATACTATTACCTCCTTACTATCCTATTACTACATCTACAGCATTCTTATGGCTTTTAAATAAAATAAACTATCTTTAATAATAATAAAATAAATAAATCTTAACTTTTAATTTTTAAAAAATATAATTAAATAATCTCAGGTTCTTCTAATTATCTTAAAGTAATGATAATTCATGTAAATAAGTATGATAAGGGATTTTATATCAAACCTAAATACACCTAACTTATTCTAATAATAATAATACTCAATACTAATCTTAGGGTATAACTTAATCTTATCTCTTTCTGTTATATTATTAAGTATTAAATAAATAAATAATCATATGTATAACTTTTATTTTCATATAGCATCTTAATTTTGGAATAGATCAAAATCTTATAATTCAATAATCTGTGGCAATAAATAATATTGTACTCTTATATTGTGCATTATAACCATCTTATAATCATTGTAATATAATATTTTAATGTCAATCAATTCTTATAAATGATATCAAGAAAATATTGTGTTTATTTCTAAATAATAATAAATTCATATTGTGCAAATATTATGTTTGTTCAAATTATCTGTTGTCAAATGCTGTGGTGCAAAATAATGAACTCGACACACTTTTAAAACAAATTAAACAAATTTATTTACATTAACTTTGATTAAGAATTTATTTACAATATTTACAGTTCAAATTAGGAAAACAAAAAAAATAAAAATAAGAAAATAATAATACAATATGTTTACACTGTTATTAACTCATACTCCTAATAAGTAATTATACATTCTTTAAAATGCTGTACTAATAACATTGAAGTATGTTTTCAAAACTTAGACTTTAAATAAATATCAGTGAACTTCAATTATTACACAGAAAAATTTATGTAAACAATATTTATGTAGCATATGTAAACAATTAAACTTTACTAATTAAATTGCTACATCACTTAAGTATTACTGTTACTTATTTCATCATGTACTAGTATGTGTTCACTTTAATATTAGCATTACTCTAATAGCATAATATAAAACTAATGTATCTTTATAATGTAATAACAAATAACTGATTATAATTCTATATTTCATTTAATGCAATTCATGCTACATGTTTTATCAAATATGCATTACATATATGTACTGTTAAAATAATAATATTTAAATTATTATCAATTTCAAATTCATAAAGTATTATATTAGATAAATTCTATGATTCTTTTCTATGTGAAATTATTACTTTACTTTATATGTTATTCTACTCCTTCCTAACAAATTTCTATCTACAAAACATCCTCTAAAACTTATTTAAACTTTCCGGAAAATAATCATCAATTTTAAATAAAACTAATTATCCAAACTATTTATCCTACGTCATCTATATTCGGTAAATCTTCAATCCAAATATAAACTTCTACATAAAACTTAACTTAATTTATTCAATAAAACAAACATAAAATATAGACTTTTAAATCTCTTCCTAACTTGCAATAAAATAATTACTTATATGAATAATAAATATAATTCTAATACTCCAAAATAATAATAATAAAAAAAAATATCAAAATTTATTTACGAAAGAATCATATAATTATTTCTAAGCTTCTTATGTAATTTTGTATCATATTTATATCATAAATTCAAATTATGCATATTTAAATAAAACTGTCACTGCCAATATAATGTGCGTGTATTTTAAAAATATTCATACATCCATTCAACAATAACATATCATTTGGTTGATCTAAAGAAAAAAAACATATTAAATACATTAAAATTATTATTATTATAAAATTTTTACCATCAATAATGATTTAATGTACAGTCCATCTTCCAATATTCTTCGGAATTACAGCTTCATAAAATAATTCACATTTACACACACGATCATTCTTAAAAATATTCTGTGTTATATTAATTATAAAATAAACTTATGCAATTAATCATTATATTATTTTTTAGTTATTATTTTAAGAAATGTACCTATCTTATTTTAATAGATTAATAATATTTAAATTTTATGTTAGATAAATAAAACAGAATTTATATTACATAACTCCAGCGATGTCTCCTCTTCACCATAAAGTTCTTTAATCCTAGGCACACATTCACTAGAACACCATTTCCTGTTTCCGGTCCATCACGTGTTTTTTAAAAAGTTTATGAAAAACGAAAACGTTCTTTTTTAGAAAATAAATTATAACTTCCCCACAAGAAAATAAAATAAAATTAAAATAGTTTATAGGATCCTGGTTTAGTTCTTTCAAAAATATTATTCAAAAGTTATTATTTTAATTTAGTCTATAGTTTATAAAAATTTATATTTAATTATTCTTAAATTAACTTGGACGTCCACATATTATTTGCGCATTCCATAACAAAATATCCAGGTAAGAATAAACTTCTTTATCTATAAACGACCAGCGTTTAAATTATTTCAATATAATAATTTTTATTATATTAAGACTTTCAGCTAACTATATTTCAATTTATTTGCCTTTTAAAATTATTAACATTCAGTCTTTTAAACATAAAGACTTAGCAAGGCAAGTATTTATAAAAACTACTTTTATTTCCAATATCTTTCCTTAAGATATATTTAAATTTATATCTTACAAAATACTTTCTTTATAAAGAAGTATTTTATTCTTTAAAGTATTTAATTTTCTAATAGTCAATAGCAATTAGCTTTTAAAATTATATACTGTCCAAAATATTACTTTTCTCCATCTCGTAATTATCCGAATTAATCCAGCGTTTGTCATACTTTTAGTATAAAGTTTCCGATATATTTTCACTATATATGATGTTCCCATGACTATTTGCTTGTAAATTGAGCTTAGTAGAGACGACCGATAGGGAAAAAATTAAGTTAACACTGCATGTCTATCATTTAACACTTTTATAAATTATTTACAATGACACTCTTATAATTTTAAAATTGATTTTGAGAGCGTCTATCAAATTTACTTAGTTATTTTTAATAACACAATTAACTTTAAAATTCAATCACAGAGTCCTCTCCTAACAATTGACCTGAGCTTTTATACCGGAAGAAACTTCCCATTTGATTGGTACATTTAAACAATCAATTTGCTGGCTTATTTACATATTTACCAACAACACAAAATTAAAAATAAATAATGACTTATTTAATATTTAATATTTATTACATTATTAAATTTCTAAAATAATCTTTATCATTTATTTATTTAAATCTATTAAACATTTTTAAAATATAATCTTACTTGATTTTAATTTTAACTTTTATAAAATTATTTTTAAATAAACTAAGTATTTTTTTATACGTCATATTTTTAAAGCAATACTTTTAAAAATCAGATTTAATATTCTACATTGATTTATCTTTATTTTATCTCGTGATAGCTCACGTATTATTTATAAATTTTATAACATGATTTTTAAAATAGTTATGCAACTTTATTAGATAACTTCCAAGCATGTGTGTGTATATTTAACTAACATCTGTTTTTTTATTATAACACAAGAAACGCTTGTCATCGTCTAAAAATAAACTAACAATTGCATTTTTTAAAATAAATATTTTTTAAATAAATAAGATATTATAATAGATTTTAAAATAATTATCCAATATTATTAACATCAAATATTAATCTTCTATTTAAGTACTTATAATAATTAAAATATTTATATTCTCTTATAATATTATTTCATCAACAATAAATATATGCATTTAATTTTAACTTGTCTTTTAAACACTTTTAGCTTTAAATACCTATTTATTAAATATATTAATGCAGTATTGATTATGGCCATTTTTTTCCAACTATATATTATAATCATCATCATTTAAAATGTCTCTCTCAATATCAGCACAATTTTACATATCAAATACTCATAGATTGCTTTAATTAAACCCTTTGAAATATTACCATAAGCAAAATTAACATCACATATTCAAATATATCTTAAATTTAAAATTTTTAATAGATTAGCACAAAAAATTAGATGGTGACCCATACAAAAGGGCACAATATATATATATATATATATATATATATATATATATATATAACATACTTGTCAAACATAGACAGACTTGGTTTTCTTAATTAATTAGTTTTAAAAATAATAGCCGTGTACATAATAAATTAGCATTCTTTTATTAAGTACTTTAGAAATTACTTTAAGTAATATTAAAAATTACCACTACAATATTTAAAATAATCCTCCAAATATATTTTTATTAGCCAATATATTGAAACAATCAATCTTAGCTTAAAATTGAGCTTTATGATTCAATCTACTAACCTATATTCAAAGCCTATATTCCATCCCACTTCTTTTGTCTTGTATATATATTTTATGTATATATTTGAGATGCACACCTAAGTTATAAAATTTTAACATTTCAATAACATTTTTTAAAATCATTATTAATTTTTTTATTAAATTAAAGTATATAGGTACGGCTCAGATATATATATATATATATATATATATATATATATATATATATATATAGGAGATATCCTATATATATATATATATATATATATATATATATAGGAGCAAAAATACTAACAAAATATTGGTTTTTAAAATATTTTATTATACATCATTTTTTTAAACTTTTTCTTTTTAAATTGCTTGTTTTTCCTATTAAACTATATATTTTATAAAATCCAAGATGGAAGATGCAACCATTATTTGTCCAAAAATAATGTAAAGGGTTTGAAACACTATTGTTTTAATCTGGGGAAGGAATATTTAATTAAAGTTTTTACTTGAAATAGAATGAGGATTAAGATTAAAGATTTTCTTTTGTTATAAACATTTTTGTCAAATCTATTTCTAATTTGGAAATAGATTTGAATTTATTTTTGGATGTTATCTAAAGATGCATCTTCAAAAACAATGAATAAAGAAAAGGTAATAATTTTTAAGGTCAGAGATTAAACTTTAAGCTAAAACTAAGTAATTAAAAACATTCTTCAAATACTTGGGCAGGAGTATAAAATGGCCGGATTTTAAATCACCAACAGATTATCTACTACTGAGAGAAGTGTGTTGTCATTAATACTCCATGCAACTTTGAAATCTAAGATAATGATAGAGCAGATGCCAATCATCTTTCAGACTCTTTTGGGTCATATTTTCCACTAATGTACCATCTAAATGCTGCCCTGAAATGAAGGAAAGCTTAAAAAAGAACTCTGGAATGCTAGATGGAAGCTTGCTGTCACATAAGAACTGCCATGCAAGAGTTCGACTTTTAATATGAACTTTTAAAATGGTGCAAGGTAAATTTTCAACCTGCCACCTAAAAGTAAATCTAGCCTAACTAATCTCATCAAGATTTCTTTCATAAACTCATTTAACTTTATGTAAAATGTAATTTGCTCTTAAATAATTTCTATAAATCTAATTTTCTTTCATAATCTCTAACCTTCTTTAATTTTGGTGCAGTCATTTATTTACAGTTATTTATTACTTGATTTTATATGTCTATTTTAGTTATTAATATGCCAATCTCTAGCAATCTGATGAATTGAATTTTGTAAAATGTTTTCTTTTTTTTCAAGTAAACCTTCATGAATCAAGGTTATTAATGTCCCCTTAAAACATAATGCATTACTAATTAATATGCTCACCAGATTGTTTTTATGAGACAAGATTTATGTTTTAGTATAAAAATGTGTTATTTGTTTAACTTTGGATTTTCTACCCAGGGTGAATCCAGAACTCAAGCTAATTGTTTAAAATATTATTTATTCAATTCTGAAAGAGTGACTTATTAATTGTTTTTTATATATAACTGCTTGTTATTTTTTCTTTCCATACTCTTAAAATATATGCTTATGTATTCTCAGTTGTAAAATCTGTGAAGGTGGTATTGAATCATTTTTAAACAGCATAAAAGGAAGGGAGTAAATTTCAATGTATAATTTATTATTTTAGTTATCAAGTAAAATTTTGTGTCTATCTATCTATCTATCTATCTATCTATCTATCTGTCTGTCTGTCTATCTATCTATCTATCTATCTATCTATCTATCTATCTATCTATCTATCTATCTATCTATCTATCTATCTATCTATCTATCTATCTATCTATCTATCTATCTATCTATCTATCTATCTATCTATCTATCTCATCTATCTATCTATCTATCTATCTATCTATCTATCTATCTATCTATCTATCTATCTATCTATCTATCTATCTATCTATCTATCTATCTATCTATCTATCTATCTATCTATCTATCTATCTATCTATCTATATTACACCAGCCTTGTGCATTGTTTGTATAAATTATGGCATTCAAACTAGGGTCATTTATTTTTAAAGCAGTAAAACTTAATTCAATGTCATTAGTGACATTTATCATTATTGCATTATTGACATTAAGCCTATTTCCATATATATATATATATTATGTGCTTCTAACCTGGGGGTTGCAACAAGTTTGAACGCATAGATTTTTTTTCTCAAGCCTTGTCCTGAAGATAGTTGACCTTCTCAGGACCACTTACTTTGTATAAAAAAAATCTCTGGTGGTGATTTGCGTAAGTCTGGCATGCAATATGCCTATCCACTTTCTTCATATGAAAGACCTGCACATCAGTGACATCCACGGCACACCTTATCCACTTTTCTCTAAACACTGCCCTAGAAAAGGGGTGTTAGATTTCATTTTTCGGCCAGAAACACGACCTTATCTTTATAGTTATTTGCGATTTTGTCAGTACCGCCAAACTTCATATTATTATTTCTTTTGCTTATGACCTAATTTTAGTGCTGTACTAATATTAAAATTGCACTCTGCTCAAAATATATGTAAATGTCAAATATTACTAGTTAGTTTAATTACTAATATTATTTTAGTTTTATTATACAATCCCATCGTCGTAGTTTTTTATTTATCTATTTAAGAGTATCTGCCTTGGGGATAATAAAGCATTCTTCTTACCAGTGCTAATTAAAAGAATTTTCATTAAATATTTTATCATGTAATCAAATATGTTTTCAAATGTATTTTATTTATTTTCACAATTGTAATGGTATGAAAATAGTTTATATTATATCTGTAATGAATCTCGGAATGCTCCTGAAATAATATTAGTCACCATGTTTCAGAACAGTAATAAAGTGTTGACAGCAATTTTGTGTAAATTCTTTCTAAAAAAAAATTGGCATCATACTATTGGACCACTAAAGATGTGTGTTTATTTATAATATATTATTTAGCTAATAAAGAGCATATGAGAAATATAGCATGAATGACAATATATAATTATTTATCTTTTGGTAGACCACTTGCTCATTCATGCACATACTAATGTATGCAATTAATTTATAAATATATGTAAATAATTTGTCATTATATTAAACTAATATTTATTGCTTAACTTTTTGAGTAGTTCGAATTCTTTTTTCTCCACTTCAAAATGTACAGCCATGCATATACATATTTTAGTTAAGTCATAGTTAATAGATGTCTCATTGTGTTCTCTACTCTGCTAGTGGGCCAGATTTAAAATTAATTCTCATGTGCCATCATTGATATGTTATTTATTAGGTGTTTGATCTGGGGCTTAGAAAGTGAGTTTGAATCTAGGCTGGTCATTGACCTAAATCTCAGTCTTGACTGGGTTTGAAGTACATTTTGTGAGTTCCAGCTCATGTTAGATGGATAAACATGACTTGACCAGTACAATATAATGTAATAAATTAATAAACTTTTATTAAGTACTTTATGAATTAGTCTAATCAGCTTATCTGCAAAATTTCATCTTTCTATTTTAAATAGTTCTAGAGAGACTTTCATTCATATTCCTCCAATATTTGAACATTTTATTATTACAATTAAACCCCTTTTCTATATCACATATGAAAATCTTAACAATATTTATTACAAATGTAAGCTCTCAAATAATAGTCATTCTAGAAGTTAATATTTGATCTTTTTGAAATATTAAAATAAATTTCTTATCTATAACAATGGTCTTTTGCATTATTGGACATAAATTATTTATTCAAAAAGTTAGTAGAATGAAATATGTGATAGTTGAATTCCATTTTTTAAAATCAAAAGAGATTTCGGATTAGTTATTGTTATAAGAAAGAAAACATATCTTACACATAAGGATTAAATTTATTGTTACCAGTTTGACAAAAGGCCATTCTATTTTATCTAGTGAAAGCAGCTTCTGCTTGCTGTAATGAATGATTTAAGAGTCATCTTCCTAAAAATAAATGTTTTAAAAGAAAATACAATTATAGTGACTTAAGTTTTTGGTTAAAATAAGTATTTTGTAAAAACAATGCATAAATAATATTTAATATGTAAATAAATTATTGAAAATTAAATTTTTCTTTAGAAAGTAACTTTTTTTTGTTATTTGGCTTCAGACTAATCACTCTGACAACGAGAAATTGTCATTTTTTTTGATATCTAAAGAGCCACCTCTCCTGGTATTTGAAACCTTCAGATTTTTTTTTCAACTAATAATTTTAAAATTGTAACTGTGGTAAATAATACGTTTTACACAATGTAAGGTTATATATAGATTTAAAACAATGTATAAAAGACATAGTAATGACAGCAACCTAATAATGCCTGAAACAGCAAACACAACATGTTTTTACTATTTTTCAAAATGAAGTATGTAAATAATATTAAAAATTATATACTACAATATTTAAAATAATCCTTCAAATATATTTTTATTAGCACTATATGTATAAATTTGAAAGTTTGTTTGTTTGTTATTTAATAATTATTGAATTGCTAAAAAAATACTTTTAGATCATAAAAAAAAATCCTAAGAGGTCACTGCTAGTAAACACTTTTAAATTCTATATCTTCAGTTTTGGTTGTGTTAGTAGTAAATTTTCATAATTCTTTCAAACAAGTAAGTATTATTAAACAAAAATCTATAGCCCATGTAATTCTACAAAGAAAAGAAAGAAAATCATGCGAGATTTATCAAGATTAATGCAATATTTGTTGAATTATTAAGTAACAAATAAGCATTCATCATCATCATCATCAACGATTATCAACCCACTGCAGGATGAAAGTCTCTCCAGGTTCAATCCATATCTTTTGATCTTTAGCTTCTCTTCTCCACATCACCCCTGCACACTTTTTTATTTCATCCATCCACCTCACATGTGGTCTCGTTCTGGGTCTTTTACAATCTCTTGGAATCCGATTTAAGATTTCTGTTGTCTATCTATTATAATCTCTTCCAGCAATATGTTCAGACCAACTGCACTTCAGTCTTTAAATTTTTTTAATGAGGTCAGTAACACCTGTTTGTTCTCTTACCCATATATTGCATTTTTGATCTCTTCTTGTTATCCCAACATGCATCTCCCCATACTTCTTTGAGTGGTCTGAAGTCTAAGTATTGCTCTTCTATTAAGTGTCCAAGTCTCAGATACATAAGTAAGAACTGGTAAAACACATTTATTAAAAACTTTCCTTTTCAAACACATAGGCATATTTTCTTTTAGTATCAAGTTATTTCTACCAAAAGCACTTCAACTAAGTTTAATTCTATGATTAATTACATTCATCATGTTTCCATCTGTATTAATAAAAAGTGACCAAGGTATTTGTAACTGTTAACTTCTTCTAACTCATCATAATCAATCATAATTTTCATACTTTGAGAATATCCATTAAACATTACGTTAGTCTTTTTAACATTGATCTTTAGTGCTATTTTCATACTTTCATCTGATAACTCCTCCAACATTTCCTGCAACTCGAAAGCATTATTTGCAAAAAAACTACATCATCTGCAAAATCTAAATGACTTAAATAATCTCCATTTACTTTCACTCCTTTAGCTTCTCATTTTAATCCACAAAATACTTCTTGTAGCACTGCTGTAAAACGTTTTGGAGATATAGTGTCATTCTGTCTTACACCCTTCTCAATGTTGACTTTTCCACTAGCATTATGTAATATAATTGTTGCTGTTGTATTTTTATAAATATTCTTTAAAATATGACAATAACCTGGATCTATACATTGATGATCCAATGCTTTAATCACTGAAGAAATGTTTATAGAATCAAATGCCTTTTCATAATCTACAAATCCAAAGCATAATGGCAACTCATATTCATTTGTCCTTTTTATAACTTCTCTCAATACCTGGATATAATCTACTGTACTAAAATCACTTTTAAATCCAGCTTGTTCTCCTGGTTGGTGGAAATCCAATGTTCTCTGTAGACAAGTTGTAATTATCTTGGTAAAAATTTTGTATAAAACTGATAAAAGTCTGATGGGTCTGTAATTTCTAATATCTTCTTTATCACCTTTTTTAAATATTAATACTGCATTCTTCCAATCATCTGGTACATCTTTATCATTTAAAATTTTTTTATATAACTTTCCTATTTTTTTTCTATTTCTTCACCTGCTTCTTTTAATATATCAATTATAATTCCATCACTAGCAGGAGCCTTTCCTTTCTTCATACATTTAATTGCATGTCTCACTACTTCATTTAAAATTCTGGGCAATTCAGAAGATGTAATAGATATAGGAGGTACTTGTTCTTTATTACTATATAATTCTTGATAAAAGTCTTCTACCCATTTCATGATGTCATCTCTCTTTTTAGTAATAATTCCATCTTTTTTTCTATTGCAGATATAAATTTCCTACCAATGCCAAAATGTTGTTTTCCATTCTTGAGACTTTTATTCTCTTCTACAGCTTTCCTTGCTATTTCACAGTTATACTTTCTTATATCACTTTCAACTCTTTTCTGCACTATTTTACAAAATTCGAGATATTCAATCCTTTTTAATGCATCATTTTTATATATTTTCATATTCCTCCTTTTCTTCATAAATTCTCTAGTTTCAGTAGAAATTTTATTGGTCAATTGCTGCTTTTTTCTACCTGCTATCTTTGTTGCAGTTTTCAAAAGTGTATCAGTTATTTTGATATTAATTTCATTTAAATCTGAATTATGTTCAAAATCTACTAATGCTTGAAACCGATTTGTAAGTTCTAATTTAAATTCATTATAATGTTTCTTAAGATTAGGAATATAAACTGTAAATATTGTTTTTTATAATAATTTTTGTCTCTCTAGCTTTGCATTAACATGCATCTTACTAATCGATGATCACTTTCTGTGTTAAATTTACTAAGAACATTACAATCTTGAAATATGTATTTTCTGTTAATCAAAATATAATCTGATTCTGCTGTTCCTTCATTTGGATGCTTCCATGTCCATTTCTTTTTAACATTTTTTTCAAAAAGAAAGAATTCATAATATAAAGTTTTTTTTCTGCAAACTCCACAAGTCTATGTCATCTCTCGTTTCTATTACCATAACTAAACTTACTTACAGCACTTTTATCTTTCATTTGTTTACCAATTCTAGCATTAAAGTCTGCCATAACAATCTTAAAATGTTGTTTACTCTAATCAGAAGCCTTTTGTACATCCATATAAAAATCTTCTACTACTTCATCACTATGAGAACTTGTTGGAGCATAAACCTGAATTATCTGCATTTGGTATCTACTATTAAGTTGTATAACTAATCTTGCCACTCTGTCCGACACAACATCAATCTCAACAATATTGTCCTTCCACTTTTTATTTATAATGAATCCTACTCCACTTGAATTTCCAATATTTGTGCGTTTATAATAGAGTGCATGTCCACTTTTTAAATCAATTGTCTCTTCATCTTTTCTTCTCACTTCACAAAGTCCAATAATGTTCCATTTAATATAAAACAGTTCTTCTTCTAATTCTTGCAATCTTTCTTCACTTGAAAGTGATCTGCAGTTCTAAGTACCTAAATAAAAACATTCATATATATATATAAATTAATCCTAAAATTAAATTTGTAAGGAGTGCTACTTTATAAAATAATAAATTTTTGTTTGTATATCTGAAAAAAAGATTTCTATATTCTATTCATTCTTATATATATATATATATATATATATATATATAGATATATATATAATATACCTAAATATCATATATATATATATATATATATATATACATTTGAGGTTTAAACATTTAATAGAAAAACAATATAGAGATTGAAAATCACATGGTGGAACATAGAAAAATATATTTTCCAAAAAAATTAAAAGAGATGAAAGGTGTCAATGACATCAAAGAAATGTTAAAATCAATCTAACTTAAACATTTTTTTAAAAAAAGAATAAGTGACTAATTAATGTCTTAAACTATATAAATATCAATATATATTTTTAAAAAATTAAAAAATACATTAAATATGTATATTCAAATATTTTTTCCTATCCTTATGCTAATTGTAATTGATTTATATCAATATCTTGAACATTGGCTAAGAATAGTTGTAATATATATATATATATATATATATATATATATATATATATATATATATAGAGAGAGAGAGAGAGAGAGAGAGAGAGAGAGTGAGAGAGAGAGAGAGAGAGAGAGAGACAATAAATTTATATATACCATTTTTTAGATAAACATTATTTTTTTTTTTTATTTATTGTTTGGAAATTGTTAGAAATAAACTATACCACTTTTATCTTTTGCTTTCTATCATCATGTTCAGTACAGATGAACTTAATATTTACTGGGTCAAAAATGTGGCCAGACTGTTGTTTACTCTCAAAAAAATAGATTTCCATTCAGAATTATTTTTCAGATGTTTGTATAAGCACTTGTGTTGTGAGACTCTGGTAGCAATATTTGCATGAGACTCCTCACAGTATACAGATCTACAAGAATCATTATTATTGTATCAATTTTACAAACAATCTGAAGGGTTTGTATTATTTAATAATCTGTTTAGTTTAGGAGAGTTCTCAGATTTATATTATAAACATTAGAGCACATTTTCTTAATTTTGTGTGGTGGCTTTGGTATCAGGTAAACTTAATCTACCCATTGTATGTGTGCCTATTTTGTTTTATTATAAAATTTCTTAACTGTATTGATTAATATATTGCTTTTGTAACCGATTTTACATAAAAAATTTATAATTATAAATTTATTTAAACTCATATTCATTACGTAAATAATATTCATTAAGGCTGTAGCCTCAATCACATGCGTATAAAAATTTATATAGATCTCTATATTAACCTTCCAATCTGCTTCATATTTACAAAGATTGAAATTTCTGTTTAAGACATTTTTTATCCCAGCTAATTTATGCTATATTAGTGTGGCAGACTAATGGTTCAACAATCTAAAAATAAAATATGTAAATTATCAAGTTACATAAATGAGTTACCTATATAAATTGTACAGTGCATCCTATATCTCATGAGTGCTGTGAATCTGGATTCACTGGGCAAAAGCATGTTCTGTCATTGCCTAAATATATATATATATATATATATATATATATATATATATATATATATATATATATATATATATATATATATATATATATATATACTGAATAAAACCTTTTCTTAGCCAATATTCAAAATGTTGATATAAATCAATAAAATATATATAAAAATGAATTAAATAAAAAGGTTTGCTAGTGTAATAGGAAAAACAAAAAGTATGAACTAAAAAGTATAAAGACATTGATTCTAAGGTAGAACTGATAATATATAGAAATGATAATTATATATAAGTATGGAAAATCAAACCATGAAAATATGTTATAACTAATTATGGCTTAATAATTATTTATGTAATTAGTGTGACTAAAAGTTTTAAAAAATTATTTTTTGTCTAATATATATAGTCTAAGCTGATAAAAGATAAGAACTGAAATCATATAAAAAATAGTTTTAATCACTAAAGCTGCATAACTAAATGCACTAAAATCTAATCTACTTTATTTTCTGATTTAAAATAAAATTAAAATTGGTCTCCATCCCATAAAAAATTGAATGTAATTAATTATTAAAAATCAGTAGAAGCTAATTATTTTGTAGAATCTATCAGCAAATTGATCTAATAGAAACTTTATATGCAATGGTAAAATTAATTTTCTGGAACGTAAAAATCGAAAGACCGACAAGATATTTCTTTATTACTACTATTATCATATTTTTAGCTTGTAACAATAATTACAATAATAATTTGAGGTAAACTTTAATTATATTAGAGCTTAAATTAAGTGAAAATTTATAATAATAAAAAATATAGTTGAAAGTATTAATTTGAAAATAAAATTTTAAACTACAAAATGGCTTTTTTATAAATGAATGACATTGGAAGTGCAAATTAATTAAAAATCTATTTCATTTTAATGAAACATTTACAAAAAAAAAAAAAAAAAAAGCTTGCAAAATAAATTCTAAAAAATGAAAAAAGTTAAATAATGTATGAAAACAATTTACTAAAAAAAAAAAAAGAAAAAAAATAACACAAAGCAAATATTAATTTTAAAAACTCATTATTTTGTTTTGATATATGTTGTACAGAGTACATCAAAATACGATAATGAGTTATTTTTTAAAGCCATGCGATAGCTTATTTACTGTGCACTATGACAAACTTTGCCAAATGATTTTCGGTATTTAAATGAAAACTCAAAATATTGAAGTGCAAAAAATTTTAAAATCATTTATAAATTGGACACAGCAAAATTTTGTGTGATTAATAAATTGTAATAATTAATATGAATAGCATTAGGTGCTTTAAGTTTACAAAAGTATTATACTATTTTTTTTATTTTAGTAATATTTTATTAAATAAGCTCAGATAAATATATCTACACACGGTGATTACCTTTTTAATTTTATTTTTTGATCGTTGTTAAGTTTCATCAATAAAAGCTAGTATTATTTTCTATTCATAGAGATTGTTCATCTTGCAGTTCCATTTCTATGTCATTTAACTTTATATAAAACTATTCCTAGATTTTTTTTCTACTTTTTTAAGTACTGATGTTGTGTTTCTTTTGAATTAATATTTGTTTTAACATATTTTTGTTTTAATAATTTTAGCACTGGAAAGACTAATGCATAAATAGTTTTCCATTTTATTTTTATAGAGTATCTTTGAAAATATGGTGTTCTAAAGTTAATCAAACAAAAGCAATTTTAATATATATATATTTAGAATAGACATAATTTTATTTTTTGACATTCATAAAACAAAAATGAGTCTTTTTATATTTTTATTTTATTAATAAAGTTATCCAAGTATTCTTTAGTATTGAACAATAATTGATAAAACAAGAAAATCTTTCCTTCCCTTAATCTAATGTTAGCTTTTGTGTTTTTCTAGATTTGTATACCAAAGAATGCATTCATATATTCACTATGAGATTACATACTGAGATAAATGAATATAACTCTGGTAAACATTTTTAAAATAAAAACTATTCAGTATTACCAAGTTCTTTTTTTTTTTTTTTACTAAGAATTAATAATTACTATGAAACATAAATTATTCTGTTGCCCACAATGTTTTAAATATTTATAATGTTTGGAATGTTCAATAAAAATAAATAAAATTAAAAAAGAAAATGCTTTTTTGATAATCTACTTACTGATTCCAATTATTATCTAATCTTACCGTTGTTTATATTTACACTTTCTAAAATTAAGTAGTTTTTCAGTTTCTGTTTATGTTCAACACAGAAGTTTTTTTTGCTTTAGATTATTTTCAATAAAATCTTATTGACATGTACAATTGATGCATGCATTTAATAATTTAAAAATTATTTATTTTTTTAAAATTTATATATGTATTAATATTTATACATAACACACCTTTTTTGATACATGATTTGTGCCTTTTTCAAATGTTAAGCACCTATATTAATGTTAATAAAGTATTGCAGAAAGAAACCTATCTAGTGTTCAATAATGCAAATAAAATAACAATAACAACAAAATAAAACATAAATAAAACCCAAAAATATTAAACCTTTAAAGTACATTAAATATATATATATATATATATATATATATATATATATATTGTTTTGAATAATTATATATATATATAAAGACAATTATATGAAGCATTATATTAATCATAACTTAAATAATTGCTTGAATAAATAAAGTTACTATCTGATCAATTAAAAATTAATAAAAAATTATATAAAGCAGTATACATATACAAAGAAATCAAGTCATATATTACATGACTAAGAAAGCCAGTAGCAGAAACTGGTCTGAAGTTGGAGATATTTGAAAAGCTTGTTAAGAGCTATTTGCAAGCTCATTGTATATATATATATATATATATATATATATATAACCAAAACTGTCTAACACTATACTAGCAAAAAATAAAAATGCAAAACCATGAAACAATACAGTACTAGATTAAATTCAAAATTTTACCAAAATCCTTACACAACCATGGTTTCATCTATTACAAATAGACCTTCTCAAGTGAAAATCAACCTAAAGGAAAACATATATATATATATATATATATATATATATATATATATATCCGATCTATTGTATATATATATATATATATATATATACAAACAAACAAACCTTCCCATAATTCATTGCAAACTCCACCTTCCCTTAATATCAAAAGAAGTCTTCATAAGATTGATAGCCTCAGAATCAAGGAGTTTTATCATCAAAGTCTCCTTTATTCTTCTTTTTAACTCATTCTTTTCATAAACAATAACCGAAGCATTGTCAAACAATATTCTATGACCTGTATTCAATTCATGAATATATAAAGCTGAGTTAAGATACCTATGTTTAACTCTACTTATATGAACCTTAACCCTTTCATTAAGGCTAAATTTACTCTGGCCTACATAAAATTTACCACAACTACATGGAATTTTATAAACAGTACCAGGAATAGACCTACTATCAATAGACTGCTTAAACCATTAAGTAATGAATTCAAATCAGAACCTTTCCTCCGTGCAACCTTCTTTGCACCTAACAAATGACTATTCCTATAAACCAAATTATAAATTGATGCTTTAAATGGTAAAGACATATAATCATCATCCTTACCAACAAAATTCTTATCATCCAAATCACGACTATAAACATTATTATTAAATACCACTTTTTTAATAAAATCATGACTATAACCCAATTTTACATATTCAGCAGCAAATTGACTTTTTTGAATATCAGCATCATTATTAAAATTATTAAGCCTTCTATTCCGACAACAAAAATTCAACAAAGACATTCTTTTATGTATAAAAGGCTGATAACTATCAGGCCTAATCATATTTCTCAAATTTTTAGGTTTTATAAAATGACTACAAAACAAAACATCATTAAACTTCTCAACATTTAAATCTAAAAACTTTAATTTTACAAAATCAAATCCACCCCCCTCATTTGTAAACTTAATACTAAAATCAAAACCATTCAATCCACATAAAAACTCTTCTAATTTCTCTTTCTGAATAACAAACAAACAATCATCAACATACCTAACAAATAATTTAATGGAACATGAAAACATATTAATAATACTACACTCCAAATAATCAATATAGACAGCACACATCAATGAAGAAATGACATAACCAATAACCCAACCTTCTCTAATCTTATAAAACACATCATTAGACATAAAATACATTGAATCCTCTAACAGCAAAAGCTAAATATATAAAATACATATTTTGCGGGTTCATCCATGTTAAAAACTTTTAATATTAATATACTGACATTTCAACTTGGTCACACAAGCCATCCACAGAGTTATAAAAGGTACAAAGATGGTTGTAGAGGCGCTACAATCACTGATTTGAATAAAATGTTAAAATTCCACCAATACCAAAAATGTTAAATTTCATTATAATTGTTCTTGTCAAACACAATTTTACAGCAAGTGGGTATACCATTGTGATTTTTGCATGCTAATAAAAAAGATAAATTACAAAGTAACTTACATTTCTTAATCCACATTCTTTCAAATATACGAAGCTGTTTAAAAATTTCCTCCCCATAGAGGTTAATAATGTTAAAACGAAGATTTGCATGGGTTAAATATATAAAATACATATTTTGCAGGTTCATCCATGTTAAAAACTTTTAATATTAATATACTGACATTTCAACTTGGTCACACAAGCCATCCACAGAGTTATAAAAGATAGAAAGACGATTGTAGAGGCGCTACAATCACTGATTTGAATAAAATGTTAAAATTCCACCAATAGCAAAAATGTTAAATTTCATTATAATTGTTCTTGTGAAACACAATTTTACAGCAAGTGGGTATAACATTGTGATTTTTGCACGCTAATAAAAAAGATAAATTACTAAAAAACTTACATTTCTTAATCCATGTTCTTTCAAATATACTATAACAATCGAAATGAAAGTGAAGATCAAATCTAACCGCAAACTACGATATCTGCTCTACGGGGCGCCATCTAGGCATTTAAACCTAGAAAAATTTATAGAGTAGGCAGATACGCACTGTTAAGATTCCACTTTATTTAAATATTCAGATTGTTAGCCCAAGTCACTAGCTCAGTGGAGTAGCAGAGATAATAAAATATAAATTTTATATCTTAAATATAAAACAATAAAAGCCACTGCCAGAAATTAACACATAAAAATATTTATTTACGCACATATAAAATAATATTTAAATTTTGAGGAATAAATTCAACATTTTAGATGTTTCTATTAATTTTTAGTTTTACATTTAAGTCAATTACAACCATGAGTTTAATATTTATTTAGTGAGTCGAGTATGAATAGACTACATAGATCTGCATTTGAAAAGAAAATATTCTTCCCTGATTTGACCTTAGGCAACAAATTTCGCAATCAAACCAGTGCCAATCCATCTGATACATTTATGTATTCAATATAACATGAAAATATGACAACACAAAATACTATACTGTCAGGAATGTACATCTGAACAGCAAGTAGAATTAGAGAAGACATTGTCTCTCCACCAACAGGAATGTCACATCTGTTGGTGAGTAGAACAATAAACATAAAACTTCATAGGAATGGACTGCGGTCCTTTGCCATCTTACAAACCCATCCATAGGCAAACAGAAGGTGCATGGTGTATATATATAATCCTGCCTGTAGCAGATCTCATACTACATCTACAATTACACAAATATATCCAATCCATTGAACCAATTCAACTACGAAATAAATAACCTAAGATTACCCTCCCTTAATATAACTTTACAAAACTATATAGCCATTCACGCCTGACTTAAATTTAACATTTAAATATGTTTGCACAGATTATTTTTATACAATTTGTTTTATAATGTCGAGTATAGATCGGCTGCACAGATTCCACAGTCAAAAACATTCCAAATTAAACACAACCGATCAAAATACAAAGTCAATCGATAACGTCAATTGCTGAGGGAATACAGGAGACCCTTTGGTGTTTATCATAAGACATCACAGTGACATTGTTGACTTATATGTTCTAATTGACTGTGAAAACCACAACATAACCAACCGCTAACGAATCTATGCAACGTCTATACCCAACTTAAATGTAAATGCATTTAATAATTTCTACAATAAATATTATTACAAATAAAAATAATAAAATGAAAATTATTTTAGCAAAACTTAACTATATAAATTTAAAAAATCAATTATTAATTTGAAAATCAAATAAGAGTTCATTTTAAAATTTAAATTAGCTGAATCTTTAAAAAAACAATGACGAAAGTTCTTAATTACTTTTTTTTTGTTGTTGTTAATTTGTAAAGTTCATAGCTCACGGTAGAAGAGTCCAGGTTTCTGCTTTTAATTCCTGCAATGCCTCCATTGGAAGATAATGTTCTGGAGATGGCAATAGCTGGTTCAAATTATCACAGTCTTTTCATTTTTTTTTTAAATAGAGAGTGTGGTATGTGCGTCCTACCATATCTCTCAAACACAAAATGGTGGAACTGCAAGAAAAAACTGTATTTCCCTTTTTATATTATCCACACCCGGGTTCAATCAACAAAACATCACTAATCCATCACTTTCGTTAGGGTCCGAGCCAAGGCTTAGTGCTTCCATTGGTCAAGCTAATTTCTCCTTATTTTCTTATCTATCTTTCATCAGATCATTTTAATTATACAAGAGCCCAAGGCTAGCTTGCTTTTCAAACAATTTATAAGCAATCATTTCCATTTACAGATTACAAGAATTAATTAATATCTGTTTTTATTTTTAAATCTTGTACTTTTTTTTATAAAAAAGTACATTCAAATACTTTTAAAAAAAAATATTTTTAAAGTTTGGCATCTGCGTGAATGTATATACATTTAACAAACATTTTAATTTTAGTGTTTAGTTTTTTACTTTTATTTGCGAACTTTTAAGTTTTTATTTTAAATTAATGTAACGACATATTTATATATCGTTACAATACGAAGCTGTTTAAAAATTTCCTCAAGATTTGCATGGGTTAAATATATATAAAATACATATTTTGCAGGTTCATCCATGTTAAAAACTTTTAATATTAATATACTGACATTTCAACTTGGTCATACAAGCCATCCACAGAGTTATAAAAGGTACAAAGATGGTTGTAGAGGCACTACAATCACTGATTTGAATAAAATGTTAAAATTCTACCAATAGCAAAAATGTTAAATTTCATTATAATTGTTCCTGCAAAACACAATTT
Organism: Epiperipatus broadwayi; assembly: GCA_028023455.1. Classification (NCBI taxonomy): domain Eukaryota; kingdom Metazoa; phylum Onychophora; class Udeonychophora; order Euonychophora; family Peripatidae; genus Epiperipatus; species Epiperipatus broadwayi. The sequence continues at coordinate 717,173 of JAQFVV010000244.1, read as the reverse complement.
TACAGCAAGTGGGTATAACATTGTGATTTTTGCATGCTAATAAAAAAGATAAATTACAAAGTAACTTACATTTCTTAATCCACATTCTTTCAAATATATGAAGCTGTTTAAAAATTTCCTCCCCATAGAGATTAATAATGTTAAAACGAAGATTTGCATGGGTTAAATATATAAAATACATATTTTGTGGGTTCATCCATGTTAAAAACTTTTAATATTAATATACTGATGTTTCAACTTGGTCACACAAGCCATCCACAGAGTTATAAAAGATAGAAAGATGGTTGTAGAGGTGCTACAATCACTGATTTGAATAAAATGTTAAAATTTCACCAATAGCAAAAATGTTAAATTTCATTATAATTGTTCTTGTGAAACACAATTTACAGCAATTTTACAGCAATTTTACAATTTTACCAAGTCGAAACATCAGTATATTAATATTAAAAGTTTTTAACATGGATGAACCTGCAAAATATGTATTTTATATATTTAACCCGTACTAATCTTCATTTTAACATTATTAACCTCTACAGGGAGGAAATTTTTAAACAGCTTCGTATATTTGAAAGAACATGGATTAAGAAATGTAAGTTACTTTGTAATTTATCTTTTTTATTAGCGTGGAAAAATCACAATATTATACCCACTTGCTGTAAAATTGTGTTGCACAAGAACAATTATAATGAAATTTAACATTTTTGCTATTGGTGGAATTTTAACATTTTATCCAAATCTGTGATTGTAATGCCTCTACAACCATCTTTCTACCTTTTATAACTCTGAGGATGGCTTATGTGACCAAGTCAAAATGTTAGTATATTAATATTAAAAGTTTTTAACAGGGATGAACCTGCAAAATATGTATTATATATATATATTAATTCTAATATTTTCACAGATAAAAAATGTCATATTATTTTTATTTGCAGGATATTTATCAGCTATTTATTCTCATATAAAATTAACTAATCATGATATCAATTTAAAAAAAAAACAAATATTTTAGCAAAAATTGAACAATATGACCAGCGATTGCTAAGAGAAGCTATAGAGATTTTTAAAAGGCCCAAGAGCATAAATGAAAGGTATGAATTAAAGAAGATTAGCAACATTTGGAAGAAGCTATTGGAAAAAAAAATTCAAAAAATTCTCAACCAATAGAATTTAAATATGAGGAGAAAGAAAATAAGAAAAATGATTTTAAATCTCACATGCATTCTTATGATTTGAGAAAGATGATGCTCTGAGGAAGGTACTTGATATTGTACTGAAATGTCAGTATTTACCTATTTCACTACACGGAATATTCCACAAATAATAATATGACACACCCACACTCATATATATATATATATAATATAAAAATAAAATGTCTGTTAATTAAAACCAAATTGTAATTACAATAAAAAAATTAATAATAACAGTAACAAACTATTATAAACAATCCTTAAATTCACAGAAGTACTTTCGGTTAATTTCTTGAACCTGCCTCAACTGCCATCAAAATTCAAAAAGAAAACAAAGCGGAAGCAAATGTCATCAATTCAAATTCCAGGAATCTTGTATTTTAATGTTAGCAGATTGCCTATTTATTAAATGCATTTTATTCCTATTTATAAAAATTGCCTCCTTAATTTTTCTTTTATTATGGTTCTTCTCTTCATGAAGAATTTTCACATTTTCAAAATCAAAGTTAAATTTAAATTTACATATTTTTTCATGATCAAAGAAAATTTGAAAATGTGAAAATTCTTCATGAAGAGAGGAACAATAATAAAAGAAAAATTACGGAGGCAATTTTTATAAATAGGAATATAATGCATTTAATAAATAGGCAATCTTCTAACATTACAATACATGATTCCTGGAATTGGAATTGATGACATTTGCTTCCGCTTTGTTTTCTTTTTGAATTTTGATGGCAGTTGAAGCAGGTTCAAGAAATTAACTTAAAGTACTTCTGCAAATTTAAGGATTGTTTATAATAGTTTGTTACCATTATTATTTTTATTTTTATTGTAATTACATAAATCTAACTTGAATATCAGAGTAAAATAAAAATAGATGTATTTTTTTTTTTTTATTTTATATTTATAATTCTAAGTAAAGATTTAAAATGTTAAAATAAAGAGGTAGAGGGTATGTGTGTATGCTCTTTGTTTTATGAAAATGCATGTGTATAGTGCTGTATGGAATGAAAATATTAATATTAAAAAAGAAAAAAAATGCAGATAGAAATATTTTTTTAATTCCAAGATAGAAGTAACAAAGTTTTATTCAGAGAAATTAAATGAAAAAAAGATATCAAAAAGCACTTGATCTATATCTGAAGAATTTAATTATGGAGATTTGTTTTAGATTCAAAAGAATTTTGATCAAAACAAAAAGAGAATAAAAATATTTTAGGGTGCTAAAAGCTTTTGCTTTTGTTCTAAAAGAATTCGGATTTGAGTGGTAGAACTTTCTAAAAAAAAGGAGGGAAACTATAAAAAGAAAATTAAAAAGACTATAGTTATTCTGGTTTTACCTTGCTGTTGGAAATCCAGTTGACATGTTTAAAGATTAAAAAAAATATTTTTTTTTATTTACTTCGTCCATAGTAATAAAAGATCTTCACCAATTATTAGCAGGTTGGGTAGAAATGTAAGTGTGCTAGCCTTTACAATGCTGCCCCCAAAGATACTAAAGTTGCTACAGGATGAATAAATATTATTAATGGGAACCAGTCACTCTGATGCCAAGATCAAGCTCCAACAATATTAGCAAATAGAAAATCAATAAAGCAGATCGGACCACCAAAATCACCTACTTTTATGGCCATTAGGTCGAATGCAATACATATTAAAGAAAGTATTTCACCTTTAGTTTTCCATGGGGAAAAAAGAAATTAAGGTAATGTGCATATTTACCACCTATATTCATCTAATATTTCAAATATTAGTGTGTTTTTAACTATACATAAACTTTCTGCATAAACATTATTTATTAACTCTTCTTCTGAACTTAAAGTGATTTTTTATTGTATAACCAGATAAATCTGATATTATTTTTCTTTTTATTTGTATTTTCTATTGCATTTTGTTATATTCATATGCAGCGTGTGTGCATAATGGTCATCTCATTACATATATTGTACCCTTATACTTGATGTGGACAGTTTAGGCAGGGCTTGAAATATAACTATTTTTAAAAAAATTTATATTATATTCTAATATGTAATTGTGATTTTATAGGTAATATGAGTTCAAACTCAGTACATAGAAATCAGTAAAGATGTATTAAATTGTTTAAATTCATTTTAAGCACAAAATAATCAGGTCATATAAATAATATAGAAATAAAAGTTATAAGATTAAAGTTAAATGAAACTTACTCATATTTGTATTATTTCTTTGTTTTTGAGTTTGTTAGATTACTAGCATTTAAAAAATTATTGTAATAACTATTTGATTGAAGAAAGGGTGACTTGTGTAGTATAACCTCCCATATATTTCCCATGAATAATCACCTGCCCTGAGTGAGCTATTCAAGGATAATTCTACATATTGGTATTCCAGATCTCCCAGCATAATTCTTATATCAATATAAGACTGGTACTTGAGGTCATAAAGTGACACTCATAAATATGCTGAGCTAAAAATAGCAAATCTCCAAATGTTTTAATCTAATTTTTTACGTGTGTTTGTTGAATTCTTACAATCCAAAAAGAGAATTTTTACAAACTTGACTGGACATTATCAACTCCAATAAAAAAGGGTTGGTGAATTAAAAGGAAGAAAAATGAATAAAATATACATGACATGCAAATATATGTTTGTAGTTATATATATGCATATCACATTATAGATAGAAAATGGTCATCTCATTACATATATTGTACCCTTATACTTGGTGTGGACAGTTTAGGTAGGGTTTGAAATATAACTATTTAAAAAAATTTACATTATATTCTAATAAGTAATTGTGATTTTATAGGTAATATGAGTTCAAACTCAGTACGTAGGAATCAGTAAAGATGTATTAAATAGGTTAAATTCATTTTAAGATAAATTAAATAATAAAATAATATATTGTTTAAAAGATAAAATTAATTTTTATTTATTATATTCAAAAGATACCATAGTAATATAACACTTTAATTATAGTAATAAATATTTTATATAATGTGTTTAAAATAATTATATTGTTTAAAATATTATTTAGATAATAAATAATTTAACACTAATCAAGAATTTTCTGAAAGTGTCACAAAGTTTAAAATGTTTATGTGAGATTTTGTGTTTGTAGAGAGAGAAAAAAACCTTGATTTAATAGTTTGTTAATAAAATTAGATGCATTATATAAAGTTGCAAAATTAGATCTAAAGATAAAGTTTTAAAAGTAATAAATTATTATTGTTGCTTAAATATAATAATTTGTTTTAAAATCAATATTTTGGAGTCATTAAAATATTTAAATTATTTTAATAAAAGTATTTGATATTTACAAATACTAAATAATTTGGTATATTTTAAGGCTTAAAATAAAGATGAAATTGATTTAGTTCAAGTAAATTAGCAAGTTTTTAAAATCAGAATTAGCCAATGAAATCATTATATTAAATCTGTATAAAAGAAGAGGTTCAATCAATTATAGACAATATGTTTGCAGTTTGAATTTGTAGTACAATTTAGTATAAAATTTATAATTAATATTTTTACGATAGAATGACAGCCTGTTAAGCTAATTAATATTTTTGTTTTTCTGTCTAATTGTAACAGTAATAATTTTTAAAAATTATTATTATTTTTCAATTGAAAGTTTTAAAAGTATATTTTAATAATTGTTTTAAAATAATGATATAATAGACACCAATAATTCCATATCAGAGGATTTCACTTGAAGCTTAATTTAAAACTACAATGATTTTTAGGAAAGATGATAATAATTATTTCGGTGTTGAAATAATTTGCACCAAATGCTGAAGAGATTTTTACAACAGGACTGGAGGAGACTTTGTGTCATGTAAGGACTTTGAATTTTATATAACTAATATGCTCAGTTAGAATGAACATTTATTTTTAATAACTTTATCTTGTTATAATAATTCTAAATTTTCAAAGAAATTTAAGTTAATAAATAGAAAATGAATGTTTATTAAAAATCATTCTCACAGTATTATTAAGTTTAAGAAAAGAAAAGGAGAATTAATATTTTGCATTAAATTAAAAACTAAATTAGAGATATTTTTAATGATGTGCAAGAGTAACTGCTTTATTACAAGGATGTGAAAAGAACATCTTACATTTAATTTATCTGTCTTACTTTAAATAAACTTATATCTGAGAATGATGTGTTTAAAAGAAAAATGGAAAGAAAATGACTGTTGAATGTTTTATGCTTTTGAAAAGATTTATTTGCAATAAAATCAATAAACAAACTAGATGTTTTGAAATGATTTTTTAAATCTAAAATAAGGTAACTATAATGCCTCTGTTTAAAGATTTATATTATATCATTTAATTAATGCTTGGATGGTAAAGCTGACATATTACCTAAAAAATAACTACTTGAAATATGTGTATTTTTAATAATAAAACTCTTGAATATTTGTTATAAAAATATCTATCTTTAGTTAATGAAATATGAATAACTGCTGAAAGAATGTAATAAATGGATAAATATTATGTAATATTCTACCAATGTTTTTTTACTGATGAATGTATAAATATTATATATGAGCTATATTATTGGGATATGTTTGACATATATAATAGTTGGAATTAACATGAAATATGACATAAACATATGTTATTTCACCGGGAAATGGACTCTTAATTATTGTTTTAATAAAATACTGCATGCCTGGATAGATATTTAGAAAAAAACTGAAATAAATATTTATCTTGTCAGGTGACCAATAATTTTCCCAGAGGTTGCAGGATTTAATTTCTTTTTTATATGTTTATTAAATGGCACCAGGAGATGAGAATAACTTTTGTTCAGTACTATCTACTTGCTAACTTGGTACTCAGACAAAAACAAACTCAAATTCAATAAGGACAAATCAGCCTCCTGGGAGCTTGCTAACTGGGAAGAAAATCACTTCAAATTTTACAGCTGATCCACAGAAACTCGTAGATTTTAATTTTTCAAAATCGAATAGTGCTATGAGGAGAGAAATTGAAGAATCCCTCTGTCCAGATATTTGCCATATAACAACCTTTCTTTTTAAGATATATGTTTCACTTCATGGTAAGGTAAGACTTTTAAACTCATTGATATTCCCCAAAATTAACTATGTTCTATCTTGTATATGCTCCTCCAAAAAATTTATCAAGAAAATAAACTCTCTGTGTGCAAAACTATCCTGGGGATTAAAGGTTGCTGCCATTAGCTTTCAAAAACTCCAAATGCTTAGAAGGCTCAATGACCTCTCACTCCATTTCATCAAAAGCATGATATTCTATAGAAACTATAACCTACTGTTCTTGCTTCAAAATAAATACTCAACTATTTCATATTAAAAAAATTGTCACATCAATGGATAAACCACCACTCACTAAGAATAGATGGTGGTATTCGTTATTTGATAATATTTGGAAAGTGGTTGACCTGAATGAAAATCCAATTATATCACAAATTAAATACTGGAATGCACCTAAAATAATACATGGTGAAAATAATATAAACAAAGGGTCTCTTGAGATTAGAAATCAGCAACTGATTTTGAGATCAAAATTCTGGTTCATTGAGGCAAAATTTCAAGCTCTCCTAATAAAAATCAACTTGGACTCTCTTCCTATGAATTCAATTTTAACATACTGGAGAAATTTCAAGAAGATCAATCATGTGTGCCAGATGTGTGTGAGAGATGAGGAATAAATTGAACATATCTTTCTTAGATGACCCAGCATGTCCAATTACAGATTGATAACTCATGAATGGTACAGTAATATGAATAAAAATTATAAATCAATTATAGACTATATAAGTCAGGATCTATTTACAGACATGAGACTGATGATTTTTGTTAATTATGCCATGTGGTGTGTCAGATATAAAGCAATGATTGAAGGAATCAGAGACCCACACAGTACTAAATTTAAGAATGTCATGGAAAAATCATAAAGAGGGATTGGCTAATTGCCCCAAGCTATATTTCAAGTGCAACATTGAATTAAAAGTGCAGATCTTTACAATTTTATTTCCAACATACAGTAGGTATTGTAGCCCTATTCATTTCTGTCAGTCCTTATATTCTCTATCTCATTTGCAATGTTTCTTTTAAATTGTTCCATATATTTGTGATTTTATCATATCAGCAGTATAAGGACAAGATAGACACAACATAGCAGACCAATTAAACAAATATATTTGTATTTTACAATAACAGAAAAGAACATGGACACAATTTTGATATTAGTATTGTAAACATAATATGTGAAGAAAAAATGATAGAAAATGTCAGATCAAAGAAGTGTGATTTATTACCTAAAATAAATATATAATGAAACAAAGAGCTAATAGTATTCAATTGCATGAAATGGGTCTTATAGATTCTTAATAGAGGAACAATGACTATAATGCACACACATCAAAAGTATACTCAGTTTAAATATATTTTTTATTCAGTGTTATTAATAATGGTAGAGTAATATATGTATTCTAAATTTTAATTTTGGAAGCATATAAAGAAAGTAAAATAGCAGAGAATATTTATTTCACATAAATGCATTGTATGAACCATTGATACTTTCAGTGAGTACAATTACATGTTATTAAGGAATTTGTTTTATTTGTAAAGGTTTGACTTTTTATAAATAACAACGGTCAATATGCCTTTGTCTCATATGCAATTTAAATATAAAATAAGCATTTCTATTCAAAAACCAATTAAATGCACAATACAAATTATTGAGGTTTGATAGAGAGTTAGTAAAATATCTTAGTAGTTTAATTTTTTAATGTCTATTTAATTAAAAATATTACTGGAAAAGACTCAACAATATGAAAAGTGACCTATTCACTTTAATAAAAAAAATTGAAAAGCAAGTTATTTTGCTAATTCATGAAGTTGTCATCAACAATTTGAATAATGCTTTGTAATACATAAAATAATAGTCAAAATTGTATAAATTATGTAGCAAAAGTTAAAATAATTTAATAATAGTTTATAAAGTGTTGTAGAAACTGAAATATTTACAATAGTTTAAATTTTTGATTTCATAAATAGTTTTAATTTACATTTACAATAATTGTAATTTTAAACAGAAGGTAATCAATCCTTTACACATGTGCTGTACTTTTATATTAAATAAATGTTGTTTTTGTTAAATTTGAGGAAACTCTCAATCCAAGGCACAAGGCAGAGACCTTGAAAAGATGAGAGTTTTCTTACATTCAACAAATACAATGCTGATTTAATATAAGAATTGATTACCTTCTGGTTAAAATTACAGTTTGAAACCGTGCTTGTTAATCTATTAGTCATTTATAATAAATGTAATTAATGAGATATTATTTTATATAGTGCTATGTTTTTATACTGTAATATTGATATTAGTGATTAAGCTAATGCACATGTGCTTTAAAGATAAATTATAAATGAATACTCTCACTTTTCCAGACACAAGATATAATTTTTTAGAAAAGATGGAATGAATCCACCCATTATTTTGACCCAAACATTTATGTATGGGCAAATCTTAAGCATATGGAAATGAGAGCATGAAGATGTTAAGCAATCATTTTAAATTACATTTATTATGCTTGAGCGAATGATAAAATAATGGGTGGATTCATTCCATCTTTTCTAAAAAACTATATCTTGTGTCTGGAAAAGTGAGAGTATTCATTTATAATTTATCTTTAAAACACATGTGCAATGGTTTAATCACTAATATCACTATTACAATAAATGTAATCGTAAATTTTATATTAAAAAAGATGCAGAAAACAAAATAATTTAAATTTAAAAAAATCTAAAACAAAATGTAAGATTTAAATTATTTCAAATAAAACTTAAAAATGTTAAGACTTTAATAATTTAAAAAAAAATTAAATAAACAGTCCATTAAAAAATAAGTATGAAACAGACAATAGAATCTTATTTTCAAAATAGAAAAAAACAATTTAGGTCATTTAATGAAATGATAATTCAAAACATTATGAGATATTAGACAATTGTATTTGTATTTAGTTATCACCCATACATTGAATTCACATAGTAAAGTTAGTTAGTATTTAAGCAGTAAACAATACTTATTAAATCCATAATAGTTATGAATGTGATTTAAAAGCAGTTCATCATATGGTTGTAGTGAATCTAAGAAATCCTGGTGATCAACATCAAAATTCTATTATTCTATTAGTAATATGGTTAATATGCTGTAAATAGCAATAGACACAAGATAAGCAGCTAACCAAAATTTATGCAACATTGTTAATCAGTCTAAGAATAGTCATGCCCAATATCACATAGCTGTTGTCTTTACACCTTCTGAAAGTATTTTTTATTCTAATGTTGCAGTTAATCTGAATAGAAATGGTCTTTCTCAAAAATCTCTACATGAAATGCATAAAACCTAATATATATAAATACATAAATGCAGCCCGCACTGTACCGGTCAAAACATGTTTATCCATATAACATGAGCTGGAACTCACAAAATGTACTTCAAACCCAGTTAATCCTGAGATTTAGGTCAGGGAACAACCTGAATTTGAAACCACTCCATAAGCTCTAGATCAAACATCTAATAAATAACATATAACGAATGCAAATAAGAATTTATTTTAAATCTGGCCCACTAGCAGAGTGGAGAAGTCAATGAGACATCTATTAACTAAGACTTAACTAAAATATGTATATGCATAGCTATATGTGTGGAAGTGGAGAAAAAGGAATTTAAACTACACAAATAAGTTAGAGAATAACAAATAGTTTAATATAATGACAAATTATATACATTATGAATTAACTGCATACATTAGTATGTGCATGAATGAGCAAGAAGTCTACCTAACAGTAGTTAATTACATATCATATTATTTCTCATATGCTCTTTTATTAATTAAATGACATATACTATACATTAACACACATCTTTGGTGGGGTACAGTATTAGGATGCCAATCAATTATTAGAAAGAATTTACATAAAATTGCTATTAATGCTGTGGTTTACGGTTCTGAAACATGGTGACTAACATTATGATTTGGGGAGTGTTCTGGGATTCATTACAGATGGAATATAAGCTATTTTCATGCCAATGGTCAACTGTGAAAATAAATAAAATACATTTGAAAAGTGATATTTGATTTTATGACTAAAATATTTTTTGAATATTCATTTAGAATAGTAAGACAGAACTGTTTGATTTTTCCCAAGGCATATATACTTAAAATATAAAACGAACAAATTATGGTGGTGGGATTGTATAATGAGATTGAAATAACATGATTAATTAGTAAAGCTAGTAATCTTTGGCTTTTTTTTTTTTATATATATATATATATATATATTGAACCAACCTCCTCTCAAGTCTGATAAAAAAAGTACTACTTAAAATTTAAACTTTTAAAACTATGGGAAACAACAACAACCATCGACAAATAAAATATTAACTAATATTTTATTATATTTGGTCCTCCTAAACTTCACTTCCTGAAAGTGGTTGGTTTTCAAGTAAAGTGTCAACTATTATCAATAGCGAACTATCAATAACATTCAACACTCGACTACCAAATATACACCGATCAAATAAACACTTTATTTTTATTTTTTAAAGAAGAAAGAAAAATCCCTTAGGCACCAGCTAATTACATTAGAATTAGCATGTCTATCTGATCAGCACAATTTGGTACCTGAAAATCCCCGCTAGCTCAATCAGTTTCCAACCACCCACTAATAGACAAACAAAAGGTCTATCTTAAACGCTGCCTCTTCTAAGCTACTACTACTTTTTAAAAAACTAAAATAATTTCCCCGAACCATTCAAAATAATACTTCAATCCTTTAAAACTAATAATAACAACATTGTACTGAATGCCAAAACATTTATAGATTTAACATAGTGAATCTTTTCTGAAATACTATTATTAATAATTAGATTTTTTCCCTCCTACTTTTATTAAGAAAATAAATATTTATACTTACCTGCACATATCAAAATAAACATAAATATTTTAAGAAAAATAATTTAAGTGTTTTTTTTATTGAAAATAAATTAATCATTTTATCTTATAATGAAACACACACACTTCTTTTTTAAAGATTAAAATAAAGCATTTTAATATATTACTATAGCAAATAAATTATACACGTTACATCATATTTTATTTTATTTTTTTAAGTTTAAAAAATCAAATCACACATACATGCATGCCATTGTTTCAAAAATATTATTTAATAGAAGCTGCTTTTACTTATTTTATTATTGCAAATATTATCTTTTGAAGTTTAAAGTTACTTTTTTTTTTAAGTTTAATTCATAAAGTTCAAAGTTCTTTTAATAAAGTCTATCTTTTATTTTAAGAAGAAATCGGGAATGTTAAGATATCAAAGTCAAATAATTACCTAGGATTTTTTAAATACGACAGAAACAGCTTAATGGAATTATTTCTTAACTCATCAATGACCGGTAAAATGATTCCTCCATAGATCCTGTGACATGGTATGATTTTCATGGCTGGTTTGGTGTACCCACACTCTGCTGTCTGTTTAGCCTATCTAAACATGATCACCCTCCAAACTAACTGCAGATTCCAGATGCATAAAGAGTGGCTTCAGTTGACTGCAAACACGTTGGTTTTAACAATGCAACATTTTTTGGGAATATTACTTCAAGAAATATTTTATTAAAAAATGAGAAAGTCAGACCAAGAATGATAAAATGTTGAGCTATTTATACTGTTTTAAACAATGGAAAACTTTATTTAGCAGCAGCATCCTTAGTCTCATGAAGTTAAATCAGCTTTTGTGTCTATTTTTTATTAAAAATTACATACACACACACATATATTTAATTATTTTATTATAAGATAAAACAAAATCTCTTTATTATTTTATTATAAATTCATTTAAAGAATATTAAATCATTTTTTATTACAAGACTTTTTTCCCTCTTTTAAACAAAAAAATCTTATTATTTTAATGAGCGTTTACAGTTTATTTTATTTAATAACAAATTCCCCCTCCCCCCACCTTTTAGTTTTTACATTTTATTTTCTCAATTTTAAATTTTTATATTTTAAAACATGGGACTCAGAAAATTAATTAAATATCAATGTACTTTGGTAATATATATATATATATATATATATATTATTTTTTTTTATATATATATATTAAGCAGAGCGCAATTTTAATATTACAGCACTTAAATTAGGTCATAAAGCAAAAGAGAATAATATAAAGTAGTTGTAGTACTGACATAGTGCCAGAAAAATCACAGGAGAAGTCTGCCCTTCTGGATGAAAATGATGTCTAAGACCCCTTTCTTGGGAAGTGCTTAAAGAAAAGTGGATATTTGTAAGTTTGAGAAAGTGGAACATAGCATGTGCCAGGCAGTACTGAAGTCACTGCCAGAGGCCCTTTTATACGGAATAACCTGGGAAGTTTAACTATCCTCAGCACAAGGCTTGAAAAGAAATTTATGGGTTCAAACTTGTCGTAACCCCCAGATTAGAAGCATGTAATATATATATATATATATATATATTAAGATAGGTCGAATGTCAATAATGCAGTAATGATAAATATCACAAATGATATTGAATAAGATTTACTGCTTTAAAATAAATGATCTTTGTTTGAATGCTATAATTTAAACAGATATGTGATGCTGCTATAATATATATAGAGAAAGATTTAGATTTCATTTATCAAAATATATGTTTATATTTGACCCCCTCCTTTTCTGATATTTAAAATAATTCAATCCCACCTTCACTGATTTTATAATAACTAGAATATTTAAGTACTGTATTTGATATTTTAAGAGTATGAAAAATAAAGTAAAACTAGCACTTATATAGAAAACAAATAATACGTCACTCTTTCAGAATTGAATAAATAATATTCTAAACAATTTCAGAGCATTAATTATCTTGAGTTCTAGATTCACCCTAGGTAGAAAATCCAGAGTTAAACAAATTTTTATACTAAAACATAAACAAAATGTTGATTCATAAAACAATCTGGTGAGCATATTAATTAATAATGCATTATGTTTTAGAGGACATTAATAACCTTAATTCATGAAGGTTTACTTAAAAAGAAGAAAAGATTTTAGAAATTCAACTTATCAGATTGCTTGAGATTGGCATATTAATATTAACTAAAATAGACATAAAATTAAGTAATAAATACATATAAATAAATGACCACACCAAAGTTAAAGAAAGTTAGAGCATATGAGATAGAATTAAATTTATAGAAACTATTTAAGAGCAAATTTCATTTACATATTTAAAAAAAAACAAAGTTAAATAATACATTAAAAATCTTGATAGTATGATTTAAGATTAGTTAGGCTAGCTAAATTTACTTTCAATGGTGCAATTTGAAAATAGTTTACCTTGCATCATTTCAAGAGTCCAATTTAAAACATCTGGGCACAAGCATGGCAATTGAAAGAATCCTGAAGTTCTTAGGTGGCAGCAAGCTTCGATTAAGCATTCCAGAGTTTCTACTTTAGGCTTTTCCTTCATTTCAGGGCAGCAGTTAGAGGGTACATTAGTGGGAAAAATGACTCACAAGGTTTAGAAAGGTGATGAACTTACTACTACATCATTTTAAGTTTTACAGTGATATGTAGTAGGTTAACAATACCGTTCTCTCAATAGTAGCTATTCTCTTGGTGATTTAAAATTGAACTATTTTATACACTGCTCTGGTATTTCTGGAATGCCTTCACTTTCTTATTTCTAGCTCTAAATCTAATCTCTGATCTAAAAAAATTCTTACTTTTCTTTATCCCTTATTTTGAAGATGCAATCATAAGATAATGTCCAAAAATAAATTCAAATCTATTTCCAGATTAGAAATAGATTTAACAAAAATGTTTATAACAAAAGTACAATCATTAATCTTAATCCCCATTTTATTTTAAGTAAAAACTTTACTTAAAATTTTTTTCCCAAGATTAAAACAATATTATATTTCCAACTCTTTAATTATTTTTGGACAATTAAAGGTTGCATTTTCTATCTTAAATTTTATAAAAATATACAATTTAATAGAACAACAATTTAAAAAGAAAAAGTTTTATAATGATGTCTAATAAAATATTTTTTAAAAAAATCAATAATTTGTTAGTATGTTTTCTCCTATATATATATATATTTGAGCCGCACGTATGTACTTTAATAAAAAAAAAGAATTAATAATAATTAAAAAATATTTATAAGTTAAAATTGTATAACTTTTAGGTGTACATCTCAAATATATATATGTGTGTGTGTGTGCTGACTAAAGAAGTGGGATGGTATATAGGGTTTAAACATATGTGAGCAGATGGAAACATGAAGCTCAATCTTAAGCTAAGATTGACTGCTTCAACACTCACTAAGTAATTCAATCTGTTTATTGTCAAAGCAAACTTTTGTGATCTAACATGTTTATATAGACAGTAAAGATTGACAGTTGATGCAAAAAGATTGAAATGCATATTTCACAAAACTTTAACTAAACCTCATTAAACAGGCAAATATAACCTGTTTTGAAAGCAGACTAATAAATAGTCTTTTTTAACTTTCAAACTGCACTGAAACTATATATTACTTAGATAATAAAAGTTAATTGTGCTCAAGATTAGATTGGTTATATATATAAAAGGGATTAAAATTTATAATTCAAATGAGTTAAAATAAACCATAATCTCTTTAGAATACAGACTAACAAATAGCCAATTTTAAAACTCAAACTGCAATAAAACTATGTATTACTTAAATAATAAAGTTAATAATGCTCAAGACTAAATCAATTGTATGAATATATATATATATATATATATTCATACAATTGATTTATCTTCCGATCTATAGGTTACAATATATATATATATATATATATATATATATATATTGTAACCTTCTGGTTTGGCATCAGAAATATTAATTATAATTATGTAATACTGTATCAGTAATGTCTGATGTCAACTTATTAAAAAAAATGAAATAACTTGAATTTTTTAAATTTTTTTATTAATGACTAATAACTATGCTCAAAAGCACTTGTAGATATAATTTGAAAATGATTAGATGGTTAATATCTTACATTAGTGTGTAATTAATGAGAAGATAGGGGGTTGGCTTGTCACAGAAATAGTCAGTCTAGTTTGTGTTAATTCTAATTTATTTTATTTGTCTGCAGAACAGTATTGAAATTTGTTTGAATGATTATCTAGTTAATTTGCTTATAATATTTTAATCTATAGTATAAACAGTGAAATATGTTCAACACATCATTAAAACTATCATTTTAGTCATATCAGATTAGTACCTGTTGTACATTATTTGTAAATATTCATGTATGTCTGTGCCATTGTTCATCTTCATTTTTCATTAATCAATTTCATTAAACCATCAAATATCATGTTCCATAACCAAATATTTAATTTTACAATTAATAGTTTTAAAAACCCACTTAATTACATTTTAAATGAATTCATGGATCACTGGACTGGTGAATTATTGAACAACAATTATACTATAAAATATTTTATTTGTTAAAATAATTGTCATTAATTTTATTCTGTTACTTTAAAAATACAGAATATTTAATTCTTAGTTCAATTTAATATTTAATATTTTTTATTTTGATAGACAAACTCATTTTTTCTTCTTTCTTTTTCAAGACACAAAAGTTTCTTGCATAAAATTCTCCTAATTAAAAATCTTAGTGCAATAGGTGGAGCACATCTGTTTAGAGACCTTTAAACTTTCAAATGACCTTGGATTATTGGAAGAATAGATGCTTAGGTAATGTTCTGGGATCTATAAAATGGATTGATTACAATTCCATTCGGGCTTCTGACTAACTCCAATTCACTTTCTGAACAAAATTTTAATAGTTCATTTTTTTGTTATAAGCTGATTCTTCCAAGACCAAGTTTGAAAGTGAAAACTATTATTGGTTTCTGACTATGAGAATGTAAATGACCGTAGAAGAATATCAATCTTTGCTCTTAATTGTTTAAATTCTCAAATCATTATTTAAAATGCATATGTGTGTCTACGCTATAAATTATTAAAATTTATTTGCTAATATGGAAAAGAGATGGAAATGCATAATTGTATTTTAAAATTGTTTTATTTAAACCTTAATCATAATTTTAAAGAAGTAAGAAGAATGCCTGTTTATGTTTCAAGATTATTTTTCCTAAAATTTAATTGTAATATTAATGGAGTGGCTGAAGCGTGTGAATTCTTTTATTATTTTGGAAAATGTGTGAACTTTTTATTAAACATATCAAGAACTCTTAGTAATAAATTTTTGCTGGTTATGAAAGAAGAAAGTTAAGATGGGTGTATATGCATATGAATAATTTATTTTTATTATCATTATTGTTGGAACACTTGCCTGGCTATTTATATTTGTGTCTATTTGAAAAATAAGATTAAATGTGTAATTTAACGGATTGTTTAATATTTATCTATTTATCCCCAATTACTTTGAGGAATGAACTGATAAAAATAGTATAAAACTGAATATGACTTTCTTTTATTAATTGTTCTCATGTGCAGTGGGATTTCCTTATTTAAAATATCACCAACAAATTTATGGGAATTGAAGTGAATTTCATAAGTTAACTAGTTATATGCATTAATGAATGGCTTTGAAAATATAAAACAAATGCTTAAATATATCTCATGAATGAAATAATAAATTATTACTTTACCTACATTGTAATAAAATGTTTATTGCTTAATAAAAAATTCTCCTATATATAGGGTTAACAGTGGTTTCATTAGCTTTGCTAAGAACATTGAATACTGCTATTATGAATCCACAATAATATTATTTGTCTTTCTGCAGGAATTTGTTATGTGGTTATCAATATTTATAGTTATATTATTTATTATCATTAGTTAATACATGACCAAGAGACATCATTTATAAACTGTAAATAAACTTTTTGTTTTTCAACCAAGAAGAAAAGAACTTTAGTAATTATTATTATTTATTAGCATTTTAGCAGATAGATAGTTTAAATGTTGTTTTATGATTTATAATATTATATTATTAAGGTTTCTCTCCAAGAATGTCTCATTAAAAATATAATAGGGAAAATATTATATTAGGTATTTTTTTATTATTTGGTATAAGTTTTAGTGTGTTAGTATTATTAATGTACATGTGAGTTAGAAATGTAGATGACCATTTTATGTTGAAGGGGTGAACAGTTTTTTTTTAAAGAAACTCATTATATAAATTTTATAGTGTATCTTTACGTTTTAAAGAGATTATAAAATAATTATTTTCAATAATTATTTAACCCAGAAAGAAGATTTGTCATTTATCCTAAAACAAACTTTTATTTTAATTTTTGTGCTAATGCAAATGCACTAAAAAAATTATTTTGTCTTACCTTGCCAATTGAAATTATTTTTGCCCTGCTTTTCAACCATAATTAGTATGGTTTCAAGTTATAAATATTATACTTATCAGATATGAAATATTTATTCATTATTGCTTTTACAGTTGTTAATTGATATTTTTACAGTAGTTCTTTATCTACTGAGATTTGGAATTGTCTGTGTGTTATTATGCTTATATATGTGTGTATTATTAAATCCAACTATAATAATGTTTGAATTGAAAGTAAAAATGATATAATGCCATTGGTTTCAGAGGGTGAGAATGTGCCAATTGAAATTGAAAGATTAGAAATTTATTTAAGTATGAATTTATTGTTCTTTCTTATACTTGGATAGAAAAGTATTTAGTGGCTATGTAGAATGAAGTTAGTTATGTTATATACTATCTTATGGAATTGAGTAATCTCTCCCCTTTTAGTTATTTGAATTTTTGACATAAGTAGATTGCATAGTATATTGTATGGGATAGAGTAAACTCTCCCTTTTCTTTATTAAAGTATTTGTTAGGAGTAGATTGAATCCTCCAGTTCTGATAGTTGTATTTTACAAATTTAAGTATAACAAGTGAAGTATTTTAGCCTCCTTATTTTTGGTGATGAGAATTTGTTTCCACCAGTTTATTTTAGTCTCAGAAGTTAGACTTGGGAGTTATTGTATTGTTATTTATATGATTAGAATTGTGAAAATCTTTTATCCCATGTGCCTTATGGAATGTTTTTCATCTGTTACTTATAGCCAAGTGCAAGATAATTTGTTGATAAAAAACGAAAACAAAAGCAGAATTAAAGCTTGGTTGGCCATTGTCATCAAATGTATTATTACAAGTTCATAAGTAAACCAATTGGATTGATTAATGTTAATTATTTTATGACAAACAGCATAATTTAGATACATGCATAAAATATTAATTTAAAAGATATGGAAAAATCCATCATTAATGCATAACTTTAATTATTATTTCAAATCATTTTATATTTATCATTTACATTTCATATCATCAATTTTCATAATATTTAATCATCATTTGAGTGAGCAAGCTTAAGAAGACAAAATATAGTTAATTAATACAATTATTTATGTCTATTTTGTAAAAACAAAGTATAGTTAATTAATAGAATTATTTATTTCAATTTTGCAAAGTATAGTTTGATCTTATTCTTATTTTATATGTATTCTTAGATTCAAATCCCTCTTATCTTAGTTAATGTGTGTTTGAAGTAAAATGCCAAAATTTTAGTTTTATTCTATAATTTAGTGTAAATATTTAACAGTATTTTATTTCTCATGAACCTATCAACTTAATTGATAGCTTAACAGTGCTAAAAACAAGATGTCAAATATAAAGTAAATTTTTGTATTTTATTGTCTGAAGTGTAGGGTTATATTGTTTCAGCTCCATATGTTTATCAGAAGTGACTGATAACTTAAATAAATTTGCAAGAAAAATGTAGAGTTTAGTTTTGTGTATTATTTGAGTAAAAATATAATGTGTTTTCCATAAGTCTATCAGAATGCCTTGATAGCTATGATGTGTTAGAACAGAAGATAGAAAGTTATCTTATGTTATCTGCTTTTATGTAAACTTTTCAACTATTGATGTTAAATACATCTAGAACCTGTATGTGCACAGATTATAAAAAAATTAAATGTTTGCTTAACTATTTTGTAAATAAATGTTTTATTACTCAAAGTTGTGTTCAGAATTCTTCTTTGACATACATTCATATTTCATATTTTCACACATGCACACACATTTACTTTATCTAAGATGATATGATTGCATTTTTCATTTAATTTAATGATGAACATATCCATATATGATGATGTTGATTTCCTTGATCCAAACACTGTATGAAATCTTAATTATTTACTGATTCTCTAAAAGTTTTATCATTCAGTTATTATTTAGATGATGAATTGAAATCAAAATGTACCCTATTTCTTTCATTATCTAACTACCGTTATTTTGTTAGGGTATTGCTTAATTTACATCATTACTTTTATAATAGTAAATAGTAGTTGTTGAGAAATAGAGATTTAAAGTTAAGCTATGCAATAAATTAATTCCCTGAGATATTCAATTGTTAATTCAGATTAAATATTAAATTCAGTTAACTAGTTTAGATTATTGTATAATTAAAAATTCAGTAATGTTAGGTTTATTTTATATTTAGTTCCAACTTGCTATACAGTATAGTTGCCAAACATTACATTTTAGTTATTAATTTAATTTCCTAATATGGTAGAGGTTGTTCAATGTGTTGGATGATGGGAGGACGTGAAATATATACCATAACTTGTTAATTCAGATGGTAGAATGTTACCAATTTAATTCTTATTTATTTTAGAATTTAATAGATGTTTTGTTCCTATTAATTATGATATTTCCTCCCACATCTAATATACATTTTACACATTATAGACCTCTGTATCCCTCACCTGAGCTAAGCTAAGGTAAAACTTCATTTAAGAGCCTCATTAATAGTTTTAAGTTAAAATTAGATCAATAGTTTATTCTATGATTCATAGAATTGGCGCCCCCGAATATTTGTGGTTAAGAAAGGTAGGAGAGGTGTTGAAGATCAATGATGAGGGGTTACAATATATATATATATATATATATATATATATATATATATATATATATATATATATATATCATTAAGAATCTGTAAAAAGAAAAAACACAACACAAAGAAATATATTCATACAATAGAAAAAAAGAGTGATCAAAAATTAGATCGAATGCATATACCATTAATTTATGTTTTGTGTGACCATGAATATAAAATAATATACAAATCTTTAGAATTGAGGTGAAATATAAGAATTTAAAACTCTAGGTGAGATCATTTAAAGAAGTTATTGTAATTAACATTTGTTATTTTCAGCTTTTATAATTATTTAAATTATATATTTAATTAAATTTTTATATTTTATTAATATTTATTAATTTATGTCTTTTAAAATATCTTATATATATATTTTAACATTTATACTTTGTAAAAAAAAAACAACAAAATGTAATCTTTATTTTGTTTTATAATACTAATCTTTGGGACAACGTCCCAGGAACATTGCAGAATATCTTAAATAATTTATAATGTGATGAAAAATATTTTTTTTAAAAAACAATCATTAAAAAATGTACATATGGCATGTGTTCATGCAAGCACATTTCTATTTGTGATTTTCTTAATAAAAATTATTTCGGAAACATCCAATTAATAAACTTACATTAAAAAAAATAAAACAAAAGAAGATGATAGGTAATTTGCCTGCTCCCTACCAACTGTTTCTAATAAAACTGATTAATGATAATTAGTCTAATATTGCAGTAATTTTATAAAAATTTAATTAACAAAAAAAACAAAGAAAGCTGATGATAATTGAAAAAAGGCGGCAGTGTTTATGAAACGATTATTTTAAATCCTTTATTATAATTTTAAATAATACGAATAAAATGTTTCTTTCTTTTCAATGCGATTTTTTGATTTGTTTTAATAATTAATAAAACACCAATTAAACAATTTGAAACAGTTTAAATCTCATTATGTATATATATAATGATTTTTTGTAATAGTGCAATCACCCTTGTAAGATGTGTAAATATTATTTAAAATAGATTGTTTTATGTCTAAATAAGGCACATCTTAATTAATAATAAACCAATAATGATTTAAACCAATTAGAATAATTAGATACATACCATATACATAAATTATGAAGCAGGTAGAGAGCTTCAAAAATAATTCAGATTTTTTTTTTAATTATTACTTTTAATTCTATGCAAATTTTTACTAAGAATGGAGAATATACAAAATTGTTTTATCCAGGCCTTGCATTTCTTGCACAAATCATTTAATGTTTACACAATTTAAATTTAAATATACAAATTTATTTCACATAAATATTATTAATAAATGGCGATTAAATATTATTAATAATCTAATTAAGTAGGTATGATCTTTTAACCTTAAAATCAAGATCTGCATTCCTGTTCACTAGGAAAAGCCAATTGGTTATATCCTCCCCCCCCCAAAAAAAAAAAACAACTTGTTTTTTTATAAGCTAAAATATCTAATTTTGGTGAAACTGTGAACTTCAAATATCATTATGTCCCTCATAGAATTCTGTGTCATAGCCACATGCTTACTTACTTACTGATAGCACTACCCCTTAAAATGTTAACTATTAACAGGATAACCTTTGGCCTATTTTTATGCCTTTTTTTCTTTCCAAAAATGATCTGGAAGCTCTTGTGAAAAAATAATCATTAGTTCCACATAACTAAAAATTTTAGAATAGTTATTAGAATAAAAGTTTCCTAGAAAATCATACTATCAAAAATATTATTCAAAATAAGACACTTCTTCCCATTGTCATTTACGTCCTTTCTTACCCAACTATGCTTTAACTATTTTTTAAATAAAGATAATAAAAATAATGTTTTAAGTTAAATTAATATCAATTAATAATATCCAAGTAACTAATAAATCATTGTTAAGATTAACCTAAAATTCTGACTTCAGATTATTTGATCCATATATATATATAAATGTTTGCACTTAAATATTTTTTTAAATTTCTTTTCATAAAGTGTTTATCAAAAATGTTTGCTTTGTCTATGAAAAAAAAAATTGTCCTATTGAAGATAAAAATTAAATATTTCATTTATAATATTTTTTTTTATAGATTACAACTTAAATTACATGAGCATCATAATGTTGTAACACTATTTTTTGTTTTGTTTTGAAAAATTAGTTCTTAACATAAATAGTGGTTATTAAATATACAGCCTTAGAATTCAGAAATAGTTGCAAATTTTGAAACATTGATACAGCTTTCAACTTATTTTTCATACAACTGGAACATTTGAGTTAGGCTTAAACTAAAAGATTCATTTAGAATATTTTGTTTAGAAAAAAGTAAAAATAATTTTAAAAATACTTTTAATAGATCAGCAGTGAAATTCAGTGAGATGTTTTCAAAACAAATAGTTGCTATTGTAATCTTTAACTCAAAATTTTGAAAGATATAATCAAATGCTTCTTGTTTGTTGTAATGATCATTTAAACTCTAACTTTCATATAGATGAAAAAAATTATGTTAGAAAATATATATAACCTGCCAAAATTGATAAGTAAGCAAAATATTGTTCACAGATAAAAAGTGTGGCAAGATATTGCATAAAAAATTATTTGAAATATTATTTATTTTTATTTAGGTTACAATATGGTATTAAAGAAGGTAATTATTTTGGATCTTGTTATTTCTACATACGATTTAATAAAAATTAGTGGAGCTAGTTATATTATTCATTAATTACATAGCGGTTCATTTGAAAATTTATTTTGATATATTGGTTATTAGTGGTTTATCCAGGAATTAGAGCATTTGAATGCAGTATAGTTTTTTTGTGTGTGTGAGAAAAATTAAGAATGAATGAGACCTGATCTGAAGTTTTTGAACATAAATTGATTACAATTAAATAGTCATCATTATCATCAACCATTATCAATCTACTACAGGATGAAGGTATTTCCAAGTTCGCTTCATCTTTTTCAATTTTTAGCTTCTCTTCTTCACATCACCCCTGCACATTTTCTTATTTCATCCATCAATCTCATATGTGGTCTCTTTCTGGGTCTTTTAAATCTCTTGGAATCCAGTTTAAGATTGCAATTGTTCATCTATTATCATCTCTTCTAGAAATATGTCCAGCCCAACTTCACTTCAGTCTTTTAATTTTTTCAATAAGGTCAGTAACACCTGTTTGTTCTCTTACCCATATATTGCATTTTTGCTCTTTTCTTGTTATTCCCAAAATGAATCTCTCCATACTTCTTTCAGTGGTATGAAGACTCTGTATTGCTCTTCTATGAAGTGTCCAAGTCTTAGATACATAAGTAAGAACTGGGAAAACACATTTATTAAAAACCTTCCTTTTCAAACACATAGGCATATTTCCTTTTAGTATCAAATTATTTCCATCAAAAGCACTCTAACCAAGTTTAATTATATGATTAATTTCATTTATTATGTTTCCATCTGTTTTAATAATTGGACCAAGGTATTTGTAACTGTTAACTTCTAACTCATCATAATCAATCTTTATTTTCATATTTTGAAAAAATCCATTAAACATGACTTTAATCTTTTTAATATTTATCTTTAGTCCTACTTTTTTACTTTCATCTGATAACTTCTGCAACATTTCCTGCATCTCTAAAGCATTATTTGCAAAAACAACTACACCATCTGCAAAATCTAAATGATTTAAATAATCTCCATTTACTTTCACTCCTTTAGCTTCCCATTTTAATCCACAAAATACTTTTTGCAGCACTGCTGTAAAACGTTTTGGAGATATGGAGTCACCCTGTCTTACACCCTTCTCAATGATGACTTTCCCAGTATACTTATGTAATCTAATTGTTGCTGTTGATTTTTATAAATATTTTTTTAAAATATGACAATATCCTGGATCTAGACAATGATGATCCAATGCTTTAATCATTGAAGAAATGTTTATAGAATCAAATGCCTTTTCATAATCTACAAATCCAAGACATAATGGCAACTCATATTTATTTGTTATTTCTATAAATTTCCTCAATACCTAGATATGATATCCAGCTTGTTCTCTTGGTTGGTTGAAATCCAATGTTCTCTGTAGACTAGTTGTAATCAACAGGGTAAAAATTGTATGTAAAACTGATAAAAGGATGATAGGTCTGTAATTTATGATATATTCTTTATCACCTTTTTAAATATTAATGTTAATACTGCATCCTTCCAATCAGCTGGTACATCTTTATCATTTAGACATTTGGTATATAACTTTGTTAAAAAAATTTCTATTTCTTCACTTACTTCTTTTAATGTATCAATTATAATTCCATCATTACCTGGAGCCTTTCCTTTCTTCATACATTTATTTGCATGTCTCACTTCTTCATTTAAAATTCTGGGCAATTCGGAAGATGGAATAGATATAGAAGGTATTTGTCCTTTATTACTATATAATTCTTAATAAAAGTAGTTGACCCATTTCCTGATATCAACCCTTTTTTTAGTAATAATTCCATCTTTTTTTATTGCAGATATAAATTTCCTACCAATACCAAAATGTTGTTTTACACTTTTGAGACTTTTATTCTCTTCTACAGCTTTCGTTGCTACTTCACAGTTATACTTACTTATATCATTTTCAACTCTTTTCAGCACCATTTTACAAAATTCAATATGTTCGTTCTTTTTTAATGCATCATTTTTGTATATTTTCATATTTCTTCTTTTCTTCATAAATTCACTTTTTTCTATCAGCTAACTTGTTGCAGTTTTTAAAAGTGTATCAGTTATTTTCATATTAATTTCATTCAAATTTGCATCATGTTCAAAATCTAGTAATTAATACTTATAACCGATTTGTAAGTTCTAATTTGAATTCATTAGAATGTTTCTGAAGATTAGGAATATCAACTGCAAATATTGTTTTTCTTAATAATTTTTGTCTCTCTAGTTTTGCAATAAAACATATCTTACATCTTACTAATCGATCATCACTTCCTGTGTTAAATTTATTAAGAACATTACAATCTTGAAATATATATTTTCTGTTAGACAAAATATAATCCAAGTCTGCTGTACCTTCATTTGGTTGCTTCCATGTTCATTTCCTTTTAACATTTTTCTCAAAAAAAAGAATTCATAATATAAAGGCTTTTTTTTTGAAATAATAAAAAATATTTATTGAAAAAATTAAAAAAATAAAGGTTTATTTAATATATATTTAGAAAAATTTTAGAGAATGTATTGAAAAGAACTGAAGAAAACAAACAAAAAAAAACAAAACAATGAAAATGTGACTCCAAGAAAAAAAGTAAAATCTTATGAATAACAGAGTATGAATATGACTGTAATTATCTATATTATAAAATTATTTAATTCAAAAAATATTAATTACTGAATACCTCATAACCATTCACTAATATTTAAATTAGGTTTCTAAAAATGTCATTATAAATTAAATGCATTATTTTTTTATGCTTTTCAAATTAATGTTTGACTAAGAAAATGCATGAATAAGGATCATAAAAATATTTTGGTTCTTCATAATGTTAAAATAATTTAATGCCATTGCATAATATCACAACATATCTATACAAATTCAAATAATTATATCAGCATGATTTAGAATTGAAGAAGACTATATGGTTAATAACTTTTTTGACCTTCATCAGATATAGCTAATATAATGCTTGTAAAAAATGAAAATTATTTCTGATTTAAATAAAAACAGAGTCAAATTATAGCATTAGAATCAAAAACATTTAAACTCGTGATGGATTATTATTTCCAGATGATGTTAAACATGATCTCTTATGCTGTGTTTTTTGATTGTTTGTTGGTTTTTTAATAAACACTAATTTTAATCACAATTTATTTTACAAGTTTCAATCTTCTTTCTTTAATAATTCCAGAAAATATAAGATTGTCTCTTGGAAATATTAAATAATTTAGCAATTTTAGTTTTATATTTTTCAAACTTTAGATGGAACCAACATTTCTTTACATAGACTTGTAAAGCTGACATAAACTTTTACTCATATAATCTCTTTTGTCCAAATCTTGATGATATATTGTGACCTTCTGGATAGGCAACAGAAACCAATTGTAATTAAATAGAACTGTGTTAGTAACAACTGGTTGCATCTAAAATAAAAAAGTGAAATAACTTGAAATTAAAACATTTTTTTATTAATAACCTAAAACTCTGTTTAGACAGCACTTGCAGATATTATTTGAAAATTTTGAGATACTTAATACTTTTCTTCAGTGAATATTTAATGACAGAGAGGTGGTGGCTTGTCACAGAAATTGCTAGTATATATTGTAGCTTGATCCCAGTTTGTCTTATTTGTCTGTAGGACATTTGTTGATATTTGTTTTGGTGATTTTTCTGGTTTATTTGCTCTTTAATACTTCAGTCCATAGTGTAATTAGTGCAGTATATTTGGTTCATAGTCATAGAAACTTTTATTTGGGTCAGACTGGTTTAATACTTATGGTACAGCATTTATGAATATGCATGTATGCTTGTGCCATCTTTCAACTTCATTTTTCATTCATGTACTTCGTTAAACTACCAAATATCATGTTTTACAATAAAATATTTAATTTCCTAATCAATAGCTTGAATAACCAGTTTAAAGACATTTTAAATGAATTAATAGATCAATTGATCAGTGAATTGTCAAATAGACAAATACACTATCAACTATTTTATTTGCTAAAATAATTATTTTTTGTTACATTAGAAAGGCAGAATATTTTATTATTGGTTCAATTAATTTTTTTTTTAAGACAAAATATTTTTTACTTTTCTTTTCTTTTTCAAGATAGGAAAGATTATTGCATATTTGCAAGTAATTATCTCAGTGCAGTAGCTGAAGTAACTTTTTTTTTAAAGTTAAATTTTTGAGTGGTCTTGGACTGATGGAAGAAATAGACAATTAAGGAATAATCAGATATAAAAGGTGGATACTTTTATAAAAAACGTTAGCTTTTTTTTATTACAACAGTTCTCTCTCCACAAAGGGTTTTTATTACTACAATTTTCTCTCTACAAATTGGTTCTTCCATAATTCAAACTCAAATTTACAAACTTCTATTAATTTTCTGGATAAAATAGTTAAGAAATTCTTTTTGGAATGTGAAGACTGTGATGCAAACATAAACAACTTTAAAAACAAGTTATATCTTTTCTATATTTCCAAATGACTAATTTAGATTTAAAATCATCATTTGGGATGCATATGTATGTCTATATTACAAATTTGCTTAGCCTAAATTTAATCTCTAATATTGAGGAAACAATTGAAATGCGTGTCTATATTTTAAATTTGATTTGCCTAATTTTAATGTCTAACATTAAAGAAATAGTTGGAATGTTGTTATTATTCTGGAAAATTTATGCTGAACTTTTTTATAAAACATATCAAAATCTCTGTATTAATAATTTCTACTAGTTATAAAGGAGTAAAGTTTAAATGAAAGGATATGTACATATAACTTATTATAACATGCTTTATTATTATTATTGACAAGAAATATACCTAACCATTCATATCTCTAAAATTAAGGAATGGAATGCATGACACCTATAATTAATGAATCATTCTCTCTAAATGTGCTTATAACTGAACAAGTGGAAGAGCATAAAACTAGATATGAATATTTTTTTATTTTATTGTTCTCATTTGCATTTGATTTTTTTTATTAAAATATATTATCAATAAACTTATGTAGACTTAAGTGGATATTATGAAATAATAAGCTATTTTTCTGATGGATGACCTTCGAAAATTTAGCATAAGTGCCTTGATGAATGTAATGAATTAAACTGTAAATTATTACTAAACACATGCAATAATAAATATTTATTTGCCATTATTCAATGTTTCACATGTGATATTGCCAGAAGTTTCATTAGCTATTACTAAGAGCTTTTGAAATGCTTTTTAATTGGATCCAATGCATATTATTTGCCTTGTAGGAAATTGTTATGTGTTTACTAATATTTTGTATGTGACCAAAATGTGTTATTTATGGACTATGTAAATGAACTCTTATGTTCTAGCTAAAAAAAAAGAAAAAAGATTTAATGATTATTATTATCATTATTGTCTGTATTTGATAGATAGGTAGACCAATTATTTGTCTTATATTTATTATTATTATTATTTAATTATTTCTTTCTTCAAGAACATCTTGAAAAAGTATAATATGGAGAAATATTATACTGGGTAACTAATTATTATTTTAATATAATTTTATTGTATACATTTTTTCTATATGCATCTGTTGGTGATAGAAAGATGTTTTTGCTATTAGGAAGCTAACAGCCATTTTTAAGAAGGGGTAAATGCATAAAAATTATTATCTTATCTTGTGTTTTCCAGAAATTATGAGACCCATTTGTTAATAATTATTTTGCTTCAAATTTAAAGATTTATAGTTCATCACAAACAAAACTTTTATTTAAATTTCTTGGCTAATGTCAAATACATTAAAGAGTTATTTTACTTTTGCTTTGCTAGAAATGACAAGGATTGTTTAGTAGTAATTATTATATTTCAAATTTAAAATATTATAATTTTTCAGAAATGAGAGATTCATTTTATATATATATATATTAATTAATGTTGTTACACAATATTTCTTTATTGAATATATATATAATATATTAATTAATGTTGTTACAATATTTCTTTATTGAATGTGATTTGAAATTATTTTATGCATTATTATGTATCTGTTATTTAATCCATTTATATATTTGCTGAGTTAAAATTTGATTGACTTATTTTCCAATTGGTTTTGGATGGTGTGATGTGCCAAAAGAGATGAAAGAATTAGTGATTTATTTAAAAGTGAATTTATTATTTTTTATGCTTAGATTGAAATGTATTTTGTGGCTATAGAGAAAAAGAGCATTTATGATATATTGTGTTATAGGGATTGAGAGAACTCTCCCTCAGTTTATTGAAATATTTGTCGAGTGGATTATATATTTTTTATTTAAATTAAGTAATTGTGTGTTATGATGATTAGGTTATGTGGAGTAAAGTAGTGTTTTTCAGTGATGAGACAAAATCCACACAAGTAGTTAAGCCTCTGAATTAGGCTAGGAAGTTACTGTTCTTTGTTATTTAAATGATTAGAGTTAAGAAAGTCTTCTTATCCCTCATGTATTCATGTAGAATGTTTTCCATCATTTATTTATAGCCAACTGTAGTGTAGTTTGCTAATAATAAAAAAAAGAATAAAGGAATTGATTTTTTTCACAGAACATCTGAAGTAGAATTAGTGTTAAAGCTTGGCTGGCTATGGTTATCATCTGTATTATGGTATTGTATCTCAATTTCATAAGTAAACCAATCGGATATAACTGTGTTAATTATTTTATAACAGGTAGCACAATTCAGATGCATGCACAAAATACTATTAATTCATAAAATACTATTAATTTGGAAGATGTGGAAAAAATCTATCACTCATTTGTAATTCTTAAATCAAAATTTTAAATCATATCATACTAATTATTTTAAGTTTTATACCATCAATTCTCAGAAGGTTTATCCTCATTTTGAATTAGCAAGCAAAAGAAAAGAAAGTGTAGCTAATTCATAGAATTATTTGATTTATGAAAAATAGCTTGACCTCTTATTCATATATTTAAACCCTTCTTGTATTATTTTGATGTTTGACTACTCCGATGTTGATTTAGTTAGCAGAATGTTGGAGTTAGCTAATAGCATATGTGTATTTTAAGGAAAAATACCAAGAAGTTTAATTTCATATTTTACTATTTTAGTGCTAGTGTTTATAAATGTTTCTTTTCATAAGCTTATCATAATTGACTTATAGCTTACATATATTTGAAATAAAATACAAAAATATGTAACTTAATATTTTACTCTTCTAGTGCAGTGTTTATAATGTTTCTTTTCATAAGCTTATCAGAATTGACTGAGAGCTGGTATATGTTTGGAATAAAATACAAGGAAGTTTATTTTAATGTTATTTATTTTTATGTAGTCTATTCAGTCATTGATATTGGAATTATCCAAAACATGTATATGTGTAAATTAGAAATACAAAACGTTTATTTAGTTATATCTTGTAATAAATGTTTTATTATTTAAAAGCTTTGTTCAGCATTATTCTTTGACATGCATTCATGTATCTATGTTTCCATACATATACGCACACTTACATATCCAATATGATGTGATTACACTATTCCATAATTTAATGATGAACATGTTCAGATCTGATGATGTTGTTGTCTTGATCCAAACACTATATGAAATGATTGACTACTTGATGATTTTTTGGAAATTTTATTACTCAGTTATTATTTAGATGATGAATTGAAGTCAAAATGCACTCTATTTTCCTCATTATCTAACTACTATTATTTTATTAGAATAATGCTTAATTTATGTCATTACTTTTATGATGGTAATTAGTAGTTATTTTAAGGTATAGATTTAAAATTAAGCTATACAATAAATTAATTCATATATAGTAGATAAATTAAATAATATACAGGTAAATAGATGTAATAGCATTTTTGTAATGGACATTGAAAAAATGTACCCTAGTATCCCAAGAATAAAAAGTATTGAAATATTAATAAAGAAATTGTATGGAAAAATTAAGGATATGAAAATAGTAAAAATAATTGAAGAATGTTTAATGTTAATACATAATAATTTATATTTTAAATATAATAATAAATATTGGTATATAAATAAAGGATGGGTGATGGGTTGTGCTATTAGTGGTTTGATTTCATCAATATTTATTGATGAGTTAGAGATTAATATAGTTAAAAATAGATTGATTAATAAGGATATAACACATTATTTTCATTATGTAGATGATACTTTAATAATTGGTAATAAAAGAATAATAAAACATATGTATAATGATTTTAATAAAAATATATATAATATAAAATTTACAATTTCGGAAATTAAACAAAAAATAAAATATTTAGACATAGAGCTTAGTTTAGATGATAATAAAAAAATTGTATTAAAACATTTTATAAAAGAAGATAATATGAGGAAAATAATTGCTGTCGATTCACAACAGGCATGGATCCAAAAACTTGCAGTAATTAAAAATTTTAAAATTAAAAACGATAGATATAATACGAATGAAAATATAGCTAAATTACATAAAGAGCAATTTAAAAATTTATATATTAAATATGGTTATAAAAGTAAATGTATAGATAATATTTTTTATAAAAATAAATATAATAGATGTAATAAATCTAATAATAAATGGATAAAAATTTCATATCATCCTAAAATATATAATGCATTATTAAAAAATTATGTAAATAATAAAAAAGATATAAATATAGGTTGGGCAAATAGTAAAGATTTGGATAAATTAATAGGTAACTATAAAATAATGGATAATTTAAAATATAAGAAGGGAATGGTTTATAAAATTATATGTGGTATTTGTAAAAGAGTATACTATGGACATACATGTAAACAATTAGAAATAAGAGCTAAAGAACATAACGCAGCAATAAATAGGAGAGATGATAAATCCGCTTTGTTTATACATTATTTGGAATATGGTCATAAAATAGATTGTACTAAAAATATATTTGCACTAAATTACTTGAAAAATGTTAATAGGCGTAAAGTATATGAAACTAGTTATATTAAAAATAATGGTAGTAATTGCATGAACATTTATAAAGGTTCAATTAATTTGACTAATAATTGGCTAAAATTAGATGAATGGAAAGATAGATAGGCAAAATATCAATATTAATATATTTTATATGTTTTTGAGTATATTTGAATATCCTATACTCAATGAAGGAATATATATAATTTTTATGTTGTATTGTATATATTTGTAAAATAATGATGTTGATATTGTTTTAGTTGGTTTTATTATGAATAGATGTCTCTATATGTATTTAACGGTAATCGTCAGCAGACATATTGAAAAAGATACAAATTGTATGTATCGAAAAAAGCTTTTCTATTGAAAATTTATTTTTTTCATGTTTTTTGTTGTATATATAGATATTTTATTATATTATATCTTATTATAATAAATTAATTCCCTGAGATATTTCCTTATTATTTTAGATTAGACATTAATTTAGTCATTTATTTTAAATTACTGTACAATACAGTTAAGTAGTGTTATATTTTTATTTTGCATTTAATTTAACTTACCGTACAGCAGAGTTAATTAGTATTACATCTTTATTTTATTAATTTAATTCTATCACGTAGTAAAGGTTGCTTAATGCATTTAGATGATGGGAGGAAATGACATTAAACTATAATTTGTTAATTTGAATGGTGAAACTTTACCAATTTCAATTATTTTTTTATTTTAAAACCTAATTGAAATTTTATTCCTATTAAATCATAATGTACCATACTATATTTAGTATGCATTTTATATCTTATAAATCTCTGTAGCCCCCACTGAGCTAAGCTATAGTAGGACAGCATTATAGGAGTCTCAGTAATATTTCAAAGCAAGATCAAACTACTAATTTACTCTATTATCAATAGAATTGGTGCCCCAGGTACTTGTTGATAGGAAAGGTAGGATAGGTGTTGGAGGAGGGCTACAATATATATACCAGTAAAAGTTTGTTTAATTTTTCTTTTTTCAAAGTTTTAAAAGTTAACACATCCTATTTTCTTAGTTTTGTAATAAAAAAAACTTTTTAAGTGCAAATCGAAAATAAATTATTATTTAATAAGATTTAATAGAAATTTGCTTTAAAGTATTAAATTTTTATATTGAAACTGTTTATTTTTTCAAATCTTAATCAAAATAAATGCATTTTGACTTAACTTTCTAAGTGATTTCTTTTACCATTTTGGTTCCTTAAAGTAAAGAGAAAAAAAATATCTTGTACCCCAGAATTAATATAACTAAATGGATTTTTTATTCCCAGGTATATGATTCATATTTAATGCTATCGAAGTGAATATTTTCTACTACTTAAGTAAACAGTTATGATAGAGATAGAAATGTATAAAATTGAAAAAAAATATTCAAAGTGAAATATTGATTTATATATGTGGTGCATATATACCACAAGCGTTAATAATAATAATAATAATAATAATAATAATAATAATAATAATAATAATAATAATAATAATAATAATAATAATAATAATAATTATTATTATTATTATTATATTAATATACTTTTCTTACCTTGCCATTTGATTTTTCTAATCTTTTAGTTATTCATTCTGTTATTTCATCACATTCTAATAGTACTCGTTTTTAAATTATTTTTATCTTTTTCTTAATCATTTTTATTCAGAAATTATTGATAACTTATCTTTATTGACTTTATGTACAGTGAGACCATGGAATTATGTTGTATTAAACAAAACAAAATCTAAATAAAGTAAAAAAATGTAGACAAATAAATAATAACAACACTAATTTACAAGCTTATTAAATTTTACTAAGGTTGCCACTCCCCCCCCCCCTGTAAATTTAACTTCTCAAATGAGAATTTAGTTATTAACATTTGCTTGGTGATTTAGATGCATTTTATTACTGTGATTTGCATATGTACAGAATTTTTTCTTTGCATTTTTGTCAAAAAGTTTTATACTGCATATGGTACTATCATATCTTTAGTAAACATATATTGTAGTAAGTACAAAAAGTGATAAATACAAAATATATTATAAGGTACTTTTATCAAATAAAAAAAAACTTAATAAGGAAAAGTAAGAAACTGGCTATATGTTTCAAAAGAAGGAGTCATTTAATCAGTAAATTTATAAAATGAAGCAGATCCATGTCATTCTAGCTTTTGCCCCTAAAACAAATGAAATGGAACTAATGTAAAGGATAATTTTTGGTTCAAACAGAAAAAGCATTAAGTCTATAATTAAGGAATATGAATCATAAGAATGTTCTGGTTGACGATTTTGTAATGTTAAAAGTCCTCAAATCTATATGAAGAATTTAGCTGAGAATCTGAATCACAAGTCGAAGCTATTCACTGAAAATGAATGATAAAGTTATATAAATTCTGAAATCTTTACAGACTTAAAAATATTCACATAACTGGTGAAACTGCATTTGCTGATAATAAAGTTGCCACTAAGTCATCATTAGAAATAAAAATGACTGAATAAAAAATGTACAAAATAGGTATTTAATTGTGGTGAAACAGAATTGTAAGTAATTGGATACATATTCACTATTGTAAATATATGTGTAAATATGCTTTCTCAATTTATTATTACCCTAACATTATTTTTTTGTGTTTATTGTGTTACATATAAAGCAAGTCATATATAGCATAACATTGCTGTTATAAGCTTGTATTTACAAATATGTAATACAGAGAATATATGAATAGTTCAAACAAGCTTTAATTTATAAGTGTGGTAAGAGAAAATATTTAAAATCTCTATCTGGAATGTTTTTATCCCCAGACCAATTGATTTTGAGCTTATGGCTCACCTCAGTGAGAAGGTAGAATATTCAGACATTAGATCTAAAATATCAACTCAAAACCAGCACTTATTGAAAACAATTGCTTTGGAGATAGGAACATTCCAGATAAAAATTTTAAATATTTTCTCTTACTGCACTTATCAATCAAGAGTTTGTTTGAGCTATTGGTATGCTTTCTATATTACATATTTGTAAATACAAGCTGAGAAAAGCAATGTCACATTATATATGACTTGCTTTATTGATTACTATATTTTTTATTTTTCAGGTCTTGGCAATGATTAGCCTATTAATATATGGTAGATATGAATTTAGTTCAGTCCCAAATAGCTATTTAAGGTAGATAGCTGGAGTTAAAGACATTTTTATGTCCAAAAATTTCAGAGTTTATACTTAAATATTATATACTAAATAAGAGCTGGTATTGAGATGATATTTTAGATCTAGTGACTGAATCTTCTAGCTTCTCACTGAGGTGAGCCATAAGCTTGAAACTAATTTGTCTGGAAATATGAACATTTCAGATAGAGATTTTAAATATTTTCTCTAAAATCTCTATCTAGAATTATCTCTATTCCCAAATTTGTTTTGAGCTAATGACTTTCATCTGTGAGGCACTAGGATATTCAGACATTAGATACAAAATACAACTCAAGCATAGCATTTATCTAATATTTAATTATTATGTAGAAAATGTAAAATTTTTAGACCCATATATGTCTTCAGCTACCTAAGTTAAATAGCTATGTGGGTCTGAATAATTTTCAGCTACACCATATATTAATAGCCTTAAAAATATATCATCACCAAAGCCTTAAAAGGCAAACTATAATAGTGCATAAATGTTAAGTTGTGTACATCATGTGACTTAGCTTAATAAGCTTGTATTACAAATATAATACAATAAGCATGCTAATAGTGCTCTCTCTCTATATATATTGTAACGATCCGGATAAGATCTTAACGTGATCTGCACTACAGGGCGCCATCTAGGCATTTGAACCTAGAAAATTTATAAAGTAGGCAGATACGTAAGTAAAAAAATTTTTTTTTTTTTTTAAATATTTTGGTTCCGGTCATTAGCCCATGTCACTAGCTCAGTGGAATAGCAGAGATTAAATAATATAATCTAAGAGTATATAAAAAAAGAATAAAATAAGCCACTGCCAGTAATTAGCATATAAACATTTATTTATGCATATATATATAAGATTGAAAATTGTTTTAGTATCAGTTTACATTCTAACACTTAACATTATTTTTAACTTTACTTTAGATTTTAATTTACATTTTAATTTCTATTATATTATAAGTTTACATTTTAATTAAGTTCGCACAGATGGAATTATAAAAATTTGTTTTAATAATGTTGAGTATAGATCGGTTACATAGATTACAATGGTTAAAAACATTTCAAAATAAACATAAACGATCAAAATATAAAATCATTGATACTGACAATTTCAGAGGGAAATTTATAAGTAACCCAATAGTATTCACCATAAGATACTTGCATTGTCACCAATAACTTAAAAGACATCCGAATAAATACATTTTAGATACTCACTGTAAGGTATCATTATTTATTGAATGTCTATATATTTTGATCAAATATGAAAACCCAAAACATACTTAACCGATAAACAATCCATTCAAGTGTCTATAAACAACTTAAATTTAATGAATTTTTATTTAGTGTCGAGTATGAATAGACTACATAGATTTGCATTTGAAAATAAAACATTCTATCCCTATTTAACCTTAGGCTAAAGGTTCACAGCCAAAACTGGCATCAATTTATCTGATATATTGATGCATTCAATATAATACGAAATACGGCAGCACAAAAAAGTTAAGAGAAGAAATTGCCTCTCGTCAAATAGGAATATTACATCTATCTGACCAGAAGAGCAATAAAAAAAAACTCCATAGAAAGGAACTGCGTTCTCCGTCTTATAATTCCTTCCATAGGCAAACTGGTGAGTGTGGCATATGAAACGATTCTTCCTGTAGCGAATCTGATATTACATCTACTAATCACATCAATATATCCCATCCATTGACCCAATTCAACTACAATACAAATAACCTA
Organism: Epiperipatus broadwayi; assembly: GCA_028023455.1. Taxonomy (NCBI): domain Eukaryota; kingdom Metazoa; phylum Onychophora; class Udeonychophora; order Euonychophora; family Peripatidae; genus Epiperipatus; species Epiperipatus broadwayi. The sequence goes on along the minus strand of JAQFVV010000244.1, from coordinate 680,425 downwards.
AGATTACTCTCCCCTAATATAACTTTAAAAATCTATACAGCCATTCACGCCCGACTTAAGTTTAACATAATTAATTTAACGAAAAACAAAAATCATGATAAAACTTAAAGAACAAAAAATAAATAAATAAATGGAAATGATTTTACAAAAGAAACACATCAAATAACATTATTAATAAAGAATTTAGTTTGGCCAGATAGGATTCTATTTGTATTATTCACTAAAAGGTTTAGAATTTAGAGTTCTATGTTTTCAAATGAAAATAAAGTTCTTACGATTTTAAAAGGTCCATAATTTGGAGTCGTTTGTGATTCTGAATGGGAATTCCCACGCTGTACTGAAGATATTTGTTTTGTTAGCCGTTGTTTTTATCCATCTGGAGGTTTTTGCTTTAACTGGTCCTCAATGAAGAAAATGATGTTTCAGTCCCTTTTCTTTAACAGCTGAAGGAATTGAAAGTGCGTCTTTCAATCCCTTCACCTCCAACTCTGTACTAATACATATAGTCACATCATAATAATAATTAATTAATAATTTTCAAACTTGTCCTTTTATATTAATTTGAAGGATCCAATGGACATTATGTCATGATGATGATATGGTCCTTCCGCTGAGATCCGATTCCAATGTTTTTCATTCATTGGCTATTTGTGTCTATTGTTTTCCTATCTGACCGATGTTTTTACATTTAAATGCCCTGATTAATTAATGTGTTTTCAAACTTAAAGATATATTTTTATCTTTAAATCTCTACTGAAAATTTAGTTTTAAAACACTTTTTCTTTAATAAAGTTTTCATTTAATAATTTTTTTTTTCTGTGCAATTTATATATACGAGTTTAAGATGATATTTAATTTCAATTTTTAATTCTTAAAGAAAATTTTTAAATGTGAACTTTTTATTTTAATTTTATGTTTAATAATAAAAACACAATGTAATGTCGTCTGTGCTCATTACAATATATATATATACATTGAACCAGATTATTTATCCACGTCAAAGGCAATGATCATGAAATTAAAACTAACATTTATGTTTATAAAGTTTTTAAAAGAAAATTGTATTATAAGATCTGTAGGTTTTTTTTATTATTAAGAGTACATGCCATAAAATACTTACTCAATTATAGACAGGAATGTAAAAACATTCTAATTTAAAAAAGTTTTGATTGTGATAAGTTTCCTTTTATTTTGTTGATTTTAATTTATTTTTAAAAGCTGAGACTTATTTTTCTCATTTATTATTTTTTAATTAATTTTGAAATAAGATGAGAGCCCAGGTCAAAACTTTCTAATTAAAGATTAGGTGAGAGAAAACAATTCAAATAAATAACCCCACATTTTTGATTCGATTATTATTCTGCTTTTTATTTTTATTTGGATTGTGTTCTAATTTTTATATTTGCTTTTATTGTTCAATGCGAATTACCAAAGTTGGATTTCTGCAGACTGCTAATAATTTTTGCTGCTTGTTGTGATTGAAAAGAATTGCTTATTTGATTGGTAATAGAATAAGTAAACACATTAAACTATTGGAAATAGTGGCAGTCCATACAGGATGCCAAAAATGCACACCATGAGAAACCTTATCTAAAATATGCAATGCTTAACAATCCATAGATGAATCTCAGAGATCCATAATTGTGCCTTCAAGATCATATTCTAAAAGCCTAATCCAGAACTGAACCCAAAGATTGCTTTTATACTCCCAACCAGAGAAAACAAACCAAAATCTTTGTAAGAAACTCTAAAGAGAAAAAACTGTGCATACTCTGCTGAAAGAAATCAGCTGGACAGAATATTATGCCTCAAGGTAAACAAACATTTTCATATTATAACCAGGGCTTAAATCTCTTGTTTGAATTTTTATGTTAAAATCTCAGCTTAATCTATAAATAAACATTTCCCTATAATCAGATATACATACTCTTTTAAATATCACTAACTATTTTATTATATATTTTTCTTATTATTATATGTATTGAAGTCTTAGTTTTAAGATAGTTTATTTTAAATTTATTCATCCAAGAGTGTATTGTGAGTTTATATTTTATATGCTTAGTGTTTTTCTCTCTTTTTATATTACTAACCTTCGATAAATGCTTGGGAGGATTTTGTCATTAGTTTAGATAAGCTTGATTTGCATTTCCTGCAGACTGTAAATCTTTTGGCTAGTGATTTATTGAGTATATTTTTCTGTTTTTTTTAAATTGCAGAGATTTTGTTTTCTTGTATTTAAGATTATGTAAAATTCTAATCTTTGCCTTTCTCTTATTGGAATTGACCTTGAAAGTCTTCAATATGAATTTTCATAAGTGTATTGCAGGCATTTAACATTCTTATGTACAATGTTTCTTTTATGGACTAAAAAAAGCTCACCTGTGTTGTTCATCAATTTATGTGTAAGATTGTTTTTTTTTTTTTGAATCTCAAAATACAAGAAAGTTTGGAGTTTGTTTATATAAATCGCTAGCAAGAAGACATTATAAATCATTTTTAATTCTTAGGTGAAAAAACAAATTTATCTCTCTAAGTGCTTGATGCCAATACTCTTGTACACTCTCTGATAAATCTGCTGGAGAAATCTAGGTCAAACTTTCATTTTTTTTTTACTAATATTTTTTTTTAATTTAATAAATTTTAAAATTGTTTATAATTATTTTGGGCAAATATGTATCTTTGTGTTCTTTTCTGAATTGTCTGAACAATGTTAAAGATCTTTTTATCTTCCTGGATCTAGCTAGTAGCATTTATTATCATTGATAACTTTTGGGTTAGTGTAAATTTTCTATGATGTGATGTGATGCACTATGACTTCTCCTTATATGAAGTCAGGAATCTCTCAGCCATTATGCTCAGAGACATCTTTTAACTACTTTACCTTCCCTTTCCATTCCACATCCTAAGTTTTCCATATCCTGCTCCATCCCATTTCCCCAATATAATCTTTGTCAACTCCATGGCTGTTGTATCTAAATTCCCCCTATATTTTCCCAAACCCAGCATAAAAATTAATAACCCACTTTCTGTATAATACCTTATCTTTATTCTTCAGCAACTTTATTATTTGTTTTCTTTCTACTTTCAGGCATTTACATTCAATTAACAGATGCCTAATATTTTCTATGCTTTTCTTATGCAACTTGCAGATTAAACAACCCATATTTTTCCATTTACATTATAATCTCATATTGCTAAAGATTCTGTTTGAGTCTTAAACAGTAAACTATTTTCCTTGCTATTATCATAAATTAACTTGCACCCCATTTTCCATTTACTTTTATATATATTTAAACTTTTTTTACTCTCCATACTAGTTCCCCATCTCTCCAACTCCCTATTTTTTATTAATGCATCTATTCTTCTATCCCATTTCTTACCACTATAACACTCAATAATTCTCCTAAGCCAATCATCCCACCTTTTCTCCAAGTATACTGACATAAATTCTTTATCCAAATCTTCTGCAAATTACAATACAATTCTCATCCATCTTGTTTTAACTGCCCTTTTTTCATACAATTAACTACTATTTTGGCTATTCTTTTATTATCCATAAACTAAAATCTACTGAACATTTTCATTTTGGTTTTTGTATCCCTCATATAAAAACTTGACCATCCCATTTCTCTTTGAAATGCCTCCTTTGCTATCTACAGATTTGCATCTAATGCATATCTTTTTACTTCTCTTTGTACTCTTTCCGAGTAATCTAATACTCTTTTCCTAACACATAATGCATCATTACCATATGCTAATCCTGCTACTGCCACTTACTTCCATATAATTCTAGCTACATCATATTTATTATATGAAAACACTGTTAACTTCTTTATCAATCCCTTTAATTTTTTGTTTCATTTACCATTTTTTTCTCCCATTCATTCAAGCAGTTTCTCTGATTACTTAATATGATTTCCAAATAGTTATATCTATTCACCACACTTAACTTTATATCCCTCAATAAAAATTCTTTGTCTTCTCTTTCCACAGTATTAATCATCATTAGTTTTGATTTTTTTCACTAAACTTAATCTCCATTTATTTACCCACCCTCAAACATGTCTTCAACATGACTTCCATACTTTCTCTTCTTTCTGCACACAAAAAGACATCATCTGCCATTAAAAGATCCTATAATGTATATAATCACTTGCCACCTATTAAAGGTATCTCTATCCCTCTCCCTAATATTTCTATTGCTCTCTCCATTTTTCTCAAATATAACAAAAAAAAAATAGGTGACATAGAGAATCCTTGCCTTAGTCCCACCCCATTTTTAACTTTAACTGATTTTATATTTCCTAACTGATATATATAGTAAATATTTTTATATAATTTTTTAATAATTTCCACTAAAACACCATCCCTAAACTTTTCCATAATCTATTTCTATTTACTCTATCATTCACCTTCTCTATAACTATAAAAACCATATATAACTATCTGTATACCTATTCATATCCATAAGTTGTGTAACTACAAATATATTATTTCTTATATGCCTATCCAATTGAAAAACTCCTTGCATTTCTCCCACTATATTAGTAACTTACATCCATATTGTAATCCTTCCAGCCACCATATATGAAAAAACTTTATATAAAACTGATATTACCACTGTTGGTCTATAATTATTTAACTTTCTGTGATTTTTACCCTTTCCATTAAATAGTAGCTTTACTCTTATTTTACTTCAAGGTATCCAGAAAATCTCTCTTGTGTGCCATCTTATTAAAACATGATAATAATTTTAATTTTTGCCCTACATCCTAAATTCATTAACATCTCTGCTGTCCATCCATTTAAACCGCTTTTGACTTTTTAATTTTTTCCCTGTCTCATTCAGTTCATTTTCTGTAAACCTAATATTCCCATTAGTACATGCTTTCATGTTTACTATCATTCTGTCCTTCACATCTAATATCTTTTCTATATGCATTACATACTTATTTAATATTATCTCTAATTCTTCTCTAGAGCTACTCACTATTTCCTCATCATCTAGTAATTCTATCTTTCCAGTACCTTCCTTCATTTAATGTATTTCCCAAATTTTTTACTACCATCTTTTCCACTTTTATTAATATTCTCCAACAATTTACTATTCAATTTCATTCTCTCTGTATAATTATTCATTTTAGCCACTTTCTTTTTTTCAAGTACTTTGCCCATTTAACATTAACACCTTTTTCACTTTCTTTGTTTTTAATAGCATCAAAAGATTTATATGTGTATAGCCATATTCCAAAAAGTTTAATGCATTGCTATTAATAAACTTGTATTCAATTGTTTAAAATTATTCCAATAAAATTAATTGTAAAGTTTTAGAATATTATATGTTGCATTATCTCTTGATAACAGTAACAGTTATAGAGCTTATGTTCTTTGAGCTAGATTTGTGCATAACAGTCTATTATATGACAGGAAAGTATACTATTGTAAGGGCTTTCAGTTAAATCCTGAGTTGTCACTAAAAGTATATTCTTTAAAATTCATGAACTACATTTTGTTTATTTTAGTCTCTATTAGAAATTAAGTTCATTGTTGGCCAGTACATTAATAGCACTAAGTGGCCCAAGTTTTGATGATGATCAGCATATTTTAATACCTCTGCATTATTGCTGTTATGGTTGTATATTCTATAGATTAGTACTTAAGTTGGTGTATCCAAATTAATGGTTAAATAATTGCTACAAGCAGGCAAAGGCTAAATAGTTGACCTGGTCTATGGTAGACCCATATCAAATCCAGTCACAAGATTCACTGTTGATTTATTTTATTGTTAATTATTTATAATGATGAGTATTACTTATTGATAATGCTGGCTAATTTATTTAATTTTACTTATAGTTACTCTAATGAGATAACTGGACTGATCTTTCAGAGTGATTGTTTTTTTCCTTAATATCTCTCCTGCTCTTATAATATATAATATTACTTATATATTTTTTGATATTAAACAGTACTTTAATATTATATTTTTAAAATATATACTTAATATTTTATACTTATATATTAAAAATTTATATTGTTTCATTATTTGAAATATTTATTTTGAACAAGGGGTTGATGATGATTTTTCCACCACCTCACCTTAACCCCACTACTTCATCTCATTAATAGATAGATAGATAGATAGATAGATAGATAGATAGATAGATAGATAGATAGATAGATAGATAGATAGATAGATAGATAGATAGATAGATAGATAGATAGATAGATAGATAGATAGATAGATAGATAGATAGATAGATAGATAGATAGATAGATAGATAGATAGATAGATAGATGGATGGATGGATGGATGGATGGATGGATGGATGGATGGATGGATGGATGGATGGATGGATGGATAGATAGATAGATAGATAGATAGATAGATAGATAGATAGATAGATAGATAGATAGATAGATAGATAGATAGATAGATAGATAGATAGATAGATAGATAGATAGATAGATAGATAGATAGATAGATAGATAGATAGATAGATAGTACTCATAAATTAATATGGTTATCTTAATGTGAGAAACAAAAAAGAGGAGAGTTATTCAATGATTTTAGAAACAAATCTTAAAAATACTTACACTGTCCTATATATCTTATCACAATTCAATTGTTACTAATTTTCTTGTTTTCTGAGTCAATGTAATATCTGGTAAAATAAAAATACACACAAAAAAAGGTATTTTTAAATAATATTTAGCTTTATTAGTGGCTAGCATGCTTTCAATATATTTTTACTATATCATATTCATGGCATAGTGTGCTGTGATTCAATGGTTCTCATGAATTCAATTTTAATTTAAATTCAGACTTGAATATTTAAATAATCCATTTCTTTAAAATGAGCACACTTCATTCAGTTTTGTTAATAGAAAAGTTATTACACACACTTCTTTAATATTCTGCTTTCTGTCCTCTCTCTGTGTGTACACTATCTCTGCTTTTGTTAACTTGTATCTATGAGCAGTTTTCTGCTAGTGGTCTGTAAATATTGAAGTGTATTTTTGTCTCTGTGGGTTCTATTGTATAAATATTTGACGTCATTTTACCAGATATATCTTATCATAATACTTTTTATTATATATCAAATCAAATTTTTCAGCTTTAGAGAAGTATATGACAAATTAAAATTTTGATTGGTTATAGATAGCTAGAGTAGTAATCAATTAATTGTTTATATGTAAACAGTTTTTAAATAGCTTAGAGCCCTGAAGGCAAGGCTTTCTTTAACAATGAAAAAAAATTCTGTATTAGACTTGCTGTCTTCCAGGAATTAAGAGTTTTAATTTGCTCTCTCTGTAAATAAAATTATTTTTTTAATTATCTACTGACCAATAATTGTATGACAAACTAGATTGATCATTTTATATTAATAGATTTTGGGGAAAAAATCTTTTCCAAGTATCTGATTTTGAATTCTTGTTAAGTACACGCTATATCACAAACTTTTATTTATATATAAATATGATTAAAATATTAATAAAAGATACTTTTTAATATTTCAATAATAATTTCGTTTTTATTCATAGAATCAAAAAAAAAAAAAAAATAGAAAAGTATTATTTTACAATCTCTTTTTTAATGTTTCGAGAGAAGTCACATTTGTTTTATTCATAAGTAAAAAATCAGTTTTTTTGTTTTATGAATATAAGCAAGACAGTTGAGAAAAAAATAATTTTATTTTATTATTGTCATTCCTTTTTAATGCTAGTTTTTATTTGTATAAGTCGAAGTGAATAAAATGTGGATAAGTAATAAAAATCTAATATCAATAACAATAAAATTTTCAAGCGCTTAGTTGTTTAGTAATATCAACTTGATTTTTGTACGATTGGCCGCTATAAAATGCAGATAATTATAGAACCTACATGTCAAAATAAGTGAATTTTTCAAAAAAAGGTTATTTCATTCTAAATCATTTATTTTACTTGCTTTTTATATTACCACAAAGTTGAATTTTTAATTTCTTTATTTATAATATTTTTTTGTGAAGTAAATAAAAAAAAAAAACATATTTTGTTTTCCAGGAAATTATATAATTTTATTTATATTCTTCAAAAGGTTGTTTTCTGGCTCTCAGAAAATATTTTTGATTATTATTTTTGTTTTGTAAAAATAGTTTTATATTTGCATTTATTTAGAAATCACTACAAAACTTTATTTTCGATTAAGTTTTATTCTTGGTGCAATTATTTTTATTATCAGCAGTTTTTCTTTTTTACTTTTTTAACAATTTAAACATATTTAAATAATATATTTCAATTTGCTGCATTTAAAACGAAATTCTACTAATAAATAAATAAAATTTTGTTGTATTAGTATATCAGGAAAAGATTTCTAAGCAGTTTTGTTTTAAAAATATATATTAAAATGTTGTTGAATAAAGAAAAAGCACCACTAGCTATATAAAAAACAAATGCTACTCTTTCTCTCGTGTTAACCTTTTACTATTGAAGATCCTTATTTTCTTTCTGGCTGCTATGTAAATTATAGCTGCCACCAGAAAAAAAATGAATCAATAATATTTTTATCTTTATAGCATTGTTTTTCTTAATGGTTTTACAAAGACAAATTTTGCAATGTATTATAAATATAGATAAAACATTAATTAGCAGTTAGCTTCTATGAATCCAATAAGCCTATCATCATATATATAATTATTTTAGATAATAATTGCTCTACTCAAGTCGATTTTATAATAGTTTTTTATTTCATTTCATGGAATCCTACAGTATTTAATCTATAGTTTGTCTATGATTTAAAACGTAATTTCATATAATAAATAGTTTTTCAAAACATATCACCTTTTACATTTAACAATATGTCAGTTTAAAATCTCTGATATTTTTGATTGTTTTCTGTAGTATATCTTTTGATAATCTATCTCAAGTTTTTGATCTTATTTTATTACTTATTTGGTATTTTTTATTTTGTGATGTCAATTGAAATATTTCAAAGGTTATTAAAACTTTAATCTTACAAAAAATAAAAAAAATATTGTCATTATCCTCCTAAAATAGTTAATTTCAGCTTACAAAATTTGGATTTATGTCTACTCCTTTTATTCCTGTTGTTAATGTGTAACCAGATAATCTTTTCAATACATATTTAAATGTAAGAATTTCAAAGTAAAAAAAATACATTATAATTTAATATCTTAAATCATTTGAAGGTATAGAATCAGTTATCAGAGTATGTTTTACCACCTGATATAAATCATTTTCATTAAAGCTAATATTTGCAATAGAATCTGATAACTAAATCACTAACAAGTTTGATTTCTTCTTTAAATGTTGCAGCAAAGCCTCATTATCAAATAATTCAAAAATGTACAAGTACAGTGTACAATTTATACAATGGAACTATTGTTTGGAATCCTCAATTCTTCAAAAATCACCATAGGTTTTGTTAATTTGTTGTTGTTAAATTATTGTTACATATAAAAAAGAGAGAAAATTTAATTTAATTATGTCACATGTTTATGTTTAATTAAAAAATATTTATGGTAATGGGTTTAAATTTTATGTTTGAATTAGGAATGGCATGATAATCTCTAGTAATAATAATTGATGTATTTATCTAAAATGGGTAGTGTTAAAGTTGTAAAAATAGTCAAAAAGCCAGAACTTAAATCTCTAATTTTTGCCAATAGATATTATTTAGTGGATGTCATAGATTCATACACCAAAGTGTTTTGTTAAGTGGTGGTTAAATTTTATTGAGTTGTTTATTTTATTGAAGTTATATAGTAGGTCCAAAATAATATATAGTTATAAGAATGATAAAGTATTATTAACTGAAGACTGCATATACAGACAAACATTTTTTTTAATAATTTATCCATACTTAGTGATTCAGTGAAAATAAAAAAACAGAACATTTTAATTATAGTAATATAAATAATGTAAGATAAAAATAAATATTGAAATAATATTGTTTAATCTATGAAACACTACATTTTTTGCCATGTACTAAATGAAATGTATGATTATTATTTTTATAGCTCCTCTGGTGAAAAGTGGAAGTTTCAATGAACTACAATAATAATCATTTCAAAATACAGTAGAGTCATAAATTATGCTGTATTAACTATAGTCTTCAATTATACTCTATGCAAATAAAAATGTAAATAAAAAACAAAAAACCATTAAAATTACAGATTTTGCAATGTTTGGCAGCCATTTTTCACTTTTTGAGCCCCATATGCAAAAAAATAAAATTTGTAAATAAATTTTTTAATATGCCACTGGCCTTTTTTCTGACTCAGAGTACCATATATAACTGAATATATTAGTAAAATTTCTTTGGGTTATGTTAAAAGTACAACTATTTTATTCTTCATTTATTATCTTTTTAAAATTTGATGTGGGAAATGAAATATTTTCTAAGAGTAATTACTAAAAGTTTTACAAAATTTTAGAACATACTTAAATTTGATACTTATTTGAAAATATTAAAATAATTAAAAAGGTTGTAATTTCTTGATGAAGAAACTAATCTACTTTGTTTCTATAAGTGAAAAAAGTTATTGGAAAAAAGATTATCATTTATGCCATATTTAATAATGAAAGTCAGACATTTTTTATTTACTTTATTTTAAAAATAAAAATATGATTGTTAATTTTTTTATTGCCTTAGGCAATACATGAATGAGCACACACTTCACAATATATATATATAAAAATGTCATCTCAATTTATTATTAATTATTATATTATTGTTTTTCAAAATTTTGTTATATATGCATAGTAGATATATAAAAATACATCTGTTTCATATATATGTATGTCTGTTGAAACTACTGTATGTCAATATGTTTTCTATTCTATTAAATTTTTATTAACAAAATGTGAGCATTTCCTCTGTAAATTATAAATTTTCATTAAGTACTCAGAAAAATAAATAATATCAAATTATTTTTTACTGTCAATCAAAAAACAAACAATAATATACCAAATTCAAGGATTCATATTTGTAAGCTTCATTGTGAGCATGAACAATCATCATTTAATTGCAGATCACACAATTTTTTATGAAGAAACAATATCAGCAAAACCTTTAATTGTTATTTTAAAATGCTATAAAATACTAAGTAAGCAAAACTAATCACAATATTTTTTCTCTGTTCTACCTGGTTTTCATAGGACCCATCTAAATTCTGGATTAGCTGATTTATTTGATAATTAAACCAAGTGATAAGTAATCTGCAATTGATTTCTGATACTAGCTGTTCTAATATCTACATTAGGTGAACTACTTGTTTAGATGATAATAATTGAGATTTTTTTTACAATATCAGTTTTATAAAAACAAGTGTCTACATACAGAACAATACATAACAATTTTATTCATATTTTTGCTTATAAAGAGCTTCACTTTAATACCCATGTACAATTATATACATATATAATGTATCTGTTTATATATTACATGTAAGAAAGATAGAGTAAATAATTGACTGCAGAGCAAAATCATTTCTAGTATTTCAAAGAAGCAGAGTGGTGAAATAGAACTTATTATTCAATAGGATAATCAATTTCCAGTTGGTAACTGACTTTTTTTTAGATAAAAATAACTAGATATTCATTTATTAACTAATAGTTTTATTAATATGAGTTGATTAGGCTAGTTATAAAAGAGTATTTCATTTTTTCATATGTCAAATGTGTTGACCAGGAAGCAAACACATGCCAGCTACTTGGAAGACAATTATGCTAACCACTAGGGCACATTTTCTTGCAATTTTTTTGCTATCTATAAACAATTTTCATATTCCATGAAATTTAAATTTAAGTTGATCACCATAGTAGTTACACATGTTTCTGTCAATACACTTGACATCATCAGTAGCATACCTAATTGATACTTCAATAAACATAATAATACAACATACATTTAAATAAGCTACAGAAGTTTAATAAACACTGCCTTGTTTAGTAATATTAAAATTTTACAAAAATACTTTGGTTAAATTCCTATTAGATTCCTCTTAAGCATTAAGATTATATTGATGTTGTGTTTCAGTTATTACATAATAGAGATGTCTACCCATCCCTTGTATATGTATTAAATGGATTATGTCCTGTACATGAGAGGTCAGATTGCCCTTAGGTAAACATGGGTGTGATAAGAATCTCAGCCTCAGGGTGGCCTTTGAGCATTCCATCATCAGATTTTTAATTGGATGGATGGTTTAAGAGTTGGAGTGTGAAGTATATTGAAGCCTGTCCATTAAAGTGTAAGGTTTGGCTATCTTAGTATATATCTGAGCACTTTAACATATATGTGTAGAGATGGTAATCTGGACCAACTGATGATTGTCGGTTTAGCATGAAATATGTATATTGGTGATTATTTATCTTTTCAACACATATGTGTTCAAGTGTATCAGTGTTATGAGATAGTGTGGAGAGTGGTGGGTCATGTGAAAGTCTGTGTTCATATACCCTATATATTATAAAATTGGTTAGTAGATTTATTGGAATCTTGACTATTTTTTCATGCTACTGATGATATCAGGTTTTTTTTGACAGAAACCAAGTATACAACCAAATTTTTTGATTTTATTATCAAATAATGGTGCTTGAAATATCAAAAAAAATGTCTGCAATTTTATAAGTAAAATAACAGTACTATATATATAAACAAAATATATTTATTTACACAGTTACTTTTTTAATGATTTTGTGATGAAAACTGGTTATTTTATTGAAATTTTAAAATAAATATATAGATAAGTAATTGTATTTTATTATAGATATAAATAATATTAGCTTATGCCATCTATAGAAACTTTGTGATCTTTTAAATGGTAAATTTTGATTTAAAAAATCAACCAATCTTTGTTAATCCATGTTTCTGTTATAATTGATGTCTTTAAAAGCTTTCAAAACTTGCTTACATTGTGCAAAACATAACAATACAACTTTACTTAAATATCATCACAATATACAGTTTGATTGATAATTGCCAAGGCAAAAATTTAAATGCAATTTATTTTAAATAACTTTGAGTTCAATGAAATATTTATGTATATTATAATGCTATGCCTATTCTTAAGCCTAAAATTTAAAAAAAAAATGTTGACATTTGTTATCTGCTTTGCTTTATAAGAAGCAAAACTTAATCCTTAATTAATTATTTATATTTTGTTCATGTATGTGTTAAGTAAATGATTTATAATTTTTTTTGGAATGTTTATTTTTAAAAAAAACATTCCAAACTATAAGTAAATATCTGAAAAGAAAAAGCTAATTATAATTTAGACTGTCATTAATAAAAGTTGAATGATATTAGCCATGTGTGTGAATTTAGGTAAGATTATTAAGTAAAAACCTAAATACCAAAAGCTTATTAAATTTATTTTGTAAAAATCATTTGATTTATATTTTATTAATTTCCAAAAATTCTAAAACACTAATTTTAAATGTGTGTATGACTATACCAAAAATTATATAAAAGCATGATTAACCTATTCTAAAATCTTTTTAACAATATTATGTAAAATTACAAGTCAAAAGAGAACAGCAAAAAAGGAGAATATAGAATAAAATTTACTTACTTGCAACCTAAATCTGCAGCTGATAACATCAGACATATTTCCTATAAAAATATACAGTTTGCATTTGAATAACAGAATACTTTGCTAACAGAAGTAAAAAAGGGATAAAATACCCTAATACTTCCATTTTCTGCTTATAAGTCTAATTATCTTGGTTCTACATGCAGATAGAAGTTAAAATGTATATTGTAAAACAATCATATATATATATATATATATATATATATAATATCAACATTATTTTAAAATTTTGACATTGAAATATATTCCATGAAACTCTAAGAAATTATGAAAAAAAATTATTCCATTATAAATAAGCCATTTTATTGTAACTATATTATAATTCCTTAAAAGAAGTTGTTAACAATTTAGAGGAGTCAAATGGAACTTTCTTGGAAAATTGGATCATCCTACAAGTTACAGAAGTCAATTGACTTAGAATGAAGAAATCATCACCTGGAGCAAATTAATCCATTAAGTTTCACTGATTATAGAATCTAAAATAAAGAACTTTTCCAAAAGAATTTTTTTTTCAAAAAACTTTCTCAGAAATAATAAAATTTCACATATATATATTTTTATTATGCTTTTCTTTGTTTTGGGGCTTTTGGAGATAATAAGTTTACTGACCAGGTAAAACAATTTAATAGTATTTTATTTTAATATTTATGTGCACATACGGTACCATGTATAAATGTATGAATGTTTAGATAGTTATCCCACACTCTATTGTTTATGTTTTAACTGATGAGAATAAACTAAGGATCTCATAATTGTATATAAATTAAACATTTGGGATTATAATTTTTTTTCCTGTTGTATTTACCCGAAAACTTATTTAAATTTCATAAAGGTTTAAATGCAACATTTATTTAAAAAACTATTTGGAATAGCTTTTTGATTAAATGTTATAATTTGATCTGAACAGTTTAAACTATTAATTTCACTTATTTTTTAATATTATTTATTAGCAATGTAAATAAAATTGGATGATTTTTCACTTAATCAGTTTCTATTAGTTATTTTGTTTATTCACTCACATCAATTCACAGTCACATTATTATTATTATTTTAAGCCTTTAGATTATTAACCATTATTATTTTAAACATATTTGAAATTATTAAAATTACCCTTTGATTTTAAATATGCTACTGCAGAGCCTTGTTTTTGGTTTATATTTATGAAGAATGTTATAGATTTTGTAGTAAAAAAAAACATTTATTCTACTTTAAATAGAATATTAAGAGAGTCTCCATCTATAAATCCATATTATAGGAAATTGGTAATGAAACTAAAGAGCATCTCTTTTGTCCACATTTACCATTACAATATATATAAAACACATACAATCTGCATTAATATTAAACAATGTTAACTTCAACTTACAACATCTGCAAAATTTGTACAATTTGCTAAGATTATTATTTGAAAGATTGTAAAATTTTTATAGATGGTGTGTTTTATATTTAACATTATGTAATAAAATATATTGAAGGCAGAACAAATTCAATTGTAACCTCAATTAGTTGTATTGTAAGGCTGCATGGTCAAGAAATTTGTAAGAACAGCTTAATTTATTAAAACTCTATTTGATATTGTCATATGTATACGATATTAAATATATGTGTAACTTAAAATTATTCCAGTTTAAGAAAGTAAAATACTATTATTCCTTCTTTTCTGAGCTAATGTAATAAACAACTGTTAATGAACAAATATGCAGAAAATATAGATTTTTAAATATTCTACTTTATTATTGCCTAGAATGCTTTTGATATATCACATATATTATATTTATAGCTTATAATAATATGATTATGCATGAATGGCTCTAAAACAAAAATAAAAACAAAAACAGTTATAATATAAACCTGTATTTTGTAGCTACAAATCAAGGCCAGAAATTAAAACTTAACAACCAAGACAATTGGTCAATTTATCCAATAAACAAATACCAGAAATAATAGGTGTATTTTTTAAAAAAGAAGAGTCATATTACTCTAAGCTATAAATATGATATACCTGATATATCGAAAGCATGCTAGGCAATAATAAAGCTGAATATTTAAAAATCTACCTTTTTTGCATATCTGTTCATTAGCAGTTGTTTATTGAATATTTAATAAAAGAAGTGTATTTTGTAAAATTATAATTAGTAAAATGATAACTCATGTAATAAAAAGTCATAAAAAGAAATTGAATAATTTATTTATGTTTATTGTACAGAAATGAATATCAATTTCCAAAACGTACTGTATGTAGTGACTATTCAGATTTGCCTTCTGGAATAGGTTTAAAGAAATAATTTACCCTTTTTTTGTAGTAGATTAAATAGCAAATTTAAATAGGTTATCAAAAATTATAAAGCAGTAAAATTAATAAAGTTAGAAAATTAATTCCAAAGTTTAATCATGATTTTCTTTTTTGTAATGTTTGCTGTAAATAATAAAAAATATTTTTTATAATCATTTATAAAAATAATCATATAAAATAAAAATTACGAAAACAACATGTTGCATAAAAAAAAAAAAACTTTGATAAAAATATGTACAGAATTAATTACCACTTAAATGTTAAAAACATATTATAAAAACTTGAGATATAAATAACTCTGAAAAAAATGAAAGCAGTCTAGTCTTGACTTAAAAAGAAGGCACTCCTGATGAGAGAAGAAAATTTCAATATAGAAGTAACTGTTAAAAATAAAAATGCCAGTTAAAACACTTTCCTTTGGAATACATTCAAGTGTGTCTTCCTGTCTGCTTTAAAGTATTTTTCAATACTTCATCCACCTCTGTAATAATAAAAACATTGACTACCAAAGAACTATTAATCATGATTGACTAGAAAACAGAATGTAGTTCATCAAAAGATCTGGAACTATAGAGATGTATCCAGAGGCAAAGACTAAAGTAGCATAGAATACAAGTTCCACTTTAAAATGGAAACCATGCCATAAGGAAATAAGTGAACTTTGCCATAAAATCTACCATATATCTATCTCTAGTGGGACTTATCTACATCATTTTTCATTACTGATATCTGAAGAGGGTAATCACAATCAAGACTAAATTGATAATGACTATCATTAAAGATGTGTGAATATATAGTATGTTTACACTCCTTACAAAAATGATGGCTTAAACCATTTTTATTAGCTAGTAAGGTCGTTTTAATATTTAATCTTAAAAACTTAAGTTTTTGATACTTACAATTATTTTTATTATTTTTCAATATTTTGTATATTCTTGTATTTATCTAGAATTATACAGTCACATCCAGATATTAACACTGAATTGCATTGATTGCAATGTTGCCTAATTTAAAAAAGAAAATTCTGTTGGAAAGAAGAGGACTCTGCTGTAAGACCAAATGTATATCTATTTCTAATAGAACTCACATACATTGTTTATAGTCACAAAATATGAAGAGAGTAATCACAATCAGAACTGATTTATGAAAAGCTATTGTTAAAGCTGCACCCATATATAATAAGCTTACACTGTCTACAAAAGCTGTAGTTTAAGAAAAAAATTATTATTTGGTAAGGCCTTTCTTTGTATTTAACTACAAAGTCTTAAATATAATGTTTATGTTTATTTAGTATATTTATTCAATTCAATATTTTGTATTTTTGTCTATTTACTTTCTTTATATTGTAATAGCTACATGTATATAAGCAATGATTTTGTATTTTATTTATTTAATGTAAATATTTTTAATTAATCAATTTAGTTTGTTTTTGCTGTTTAAACTCATTTCTTTAATAAATTACTAACCCTGAGAAACCATGCAAACCACTTGGAGCATGCAGGGATAACTAAAGTAAGTACATTAAAAGGTTGATAATCGGTGATAGTAATATATCCAGAAATAATTTTTCTATTTAAAAGAAATTGGCAGCTAAAGGTTAATTTAAATTAAATTTAAACAAAGAAATTTAATAAAAATCTTTTGAAATCA
Organism: Epiperipatus broadwayi; assembly: GCA_028023455.1. Taxonomy (NCBI): domain Eukaryota; kingdom Metazoa; phylum Onychophora; class Udeonychophora; order Euonychophora; family Peripatidae; genus Epiperipatus; species Epiperipatus broadwayi. Next base: position 662,887 of record JAQFVV010000244.1, on the reverse strand, counting down.
TTATACTTAACTTTCAGTACTGAGGTTATTTTGATCATCATTATTTTGCTTTAGAAATTTGCATCACTTAACAATTGTACATGCATTTATTTTTTAACCATTTTGAATGAAAATCTAACAAAAATGATATTTTTTAAAAAAAATGTATTATTTAAGATAGAAAACAAATGCCTTGTTGAAGAATGTTCTTAATCAATGAATCCTCAATTTCAATTTTGCAAATAATATTTCTAGATAAAGATTGTGAAAATTAAATTGATTACATTTTTGAAACAAAGCAGGCAAAAAAAAAATCTTTAGTTTCAGTGGTAAAGCTCTCAGTTGTAGCATGTGGAAGACATTAAATATCATTTGTGTATAAATTTTGAATGATACAAAAAAAAAAATATGAAGCCCATCCAAAATTTTAGATATTTTCTAAAAGTATACCTATCTCTTTTAGAAATAACTTCAGAAATAAATATTAAATTTTAGTTGTAATTGAAGATAACAAGATAAATTATAAATAGAAATAAAAAATAATTTTAGAATGATCTGAAAAAATATTTAATAAGATGATGGAACCATCTAAATCAAAATGGATGTCAAAAGATAGAATTGTAATTTTATAAAAAAGACAAAATCATAATCAAAATATATATAAATTAGAGAGGGAAGAGAAAATGCCAAAAATCCAAGAAAAAATAATAAACAGTATTATAAGACTATTATAAAACCTTGAAAAAATATACAATCTGGACAATGAATTAGCTATTTTTCAAAGTATTTGTGTGAGATGAAAGAAAGGTTTCAGCCATGAGTAAGTCCGATGAAAGATGAACTGAAATGAGAATTTAATTAAAATATATTGATCAAATATTTTATTAAAAAACTTGCATATTGAGAGAGGAATAAGCCTTGAAATCATTGCCAAAAGAAAGAACTACTAGAGAAGATGAGACTGTATTATAAAGTTTGATGAAAGTGAAATAAGAATTAATAAAATTATTGACTAAATAATTTCAGTTATCTGAAAATTCCTATCTTAAAAAAAGAAAAATTGAAAAAACAAAAAATAACTACCATATTTCTTATTTTCAGTGAAGATTAAATTATCTTGCAAACTATTCATCATTACAGATATTATTTCTGATACATGTTGAATAATAATAATTGAAATGGCCAAAAAAGCTTGTAAGTGCTTATTAAATACAACAAGGCAAAGGTCTTATTAAAATCAATAAATTACACTTAGATATTTTACACAAATAGATATTTAAATCATGGAATATTTTTAGAAAATATGTATATCCCTAATTTATTATTTTTTTTAAAAATATCTACATAAAATGAGCTACTCATTTAATAAATGAATTTTTTTTATATCATAGAGAAATGTATACATTTATTAAGTTCTTCTATAACTATAAATTTAACATTAATTAGCTACATGGCTCATAATTTGTGTTTGCTCACATTTTGATGGATCCAGCCATTAAATTTCATTTATGAAACAGAAGAATATAATGCCCATGGATTGCCCTCAATCTATTGATGAAATTCCAGTTATATCTAGAAAAAACAAATTCAACTGACTTTATTATTGAATCTAGAAACTAAATTGTTTGGAACCTCATAAGAATTTCATTTTTATACCATAATTCTTTGATTGTAAATTTTCGGTTGATGATTTAAAAAAATGTAATTTAAGATGAAACTTAGACAATAAAATTATATCTTGAGTTATTTATAAATCTAATCTGCTTAACAATTTTTACACATTTTCTGTAAAGCAGTCTCTGATATTTGTGGAAGAAGTTGTGAAGTAATACAAAGCTATCACAAAGAATTATACTTAAAAATTCCTGCTTTATTTTTTATGGCAATAATTATTTGAGTATTTAAAGGTTTATTTAGTACAGGAATTTTTTTCTCTAAATGGGAGCATAGTATTTACCTATTAAATAGGTAGTGTCAAGGAAGTTGTACACCATAAACCCAAATAGTCCCAGCCAGCTTTTTAAAAAAGTTATTCTTAGAAATTAATTTTTATATAATCTTAAATAAATGAAAAAAGTAAATTAGGCTGCAATAGACAATTACACATAAAGAAGCATAAAATAGGGTTATACTTCAGTCTAAAATTATAAAAAGTTAGAAAAAAATTGGAATACTATTATCAAATAGGTTAGAAATTAGCATTCTTATTACCACCTATCCAATTTTTATATAAAATTTATAATAATTATATTTATAAAGTGCATACTCGTTACTCAAAGTAATATTAAGACTATGTGCCTGAAAAAATGACAATAGGGATCTCTGCAAATCTTTAACACAAGATTTATTTAAAAGACAAGAGCAGCCTTAGTAAATAAAATTTATAATAAAAATAATATATATATTGTAATGGGCTGGTCATTGTAACAAGAAAGGAGGAGCACATCTGATTACAGTCAGACTTGATGCCTTTGGGTAGGATGCTGGTGATAATGAAATGCTTGCCTATGATCACATGTACTTCATTTGGACTAGTGCCTATGCATCTCAACCCCCCCCTTTCTGGTTTCATTATACCTCAGCATTCAAACTCAGGGAGAAATTTACACTTGGCTCTCTTCATGGAGGGGCTTACTCAGTTTAACAATTACTACACCTCTATATAAGTGAGAATCAATTAACACACTCTCCCAAAATATTCTTAATATCAGTATACACATAAGAAGAGATGTGAGGATATTAATGTTTAGCATATGATTTTAGTATGAATGCATAATCATGATGATAAGGTAGAGATCATATTGAGTGAAATAACTTAACATGTATTAAACAACAAATCTAATTTAACAATATTAACATATGCATAATTTCAGAGTCAATGATGGCTTTCTATCACTTTTGGCTAAATACAATGGATACCCTAATCCCAAATCTCATGATAGAAGACTATACTCTGGCAATTTTTATTTACAAAGTTTAAAATAATATTAAAAAAATATTTCAGAAGATCCATCCAAAGTACTTAGATCTGAAAGTGTGAATCTTAAATATCTTCACACTCAACTCACTGAGTTCTAATTATAAACATACAGTGTGAAATCATGTAAATAATATTTCTTTTACAAAGTGCAGATGGTATTGAAATTAAACAGAGAGAGTGCAAACCTCTCAAGTGCTTAGTCAATCAGATCACAAATACTGAGACAGAGAATTTAACAAGAAAAGAGTGGACTTGTTAAATTCTCTGTCTCAGTATTTGTGATCTGATTGGCTAAGCACTTGAAAGATTTGCACTCTCTCTGTTTAATTTCAATATCGTCTGCGCTTTGTAAAAGAAATATTATTTACATATATTGCTGCAAGTTATAACATCTAAAAACTACTGTGTAGTAAATGGAAAGATTTCACGCTGTATGTTTATAATTAGAACTCAGTGAGTTGAGTGTGAAGATATTTAAGATTCACACTTTCAGATCTAAGTACATTGGACTGGCTTGGATATATAGAAAGACAAGTAAAAAAAAGAGTGGAACCACTCTTTTCTTGTTAAATTCTCTGTCTCAGTATTTGTGATCTGATTGGCTCAGCGCTTGAGAGGTTTGCACTCTCTCAGTTTAATTTCAGATCATGAATCTGACTTACTAATTAATATATTTACAATCACATTATAGAGTAGCATTTGGTGTCTAATTCATGTTAATTATGATCATCATTCTTAGAGCAGAAGACCCCCTATACCTATGTGTAATTTCTTAATGTCTATAGGAAAAATCACCCACTCAAAAAAGTTAGTCATACACACAGGAAAAAAAAACATAACAAATTTTAGTAAAACATTTAACAAATAATGAAAACTATTATGTTATTATAGTATGCTCTTAATGTGGAACATCATCAAAATCTTATCTCATTCCACATTCAGGGTTGTCAATAGCAAGCTATTAGAGGGGTATGTAGACCTAAATTTTATTTAATACCAAGTAAAATGATAAAGGCTGCAGAAAGGAGTTTGCTATTAAGTGAAAGGAGACCCTTTGATTCCTCTTGGAGGCCTTAAAGGAACCGAGCAGGGTAAATTCCTAATGTCCACTCCATACGTTCTTGTCATTGCAGCTGTTATTACTATATGTTTATTCATATAGTATACGAACATGGATGGGCTGCTCACCAACACGCATTAGCCAGTGTGGTGAGTTTATTGGCTTTTTACCTCTGAGTTTAAGATCAAGAAACACCATGGTCTTTCTTCTCAGTGCCTGATAAGGCAGAATGAATGTTTGTGTAAATGATAAAGATTTTTCCCAATTATACAATTATGACAGACAAAAATAAAGCATGGCCCTTAATCCCAGGAGGCTGTAAAGTCACCACCAAGGCAGCGGTTGGTGGCGAAGGCAGAGGGTGCTGAGAATATCCTGGAGGTGGCCCAGGCTGCCATTTGATGCGCTTTTATTTAGGTACTTACAACTGCAGTCACTTTCAAGTGAAGGAGTTGCAAGAATTAGAAGAAGAACTCTCTTATATTAAATGGGATTTATTGGACTTTGTGAAGTTAAAGAAAGGTGAAGAGACAATTGATTTAAAAGTGGACATATGTCTATTATAAAGGCCAAATTTGGAAATACAAGTGGAGTAGGATTCATTATAAATAAAAAGTGGAAGACATATTGTGGAGATTGATGGTGTATCAGACAGAGTGGCAAGATTAGTTATACCACTAATAGCAGATATCAAATGCAGATAATTCAGGTTTATGCCAACAAGTTCTCATAGTGATGAAGTAGTAGAAGATTTTTATATGGATGTACAAAAGGCTTTTGATCAGAGTAAACAACATTTTAAAATTGTTATGGGAGACTTTAATGCTAGAATTGGTAAACAAATGAAAGATGAAAGTGCTGTAGGTAATTTTGGTTATGGTAATAGAAATGAGAGAGGACATAGACTTGTGGAGTTTGCAGAGAAGGAAAAACTTTATATTATGAATTCTTTTTTTGAGAAAAATGTTAAAAGGAAATGGACATGGAAGCATCCAAATGAAGTACAGCAGAATTGGATTATATTTTGACTAACAGGAAATACATATTTCAAGATTGTAATGTTCTTAATAAATTTAACACAGGAAGTGATCATCGATTAGTAAGGGGTAAGATACATGTTAATGTAAAACTAGAGAGACAAAATATTAAGAAAAATATATTTACAGTTGTATTCCTAATCTTCAGAAACATTCTAATGAATTTAAATTAGAACTTACAAATCGGTTTCAAGTATTAGTAGATTTTGAACATGATTCAGATTTGAATGAAATTAATATGAAAATAACTGATACACTTTTAAAAACTGCAACAAAGATAGCTGGTAGAAAAAAGCAGCAATTGACTAATAAAATTTCTACTGAGACTAGAGAACTTATGAAGAAAAAAGGAATATGAAGATATGCAAGAATGATGCATTAAAAAGAATTGAATATCTCAATTTTGTAAAGTGGTGCGGAAAAGAGTTGAAAATGATATAAGAAAGCATAACTGTGAACTAGCAAGAAAAGCGTAGAAGAAAATAAAAGTCTTAAGAATGTAAAACAACATTTTGGTATTGGTAGGAAATTTATATCTGCAATAAGGAAAAAAGATGAAATTATTACTAAAAGAGGGATGACATTATGAAATTGGTAGAAGATTTTTATCAAGAATTATATAGTAATAAAGAACAAGTACCTCCTATATCTATTAATCTTCCGAATTGCCCAGAATTTTAAATGAAGAAGTGAGAAATGCAATTAAATGTATGAAAAAAGAAAGGCTCCAGGTAATGATGGAATTATAATTGATATATTAAAAGAAGCAGGTGAAGAAACAGAAAAAATTTAGCAAAGTTATATACCAAAGTCTAAATGATAAAGTGTACCTGATGATTGGAAGATGCAGTAATAATATTAATATTTAAAAAGGTGATAAAAGTATTAGAAATTACAGACCTATCAGCCTTTATCAGTTTTATATAAAATTTTACCAAGATAATTACAACCGTCTACAGAGAACCTTGAATTTTACCAACCAGAGAACAAGCTGGATTTAAAAGTGGTTTTAGTACAGTAGATCATATTCAAGTATTGAGAGAAGTTATAGAAAGGACAAATGAATATGAGTTGTCATTATGTTTTGGATTTGTAGATTATGAAAAGGCATTTGATTCTATAAACATTTCTTCAGTGATTAAAGCATTGGATCATCAAGGTATAGATCCAGGATATTGTCATATTTTAAAGATATTTATAAAAATGCAACAGCAACAATTAGATTAATAATGATACGGGAAAGTCAACATTGAGAAAGGTGTAAGACAAGGTGACTCCATATCTCCAAAACTTTTTACAGCAGTGCTGCAAGAAGTATTTTGTGGATTAAAATGGGAAACTAAAGGAGTGAAAGTAAATGGAGATTATTTAAGTCATTTAGATTTCGCAGATGATGTAGTTTTTTTTGCAAATAATTCTTCCGAGCTGCAGGAAATGTTGCAGGAGTTATCAGATGAAAGTAGGAAAGTAGGACTAAAGATAAATGTTAAAAAGACTAAAGTAATGTTTAATCGATTTGCTCAAAATATGAAAATAAAGATTGATTATGATGAATAGAAGAAGTTAAGAGTTATGAATACCTTGGTCAGTTATTAATACAGATGGAAACATAATAGGGAATTAATCTAGAATTAAACTTGGTTGGAGTGCTTTTGGTAGAAATACCTTGATATTAAAAGGAAATATGCCTATGTGTTTGAAAAGAAAGGTTTTTAACAAATGTGTTTTACCAGTTCTTACTTATGGATCTGAGACTTGGACACTTAATAGAAGATCAATACAGAGACTTCAGACCACTCAAAGAAGTATGGAGAGATGTATGTTGGGAGTAACAAGAAGAGATCAAAAACGCAATGTATGGGTAAGAGAACAAACAGGTGTTACTGCCTCATTGAAAAAATTAAAAGATTGAAGTGGAGTTGGGCTGGACATATTGCTAGAAGAGATGATAATAGATGGACAATTGAAATTTTAAACTGGATTCCAAGAGATTGTAAAAGACCCAGAAGGAGACCACATGTAAGATGGATGGATGAAATAAGAAAATGTGTAGGGGTGATGTGGAGAAGAGAAGCTAAAGATCAGAGAAGATGGATTAAACTTGGAGAGACCTTCATCCTGCAGTGGATTGATAATGGTTGATAATGATGATGATGATGAAAATGATAAATAATTAAAAAAATACAAATCAATATGATTGATAAAATAAATTTCTGAGCCTGACAAGCACTGTTCATTATATTCACAGTCTCTCACTCTTGGTGATAGATATCCTCGGGCAGTGTACTCTCCATATGCTTTGTTGACACACACTACAGGATCGTAGATCATCAGCACTGTCCAGTTTATTTCCATTAAACAAGAAGATCATCACTCTTGTGGTGCTCAATAAAGAAAGGCATCTCACACATTCGGATGCCTCTATGGGCATGGAAAGCTGGTGTTGGCCTACAGCATAATTCTTTTAGGCAGGCCACATTGCAATATCCTCTTTAGTAAATATAGTTGTTTATAGGATTGTTTCTATTGGATAATAAAAAAAAAACTATTCCTGATGTTTTCTAGCTGTTATTTATTTATTTTCACGTGATGATTTTATTCAAACCTGGAGTTCTTTATAATCAGTTTAAATCATTCAGTTTGCTTTTATAATTTAGGAATAAACACATTTTGATTTATATTGGTGGACAAACAAATTCCTTTTAATCTTGTGTGATTGAAATTTGATTTTACAATCGAACATGTACATCCATATTGTTTTGTTATAAAAACAAAGCTATTGAGATGTTGAATTTCTCATGCAATCTTTGCAATTATAAAAAAAACAAAGTGGTAGGTGTGCATGATAGCTTTCCATAACCATGCTTGCTGTAATTTTTTATTGTTGCATAATGTACCTTGAAGTGTTAAGATAAATATTTTTTGGAATTATTTTTCTGTTTTCAAGCCTGGTTGCTTAGCAATATGCTTGACATTAGGCCATTATCTTTTATGTTTTATCTATGGTCACATCATAATATCAGTTAGTTAATGATACTTGTTGTTAGTCACACACACACACACACATATATATATATATATATATGTGAGTGTGTGTGAGGGTATATATTTTATTAATGTTTAATCTAAAAAATTATCTCTTTTTAAAAAAAAATAATTTGCATGATGCGATGTTTTGCATACATATATATATATATTTATGCATTTGACAAAGGATAATTTTTATTTGACAATTACTTGATTAGACTTAGCATGGTGTAGAGAGTGCAGGTGGGTTGGTGATTGTAAATTACCCTTATATATATATATATTGTAAATTACCCTTATATATATATATATATATATATATATATAATTCTTTGAAAAACAATACAATATTAATACAGATGTGCTTTAAAGATAAATTACAAATGAATACTCAAATTTCCATCACGAGATATAGTATTCATTTATAATTTATCTTTAAAGTGCATGTGCATTGGCTTAATCACTAATATTACTATTACATAAAAAACATAGTGCTATATAAAATAATATCTCAATAATTAATACAGTAAATAATATTTTAAAACAAATATCTACTATAATTTAATAGAAGTACTTTCAATTATCTAAGTAGTCATTATCAACTATATATATATATATATATATATATATATATATATATATATATATATATATATATAGTACCCATAAAGGTTACTCAACAACAAAATTGGCTCCCATGGGAGCTGAAAACTGTAACTGAAGGGTTTTACCCCAGACTTTAACAGGATAAAATTAAATGATACAATACAAAGCTGTTACAATATAAACTGATTGCAGCCATGGTACACTGTGAATACCTATCACAGGATTACTTAAAGAAATGTTAAGTTATCTAATATAAATAGTCTGAATCTTTAGTTAAATATAATTCTCCTTAACAACTGGATCTTAAAACTACAGATCTTAATTTATATTTTTTATTTATTTGATATCTGATGATCAATCATGGACAAGCTGGCATAATCTATAAAACTTCTAGTCATTACAAAGTGAATATGGGCCATTTAATAAGATAGTAATAAATCTGATCAGTTTCATAACATAATTGCCTGTAGCTCAGATATCCTCATGCTTTAAGTACAAAAATGTTCTATAAAGTAATGTTTTGCAATGGAAGGTGAGTAATATGTACTTTAAGTTCTTTCTTCATTAAATCATTTCTTCATTAACTCAAATATCAAATCTAATAAATAGCAATGAAACTCTTAATGGACCTAAAATACCTGTTATAGTATTAGAGAATAGGTTCAATTGTTATACTGGCTAGGACATTTATTATTAATTTAAGTATTAATGTTGCAAATATCAATAGAGGTAACAGATTTTGGATTGTATTCCAGAATTAACAAATCAAAGCAGAGGTGATATAGAAGATAAATGGGATTTTATTGTATATTACACATCATGAATTACCCAAAACAAAAGCATTAAAATATTCTCTGAATGTTTCAGTAGGCCTTGTATATATCATCAGGGATAATATATGCTCTAATATTTGTTATCTATTTACTATGTTGGATTTCTGACTCTATGTGTGACAAATAGCAATGGCAAAGATAGGTTAAATTATAAATTAATATTTATTTATGACTTAACAAACATTTACATAGTAATTGGTTAACAATATCATAAATTAAATAAATGATAAATAACATAAAATATCATCACCTGTAATTATTCTACATGGATAATGTACATTAATTAAATAAAGAAAAAAATGAATAAATAAAATAAAATGTCATAACACATACTTAGTTCTGTACATGGATATGTGCACTAGTTTTAGATAATACAATCTAAGATTTTATTACAACTGTACTGATTTAGGCCCTTATAGGGATAAAAATAGATTCAAATACTCAGTCAACAGCAACTCCAATATATCAAAACCAAAACCAATGCACTTATACTTCAAAATTATAATAATACTGACAACAATTGCTATTAATAAATCTATGAAAATTGACTATGATAAGATATAAAAGCAAAGAGGGAATTTGAGATCCAACTCAGCTGGAATATCATATAATTGACCTGTAATAATTTATGACAATAATTCACTTGAATGCCTGTTTATAGTTGGTGACAGAACATGTGAGGCAAACATTAAGATGAGGGAAATAATGCATGCATAATAGTACATGGAGACTCTGCTCAAGCATGCATTTATATAACAAAAAGCAATGCTACATCTGTGGATGTACTCATCTGCACAAAGGAATAATGAACAGTAAGTACCCTGTGGGTTTTCTAACCATCAACAGAGCAACTAGCATAATTGCAGAACCACCAGCACTGAAACAAACTTAAAGGATATACAAAATAATGGCAAACAATTATTCTGTGGATTAACCACCAGCACAGAAAAAGTCATATAACATTAAAATAGTATTAATACCCACTTTCTTAATAAAATCCTCATCAATCTGCTAAATTGGAAGGCACATGCAGTTTTACACGCATAAACTAAGCCCAAAAGATGTAAGAAAACTCTATTACAGGAAACAATTAAGGTAATGGCTGACCATAGACCAGATGGTATAAAAGAATATTACCTTATAATACAATATAAGTATAAGCACAGAACCCTGGAAAGATGTACAGGATGAGGCCATGTAGTGGCAATACATTATAGATACATTGAATTAATCATTAAATCTTTACACAAACACTGTTCCCTAAATTGACTCTCTTCAATCCCTATATCTAAGTGAACAAATAATTATTTAATACATAAAAAAAATATAATTAAAATTACCCCAAATACAAAATTCAACCAGACCAGCCAAAAAATAATAATAAAACACAACCAAAGGTTTCATTGCTACAAGCAGACTTCTTAAGTGTAAAGAACTACAAAAACTACACCATATATATAATATTAAACATTATCCACAAATCCATTTACTTCCCATCCACCCTTAATACACTTAAGAAGTCTGCTTGTAGCAGTGAAACCTTTGGTTCTGTTTTATTATTATTATTTGGCTGGTCTGGTTGAATTTTGCATTTGGGGTAATTTTAATTATATATTGACTAGTTTAGCTTTATGCTTGTGATGTTTATAAAAAAATATATTTACCGTGAATTTAACATACTTATAAGAGAATATAAAATACAAACAAAACATAAAATGCATGTTCATTAAATTATTACACTAGGTTCATATACTTATTATTTAAATCTATTTGCCATTAGCCAATTAATTAATAGCACATTTCTCAAACTTAATGACAAATATAAATTAAATATATTTGTTTGATTACAACATATAATCTTAAAAGTTGATTGTATGTTTCTTCATCTTCATTTATAAGAAATATTTATAAATTTCTTCATCTTCATTTATAAGAAATATTTATAAATTACTTGACCTACATGTGAGTTCTGAAGATCCAAGATATTTTGAGAGGTAGGATATGTCTCATTTTAGTCAGATTATCCTTAAAAGTTAATGAAATTGCATGGTTTTATTTTAGGTGATATTCAAAGATTAAATATTTATTACTTTAATTTATTAGTGCCGAGAGCAAAGAATGATAGTTCAAGCAAATAATTATCCCACATGTGCTATAACAGCCAAAATAGTTTCTGGTTAGCTGTTATCTCTTTCAACAACTATATTGTAATTTTAATAAGATAACTCACAATGTTGTTTCTAATCTAAGTTCAAAGTAAGATTATAATTAATTCTTCATCATTCAAACATGGGCACACAAAATGTTAAACAGCATTTTATTCCACATACATATAACACTCCTAGATGTGACAGCCATGAAAGTAAAATGCCATATCCAAGTTAGAACAGCATTTCTTTCTGCACATGCATAACACTATTATATGTTAAAGTTATGGAGGTAAAACTTTATCCAAAGCTAAATATCGTCTGTAAACAATAAGAATTTTCAAATAGACTGACCTTTTAAAACTATTATTCCTGTTTCTACAGTCAACAATAATTCTTCTGCATTTCAGTTGTAGACCTTATGGAAGATTCTCCGCAGCTAGCCTCATGGTTTGGAGATTTGAACAGATTGTTAAGATTTAGCTATGCATTTTGCTATTAACACCAGATAATATTGCAACTTAAATTATTTAAGAGAAGTTTTAACTTGACTTCTTTCTTTACCTTTATATTTTCTTCTTTTTTAAAAAAGAGAAGCTTTCATTTGTATGTTTAATGGTAAAATAATAAAATAAAAAATTATTTTACACTTGCTGTTTCTACAGAAGTTCTTAAAAAATCTCTCTGGCAGTTCTATTTTGTTTCTTAGCCAATTAAATTTCTTCTCATTTACATATCTGTTAAAATGAAAAGAAAAAAATGTGTTTATCTTATCATATTTTATAAATTAATTCAAAATAAATTAAATAAATCTTTTAATTAAACCAAAATAATCTTTAGGATTATTTAAAGAGAAAAACAAATAATAATTATTTGTTTTTATTTACCTTACTAAACTTGATGTTATGTGATATTGTCTTATTATGTTAAGCACAATTTATCAACATGAGAATATTTAATCAGATTATATTCAAACTTTATTTGAAATATAAATTAGTACATTAAATTTTCCCACTATGGTAATATTACATGGTGATCTAAGTCATTAAAGGAAAAGTATGATGTTTGAAAAACTTGAAAAAAGGGAGAATCAGCTGTATTATAGTTAGATGCTATATCACAATAATGAATATTTCTATGAGAAGCCTGAAAAGCAAACATGCTATCCTGGGGAAATATTATTTATATTATTGCCAGAAGATACCATATAACAGTAGCTACTAAAGTATAATACATTTCTTTTTATTTACTTAATAAATTTTTAATTCAATTGTTAATAATTTTCTTCTTTTCTGAGCCAATGTAATATCTCGTAAAATGAAAATATACAAAAACGGTAGTTTCTTTTTTGTTATGATATAGTAAAAATACATTGAAAGTATGTTAGGCAGTAATAAAACTAAATATGGATTTTTTTAAAAAAATGATACTTTCTGTGTGTATTTTCATTTTACCAGATATTAATAAATTTTTATAACTAATTAAGGCAATCAATTCTTTCCTTTTTTCTGATGAGTTACTATGATTATCTGAATATATTGTATTTACAATGTTTTACAATAATATATAATGTTCCTAATTACTGCTGAACTTTTAACCTTGTTACTGATTTATTATACCTATCTTAATTTATTTCATAATTATGTTTAAATATATATTCATCACATTCTTATCTCTCACTACAAACTATGAATCTAATTATATTTAAATGATATTAATTTTATATCCTATCAGTCTTGTATACGCATTTGTTAGGTATTTTACTTTCATCATACATAGATTTATATCATCTTCAGGACATTTACATATGTATAAAATTTACGGGCCATATAGATAGAAATTTAATAAGGATTAACATCTAGATTAATTGAGTAATTGCTCTTACGAAAAGTGATAGAATGGGAATAATATAAATAGAATTTGCTCCTGAATTTATTAGAAAAATAAAATAGTGAAAACATTCAAAATTTTATTATTACTTTCATAAAATTATACACATTTCGTATTAACTTTTTATGTTGTTGGTTTTACCACATATTTTTATAAAATATATCTATATTAACTGCATAAATAGATAAAATGAAACAATTGTTTTAAAAAAGTTCATTTTTACATTTAAAAAAAAAATGTATATGTATATGATAATATCTATGAGAAAAATGATGTTAGTTTTGATATTCTCATTAATTTATTTTATTTATAAGTTATATTTATATGAAAAAAATCCTGAAGATGATATATGCATAAAAAAATTGTAATTTTCATAGGAAATAAATAATAAATAGAAAAAATAGGAAGTATTAGGAGTATATATTTTATTAACAGAAATCAAATGGCTTTTAGAGCAAATATATATATATATATATATATATATATTTATATATTTAGATATATAGATATATATATATATATATATATATATATATATATATATAGGTATGAAATATCTCATCTTCTAACATTTAAATTTTTAGCAATGTTAGCTGAGATAGTGGGATACCAAATAATCAATTAACATAATTAACTTCAACTTAAATAGCTTTGCTAACATTAAATACAATGGTTAAAAAAATTTAATAAACCATGGTAAGTATACTTGAATAGAAGTGTTAGTGATTAAGGTTATCAAGAATTTTTACAAACTATATTCTCTACAATCATATATCACATTTGCTTCCAATTTTTAAATGGTTTTCTACCAATGAATATTTATTTAAATCATTAGCTAACAATGAATTTGGAGCCTTTGAGTATTTTTGTAGGATGTAAGACAAACCTTCTTTCACTTGTTTGAAGAATGTGTAGCAATTAAACACTTAAGATCAAAAGTGTTTCATGTACCATACATATATTTAAAAAGGGAAGAATTTTTTTAAAAATATATTACTCTAAACATTTTTTAACTTTTATTTTTCAAATTTCAAATACCTGTTTTTTCCCATTGGTAGAACTTTAATATTGTTATAAACCCATATTTATAGTACTTCTACAACTATCTTTAAAATATTCTACTTATTACCCAGTTGACATCTTGGAAACATCAGTATATTAATTATAAAAATAATACATGGATGAACCTATAAAGTATATATATATATATATGGATGAACCTATAAAGTATATATATATATATATATATATATATATATATAATGAAAATTTTCAAGAGCTACATATAAAATGGTATATTATTTGTGTTTAACCAATTTATGATTTATTGTATGACTCATTTTAGCTATGTCACAGCAACTATCAACTGAGTAATGAATATTATAAAAATGCTTATAGAGATGCTGTAAATATTAATATATAATAAGATTGAAATTCAATCAATAGAAAAACTGGTACAGAAATATTTTAAAAATAAAATAATATAAATCAGAAATTATTCAGATTATTGTGTTTTTTTTAATGTATCATTTTGTTTGTTGATAAAATTTGACCTCTTAATGATCCCAACTTCTCTGACCTTACATTAGCAGTGATCAGTCAAGCCATTGAAATTCTTAAGGGACCACATCATATCAACAAAGGTGATGATGCATGTAAACTACTTTCTATTGGAAAGAATTTTTAGAAAGCACTTTCATCTATATAATTTTTGATTTTTATTATTTTATTTGTAAAAATTTTTATACCTGCTTTTCTATTGGTCCAACTTTCAAACTTATTATACATCAATGCTACAGTACTTCTACAACTATTCTTATAATTTGCTTATTATTGACTTAATGAGCTGGTGCTAGTCTGCTTCAACATTAGTATAATAGTACAATAAATCATTATATATAAAATCAAATTGCTTAAATTGAATATGAATTTCTATATAAGATTTTTGTGTTTTTTCTTAGAGCTAATTAAAATTTATGGCTTAGCTCTAAACTTTATTAAGATTTTAGACTGTTAAGATAATGAGAAGTACATAATCAAGTGTCATTTGGCTGATTATGGTATTTTTTTGCAGAGATGAAAAAACTCATGCACACAGAACAAATTTGTTTATTATAAAATGAATACTTTTTACTGTATGGTATATGTACATTATGTAACAAATTATTTATTGTTTTTTGTCATTTTTTTAACTTTTAGACAATTTATTATCATGTTGCAGATATGAAGTTATTAATGATAAGACATACATTCAAAATGTGATCATGAAGCAAAATAAAGTAGGAATAAAAAATTTAAAAAATGTAAGGCAAAACATTTTATGCTAATTCAATTATATACATTAATAGTTTAACCCACTAAATCATTAGCTATTATTGACTAATTAATTGATACCCTCCATATTTCTTTATTAAGGAAAATAAATAAACATTAAAGCTATTTTTTCAGCAGTATTTATTCTTGTAGCCTGATTTCTTTTAAGTTAAATGAAAGAATAAATGAATATAAAAGTAGGTTAGAAATAAATATCTAAGTTCTCATTTATTTTTCAATGAAAAAGATACAGGACACACTTTTAATTTTGATGTGTATAAGGTTGTCTTCTTAGAAAGAAAGAAAATAAAAAAAGAATTAAAGAATCTTTATTATTAAAAATTTATGATTCTGAAGCAATTAACTTGTTTAAAAGTTATTTTAATATTAAGGGCGTGTGAGATGTAAGCAGAATTGTGGGTAATATTTAATATAAATTTGTTGTTTTCTTTTAGTCTTTTACACTTGAGAAGTCTGCTTGTACCAGAGAAACAATTGGTTGTGTTTTAGAGTTTTTTTCCTTTGGCTAATTTGGTTTAGTGGTGAATTTGGGGTAATTTTGATTGTTATATGTATATATATATATATGTGTGTGTGTGTGCGCGCATGTATAAATCTAAGCAGTTTTTAGAATGCAATTTTTATTACATTTACCTAGCATATATATTATTAAGGGTTAGTATCTGAGTAGAATTTGAACAAACTTATAGGAATTTTTTCAAGAAGTTGGCCTACATTAATCTAGCTAGTCATTCACTTTTTCATTGACTTCTCTCTTCTGGGATTTGATTAACAGAGAATGCAACTCCTAGCAGAATGCTGTAGAGGATTGCCCTAATGTTAGTTATTTGAAAAAATGTTTTATATACTTGCTTTATATATTAATTTGGAAAGAACATTAATAATTATATAAAACTGTTAAAAAACTTAATTAAACAGTTTATTCTTTAGCCAACCTGAAAATTAAATTATCTAATCCAATTCAGAAACTGGCCAATTATTTTCAGACGTATTAAAAATAATCTAATAAAGTATTATTGTTATGACATTAATTTCTCATTAGCTGACAGTAATTTTTGAATATGAAAAGATGTGAAAATTCTTATCACATTCGATAATCATTTTGAAAATAAATATGACTGAAAGTTGCTAACTCAATTATTTAAATGGTAAATCTTTTCCGCTGCTGCCGCTTAATTAAATTTTTTATATTGTTATTAAAAGTACATTTAGATTATTATTAAATTAAAATATTTTATGGTGAATATTTTATAAAAATTAGCATGATGTCAAGCTAAGTTACGTAAGTTATTATAATTCTATTTTTAAATTTGACAGTTTCTTAATCCTAGGTGGAGAATTAGGCTATGGGAAAAGTTCTCTGTTCAATGATAGATCAAGCAATAAAATCACTAACTTGCCAGACTAAAAATAAATTTGTGGTACTACTTATTAAATGTATTTGTTATTGTTTGCTGATCCTAATATAATTTGATGTAGCAATTTTTGCGTTGATCGATTGTCCATTTTAAAAACAAACAAAAAAAATAGGCTTTTTATAAACAATTATGCAATTTTTTGAACGTTATGTAAGAGGCTTAAATATTTTTAAAGATATGATTATAATCCGTTTAGATAATGGCAAAAATAAAAGTTAAAATTTGAGATTTAACATTAATGCATGAAATAATTAATCAGATGGACATACGCAAATGAGTTCTAGTATCTTTTCCAAGATATAGATGAGTTAGTGATAATGTAAACTTTATTTGACCAATTAGAAATTAATGATAGTTTGAAATGTTTTTGTTAATAAATCAATCATGACGTAATCTAGAAAGCTGTAATTTCACAGTCATTTTACTAGAAAACTCTTATCTAACACAAATATAATAATTATGATAAAGTTATTTTGAAGATCTAGGAATGGAATTTCTTGACATCATTGATATTACATATTAAAAAGTTGCAACAACGAATATAATTCCCAACAAAAACATGTAAATATTTGATCTGACTTTAATTTATGTAATAATATCTTAGATATGATGTGGTATAGATTTAAAATTACTCTTATTTTTTATCACTGAATTTTTAAAATTAAATTTGTAATTTTCTTTTGTTTTTAAAGATATTTTTATACAAATCCTTATAAACATATATATATAATTGTATCATATTACAATAATGATACTATATATATATATACATCTTTTACAGTTAATACACATTACTATTTACATATGAAAAAGATCAATGATCTCCACTATCCATATTTTGTGCTAAACCAGCACTCATCAGTTAGTCCAGATCACCATCTTCCACACATATATACAATATACTGCTCAGTTTATATTAAGATATCAAATGTTCAAACTTTAATGGGCAAGTTTGAATCTTCTCCACTCTCCAACTCTTCAGCTATCCATATCATTGAAAATCCAAAGATAAAATGCTCAAAACCTTTATTGATGCAAATATTATTATCATATCCATGTTGACCCTAAGTCAATCTGATCCCTCATACATAGGATATTAATATTTCAATTTAATTAAACAGAAGAAGGGGGAGCAGAATGTAGGCTGAATATATAATATTTAAATGCATGTATATTATCTATACTAAACTTAGTGTAATTATAAGGGACTTGAACTCAGACATTCAAACTCCTCACAGCTATCCAATCTATCTTATACAATTGATACACAAGACCATATACATGTGAAAAAGATCAATGATCTCCAATATATGTATTTTGTGCTGAACTAACACCCATCATTTGATACAGATCACCACCTTCCACACATATATAAATCACTGCTCTAGATGGTTTTGCAAGAAAAACATATATTGGAGATCATTGATTTTTTCACACTATGTGGTCATGTGTATCAGTTGTATAAGATAGATTGGATACTTGTAGGGAGATTAAAAGTCTCAATTCAAGTTTCTTATATTACATTAAGTTTAGTATAGATAATATACATGCATTTAAATATTAAATATATTCATTAAATAAGCAAATAAAATGGTTTAATTTTTAGAACTATTTACTAAAATATGTAGTAAGATTCAAGATCGAAAAATATAACAAACTGCAACTTTTATGAGTTTTACTATTAATTAAAAAATTATAATTTCAATTGCAAATGAAATATTTTGATTAATTTTATCTTTCTGTTATCAAGTTGAAGGACTGACACTTACATTTATATATATATATATATATATATATATATATATATATATATATATATATATATATATATATATATATATATATATATATATATATATATATATTACAAACAATCCTTAAATCTGCAGAAGTACTTTCGGTTAATTTCTTAAACCAGCCTAACCGAAAGTACTTCTGCGGATTTAAGGATTGTTTATAATAGTTTGTAAACCGTTAAATTTATTATTTCAATTATAATTACAATTTTGTTTTTAATTAATGGACATTTTATTTATTTTACATATTGAAACAGACAGATCGAAGAATCGATCTTAGTTTCATGGTTGTCATTTAAGAACGGTAATTCTAAACCACTGTTTACCCGCAATGAGACTTTTTCTATTCCAAGCCACATAAGTTTTAAGTTATTTATTTTGTGTTTGTTTAAAAAGAATTTAATGTAAAGAGTATGAGTATAAATGTCACAAATCATGATAAATAATATTCGTGTGTGTGTGGTTTGTGGATTTATATTAGCTCACTTTAAAAGTTTCAATTGCGTGTATATTTTCCTTAAATTTTAATTTTGCAAATTATACAAAGTCATTTAAAAATGCTGATCAAAAGTCACATTCCTTTGATCAGTATTTTTAATCAAAATCTTACTTGTACAAATGTATAGAATAATTAATTTGTACTTTGATAAATTAAGATAATGAATTTATATTTTTGTATTCACGAATTCCGATGTAATTGTTTTGTCAATTTAGAATCATGTATTAAATTTAAAAATAAATGAAAACCGAACGTAGAACTCTTATCAAGAAAGGCAAAGGCTATTGTATAGTCAAAAATTAGATATTGCTCGAGGCCGGAAAATCAAAGGAGGCGGAGTCATGAACAAAAACTAGGCAGAAAGGTCAACCGTAGCCATCTTAAATATAATATAGACTCTAACTTTTGACTTGGCTGTGCTTAGATCGTCTCAAGCTACAGCAAAGTAGTTGTTCCAGAGAAATCACTTCAACCATTATTAAGAAGTTGCCCAGTAAACTGCAATAATGATGGGCTAAGTCCAAGAAGCTGATCCCTGTTCTGCCAATTTAAATCCTTCGTACCGCTGATTTGTAATGTTTTCCGTGCTTCCAGTCTTCCAAATTCCAACATTTAAATTAACCATGCCATTCTAAGAAATTCAAAATGCGCGCCTACGTTCTTCATACATATCACCACAAGAAGAAAAGCCGGATGAAGAAAGAATGGTAACTTTTGTTACATGAACTTTTTAACTTTCCTCTGAGCTTAATAATTGTATATTTAATCTGTTAATCTAAGTAGTTGCATGTAAATTTCTTGTTTTCCATTTGAAAATGTTACACTAAAACCTGTCAGTAAATTTCTTCTCTAATATTTCTGTGCTCTAGTCTTTAGATGATAATTTATAAATATTTGTGCCTAATAATAATAATTCATTAGTGAATACATTTATATTTTACTATTACTTATTTTTACAAACAAACGATGCCAATAATAATATTTTTCAACTCTAGTTAAAGTCAGTAAAGTTATTTTATAATATTTATTATATTGATTTTAAAAGTAATGTCCTTTTATTGAACTAAAAATTGTCCCGTTTATGTTGAGTTGAGAAATATTCAAGTATTTTTATTGTTCCTTTTTATTTGTCATGATACTGTAATCTATA
Organism: Epiperipatus broadwayi; assembly: GCA_028023455.1. Classification (NCBI taxonomy): domain Eukaryota; kingdom Metazoa; phylum Onychophora; class Udeonychophora; order Euonychophora; family Peripatidae; genus Epiperipatus; species Epiperipatus broadwayi. The sequence continues at coordinate 642,131 of JAQFVV010000244.1, read as the reverse complement.
CTTCAAATCTCAAATATTTAAAATAGTCTAAAATTTTATTATATTATTTTTATATATGAACGGAGTAATAATATAAAGTGAATAATTTTGTTGCTATTACTACCGTCCGAACAACCTGGGGGGAGTTATGGGTTTCAGAGTGAAATTAATTAATTGTTACGTTTGCGATCTTTTGATTTTGCCATGTTTTATTTGAATCATTATATCGGACTGTTGCATAGAAAATGTTACGGAGATAATCCAGGTTTTATATAATTTCGTTTTAAAATCCACTTCTGATCACTTTTCCGCGATGTTACTGTGGCAATGCCTTTACCTTCGCCTAAATTGGCGTCTCGTTTTATTACCATATGGAAAGAAAGAAATTCTTCTCCAGGTAATCTCTTGGATCACCGGGGTTCGAAAATGATCCCGGCTGGTTGTAGTGTCCCGGATCTACTTGGGGGCATTAAGACTTGTCGAAGTACAAGCCGCCCGGTCTTCCGTCAATGCACCGCAAGTTATTATTTGTAGTATACCTTAATCCCTGCAACCATCAGTACATCAGTATATTTTTATATAAACCCGCCTCCCATTTATCCGTATACGCAATGGTTTGAATCTATTAAAATAAAACAACTTAATATAAACTAGTGGTTAAATATTTTAAGTGCTCCAATTACTCTGATTCTCATATCAACCTGTACAACCATTTAAACACATAAATATTGGCATGAGTTTGTTAATCAGTACAAACCGATTATTGATGACTAGCAGCAATTTATTGTAAAATACATATGAGAGTTTTACCGTACCTGTAAATAATATTATTCAGTGCTTTCAATAATTTATTAAAAAATTATCTAACCTAATTTTGTCTCTCTTGCATTATTACTCTCGAAATCTAGTCAATCACCTGCTGTCTGTATCGACAACTTAAATATATACATTAAATTATTAGCCGTACCAATATCCCTACTATAAGGTATCTATGAAATAGCTGATTGTAGGTAATTTAGTCTGTGTTTTTCGATGAGCTAGTAAAAAGAAAACCCCGTACCGTTGTAATGTTGTCATCGGTGGGTCATGCCAGGGTTTTGGGTTTGAATTTAGTTTGCATTTTGGAATTTATTCCTAGATGTGGACTGGGTTTGAATTTGGATTACTGTGTGTGATTAAGCATGGTGATTTTTACCGGTACAATATATATATATATATAACCATTAGAAACCAGTCAAACACCTAAACATAGCAACATAGATAGTAATTAATATTTCTCACTGTTGTCAAGGCAACCGCTCTTCTTTTAATAGCAAGAGTGGAAATCCACTCTTACTAATGGTCCAGTGAATATATATGGACCCTTAAAGATGCACTTAAGGATGCATCTTTAAGTGTCCATATATATCTATTGGACCATTAGTAAGAGTGGATTTCCATTTTTGCTATTAAAAGAAGAGCGGTTGCCTTGACAACAGTGAGAAATATTGATTACTATTTATGTTGGCATGTTTAGGAGGTTGACTGGTTTATAATGGTTACATTCTATCTCCTTTAGCTTTAAGGATTATTTCATTTATTATTTAAATAATACATGACTAATTTAAAAGTATTGCAGTTTGTAAGTTATAATTGACTATTTATTAGTCTTCATTACATGGTCATGTTTATTTTATGTTTAAAGTGGTTTATTTAAACTTCATTGTGTCAATATTTCATTTTCTGTGGTCAAGTTGCAATCTTTAAGTGTCCATATATATTCATTAAACCATTAGTAAGAGTAGATTTCTACTCTTGCTATTAAAAGGAGAGTTGCCTTGACAACAGTGAGAAATAGTTATTACTATATATATTGGCATGTTTAAGTGTTGACTGGTTTCTAATGGTTACATTCTAGCCCCTTTAGCTTTAAGCATTATTTCACTTATATATATATATATATATATTCTGCCCTCCTCCTCCGTCCACGTCCTCCGCATAAATATTATTATGCATATATATTCCGGGTTCTAGCTCAGTTTAACAAATGAAATATCCAGCATTAATTAAAAATGATTACTGGTTCTAACTTTTAAAATACAAATACAGTTATATTTGTAAATGAATTAATAAATATTTATTATTTTCATGAGACATGGAGTGACGACACGGGGAACGAGACAGACTACATTGAGATATTATCCACATGATACTATCTCAATGGCATAGGAACACTATTTCCCCTTTTGCTATACTAAATAACTAACTTATAGTATTCCCACGACTTTCTAAACTCTTTTCACTATGACTAAAATAATAATCATGTCTTAATATTCTTTGTAATAATAATCTAGCTCAATTAAATAAGATTAAGTAAATAAATAGAATAAATAAAATAAAATAAAATAAAATCTCAGGTTCATAAATTGTATTCTAACTGATTTGAAATTACGGTAGTAAACTATGAAAAGGGAATTTTATGTCATAAATTCACTACGCAGCAACTAACAATAATAAATAATAATAATAATAATAATAATAATAATAATAATAATAATAATAATAATAATAATAATAATAATAATAATAATAATAATAATAATAATAATAATAATAATAATAATAATAATAATAATAATAATAATAATAATAATAATAATAATAATAATAATAATAATAATAATAATAATAATAATAATAATAATAATAATAATAATAATAATAATAGTATAATATAATCTTATTACTTCCTAAATGAAATAAATAATTACGTACGTGGCAGTATTTTAATAATCCGACAACAAAATACGTGTGGTAACATTAGCATATAATTTATTTTAATATTGTGGCAACCAACTTATGACCATTAAATGATATAATTATGATCTTTTAATTTTATCATCCAAATAAATTTTCAAAATTATTATAACACTTTTATGTTTACCTATTTTGTGCAAAACTATATGTCTGTTTCAATTATAAATGTGTATTGTGATATCATGCATCCATGTGGAGAAATAATAACGAAGACACAAAGCTTTATAATAAATTTACAACAAAGTTTATTAATAACATAAACAAAAAACACTATTTTACATTATGTACATTGGATATCCTTACTCTCCTATCACAAAATTATTTTACTAGTTTATACAATAAAACCAAACTTCTACTTATTTTCTAGTTAATTCTTATCTTTTAAATACTTAAGCAAGTACAGTATTATTATTATTGGATTTCTTATTTTAGTTTAGCTTGTTACAAAATGCATTTATTTATAATTATCTCTAATGCTTTATATCCCTACTATTTTAAAATTATATTTTTATAAAATTACATTCGTAGTAAACATTCTACAAAATCATAAAACTCTAATTTTATATTAGTTATATGGAATCCTACAGATTCAAAAACCTTTTTCTACATTTGATATTACTTTTTATTGTTCACTATACAATACTTATTAATCTAATATACTCATTCAAGCCTTGCTTCGGATGGTAATTACAATTATTAACACACCATGCACAAATATATGTGTCTATTACACATTATTGAATTATTTTCTTAACAAACATGCAATATTTATATTTTAAATATTATTATAAAAATATTCAAATTTTATTATCACTTAAAAAAAAACTTTGTTTTAGATTTCTCTTTTAAAAAATCTTATATTCGTTTCCAAATTGGTTTTAAACTGTATTATATGATTCTTTCTCTCTTTATGATTTTTTTTATTACTTTCACTTTTAAAATTACACAATTCTAACACATTCCAGTAAATAAACTATTCTTACTTAAACGATAACATACCCTCTATTCTATTTTATTCATTATTTCTGTAAAAAATATCTTTCTGACGATGCAGATTCACGAAACAAGGATAGCGAAAATAGATGCACAGGATCAAAATAACTAGAATATTATCCGTCATAAACCTTGACAATAGTGGCACAGTGAATTCAAAGACAATATAGAGGAGTGACCTTTGTCTATCTACCCACCTCTATTATAGGAGTGATGCTAAAGCTATTTCTTCAGCTTTATGTAACATCAAAGAGTTTAAAAGATGCGTAAAGACACTGTCCAAAATATATGTGTTCAGTGATAGTGCTTAGTTAGCTATACTGAAATCACATAAACTAACTATGATCCAAATACTTTATTTTTTCTTATTTCTTAGCAAAACATCATCTTGGTTTCCTCTACACTAGTACTACCAAGTCACTATCTGATCTTATTTCTCTAGATTTTTCTATACAGTACATCGACAAATTCTTATATGCAATTCTAACAATAATAAAATTCATTTTATTTCAAAACTATACAGCTGTTCTCTAAGAAAATCTTTTACTACTTTTCTCATATATTTATTATATACAAACTATTTTAAAATATCTAATACTTTGTTACATGAAAGTTCAAAAGAATCACACAATTGTTTTGACAACTGATACTATTAATTATACTTGAAATAACTCATTGCATGCATATTTAAAATTATTCTTATCTTAGAATATGTTTTAATGTTGTATAAAATGTGTACTTATAATTTTAAAACTTTCACACATCATTCTTAATCAATCGATGATCTAAAAAAAAATACATTATGCATTATGAATAAATACCAAAATTACCAAAACGATCTTGATCTTCTCGATCGTGTTCTGTAGGCTTCACCATTCCATTAATTCTTGTAGATATAAAAATTCCATACATACTTTTTATTTTTAAAACAGTATTTCTATCATTCTATTAAGCTATTATATTTAAATCTCATTATTATTAAATTTATGTTTATATGTTTACCTAATCTAATATAGCATTTTATATTTTAAATATAATCAATAAAACATTTAAATTATATTTACGATACTTCTTCACCAGACTTTCTTGAACCGTTCATATTTAAGCTAAAAAAAAAAATATTTTTATTTCTTCATTTAGTCACTTAATGTTCTATGTTAAAGTAAAACAATTACTACTCTGTTTAATAAATCTTCATAGACTACAATTTTTGGTTTTCACAATATTGTATATAATTACTAATTCATGACATTCTCTTCTACTATTGTCTGCTAATATTTTCCCGCGCGACTTTTCCCCGATGCATCTTGTACGTACTTTTATTTAAAGATTCAGTAAATTTTCTGTTTCCATGGATCCATTTTTATTAAGTCATTTAATTTTATATTCCTTTTAAAATCAAGCATTTCTTCCATTGACTACTTTGTAATATTTTTTCTGATAAGATAAAGTTTTTCGGCTCCTTTTCTATAAAGCATAATAACTCTTTCATATTATTTTATTACTTTTTCTTTATTTTAAAATTCTGGTACCATATTTTTAATAATGTTTTTTCCTTAAAAGATAAACATTCTTTCTTCATCATTATTTTTCTTTATAATAAAACACATATTAAATTTTTTCCATAGAGAAATATAACATAACTTCAAAGTAGCCTTATAAATTTTGCGTCATAAATTTTTCCTGACGGCATGTAACTTCTCTTTTAAATTTTCATATAGCATCCCAATTATATTTTTCTGAGCTATAACAATCAGTTTCAGGTTGAGCATAAATAAAGTTGCATTAAGACAATTTCCAAATATTTTTCTTTCGGTAATAAATTTAGGTATTTTTCCTTGTACTTCCATCTCTACTGTAGGTTTTTTAATCAAATTCGAATAAATTTCCCTGGTAAGATAACTTTTAAAATTAGCAATTCATATCGATACAGTCAAAATATATTATATGTTACAGAAGAACTTTTTTAAAATAAATACAAAATTTTAAATTTATATCACTTTTCCAGCTACGGTGTTATCAGCTACAAAAATGTGTTACTTTCTCTTTCACTTTCACATTCCTTCTCTCCGCTCTGTATAATTCCTATTTTTGTCTGCCAATTTACCTCCATTGATTGGTTAATAACTTTATTTTAGCGCGAACAAATTTATCCATTTTAGTTTTATAACAGACTAGACGTTTAAAATAAAGAATTGATGACGTAATGTCTCAAATATTATTTAGACTAGTATTTTTAAATTCAATTTTACTTTTACCAAAATTATTTAAACTTTCAAAACAATTATTAAAATAATATTTAATATTTTAGCTTTCATTTTAATGATTGATGGCAATTATATTTAGTTTCAAATTCACAAACTTTATTATTATTTTAACAAGCGTGTGTGTGAAGGTATATAATATACAGTCACGTGTTTACTAACTTTATGAAATGATTTTTTATTTACGTCTCGGTCTAAATTACCAAAACTGATATATTTTATAAAAATTTGGAAAATAATTAAAATTGTAGAACTAAACATAACTCTCACCATCCCAAAGTTTATAATAAAATATACTCTATTAATTTTGATTATTAAATACAATTATAACATTGCATATAGCATTTATTTAATTCATTAGTTTTAAAATATTATATTCAAAATTATTAATATACTTTTTAACTATTGATAGCTGTGTTATTTTATATGGCCAGCTTTTACAACCATAAGCAAGGATATTATTAAGCTTTATTTAACTGTTTTCTTTTAAAATAATTTATTACACTGTTATACCAGGTATTTTCAGCTTAAAATTGTACTATAAAATTTAATTATCCTACTATTATTTATTTATCCTACAAACATATCTTAAAATTTAAAAATTTTTTTTTAGTAATGGACCTTTCTACCTTATTATGACCTACAGACAAGGGCACAATATATATATATATATATATATATATATATATATTATGACTTGCATTTTTGTTTATCATATATATATATATTGTGATCCTGTGATATTGCACATTATCTTAGTTGACTATCTTAACTTTATAAGTTCATTCTATTTTTAAAAAATAATAATAGAAGAAGAGAAGATAATAAAATTTATTGTGCAAATAAAATGTGTAAATTACAATATCTAAATTTTATTTCATTGATTTAATTTATTCCTGTCAAATAATTATAAGTACAAAATACATAATGTATAATGGCTTACAAGTTATTACAAAAAGGTAGGTGTAATATTTAATATAAGTATTCTTTTAAGTTAAAAAAATTACTGCTTAGTTTATGTATAACTTTTAAAGAGTAAAAACTAAACAGAATTAAAGATAACATAGGATTGAATAAAGTTAATTTTATGCTTAAAAAATTTGTGAGCTTATTTGTGTTATAATATAATTATTAAATTCATTTTAAAATGATTAATAATTTAGTTGAGTTATTTTTCTTTAAGAGTTTAAAATATCTGAATAGAACTGATTATTTTAAATAATATAAGTTAGTTAAAAATATGCTACTTAATTATTAAAAACAGTTTAAATTTAAAAAGAGGTAAAGAAATTTCATGCATGTGTGTATGAATTTGTATGCATGTGAGGTGATTTAATAAAATATTGTTACCAATAGAGTTAATTTTAGTCATTAAGTATTTAAAAAGTAAATGAATGGTTAATTAAATCATAAAAATGTTTTAAAATAAATCCAAAGAGCTTTTAATAGGTAAATTAAAAAGTGATAATTTAAAATAATGTTATTTATTCTATTGTTTTATTATTTTTATTAATTAAATAATTACTTTAGAAGTAAAGGTTACTAAAAGTTTTAAAATATCACATGGTATTTAAAAATAGAACAAAATTATGTAATTTTCTTAATTAGTTCCATGTAGTAGTTTGCATATTTTTTGATAGATATCAGAATTTTGGAAGGTGTATCTCATTAAAATGCCTATCAAAATGAAGGCATAAAAGATGAGAATTGTCAGTACATGTATGAGATGCTATTCTCTCATCTGCTGCTCATCTCTTGTACATGCTGCTCCTCAAGAAAATTTTTTTTTTATTTTAATTATTTTTACTTAAAATGTTAATTTTCTAAAACTTTTATTATATTTAATTGATAATGGGTGGCTAGGAGAAAGAAAATAAGATGTTTTGTTCAGAAGCATCTAAAGAATTAACAAAATGCTTGGGGAAAATAATTGCTTTTTACTAATTCAGTTTATTCAACTATACTAAAATCAACATTTAAAAAAAAACACTGTTTTACATTGTTTTTCAAAACTATATTGGACATTATTCTAGATTATTTTTACTTTCTACAGCAGACCTTTAGTAAAATATGATTTAAATTAACTGTGGAAAGACTTAAAAATAAATTTACGGATATTAACATTTGCTAATTTTAAAATGTGCAATTCATGACTGTTTAAGAGAATTTATTTTAAAGTATTCTCTTGATATACATTTTTTGAATGCTGACTTGCCTAATTGATAAAAGATGAAATTTATTGGGTGTTTACTTTATTAATATCTGCAAAAGAACATTTAAAAGATAAATTAAGTGAATAAATTAATATGAACCTTTAAAAAAACATAACTTTAATGTATGATAATATTATACATCATAAAACTGAACTATTTAAATTGCAGACTTCTAAAATATTTAGTATTTTTTAATTACTATAATTAAGTACTTGAGTGAACAGAATGCAATTTTAAGAAGAATATTTAAAATGCTTTAATAATGAAAAAGCTGTTCATTTTGCCAATATATAACTATGGACAAAATTAAATTAAAATTCTCCTAATGATATTTGCTGTTAAAATTAAAATATTAAAAACAAGATAGCCAAGTATCTTATATAAACCTTTGAAAAATGGATTCAAATCTTTGCTGAAACTATTTGTTAAGTGTTTCTATTATATATTGTTTGTTCCAGAAGTTCATACTTGCTCTCATTTTCTCATATAAAAAAAGATAAGTACAGATGTGTCGCTCTTTAAAATAATTCATTGGAAAGTTTATATTGTTCACCTTCATCAGATTGCTCACCACAGAAAGAACTTGAATAAAAAACTATGGGTGTTTTAAAAATAATAATATTTTATTATTATTATTATTATTATTATTATTATTATTATTATTATTATTATTATTATTATTATTATTATTATTATTATTATTATTATTATTATTATTATTATCATCATCATCTTATATTATTATTTTCATATTATGCCAAGATATTTCCTATAATTTATGACATAATTATGCAATTACTCTTATGATAAAAGAAGGTAAACTCTTAGATTTTTTGTTGGCTTAAAGTCAATTATGAAGTATGTGGATTCAGGTAAAATACATTTTTTATGTTTGTAAATAGTGTTTATTAATAATTTATTTACGAGTAAACTGCCAGTATGATTTATCAGAAGCTCATAATAGTTTTCTTTTAATTGTTATCATATAATAATTTCATTATGAAGTTTTTCATATGACAAGCTATCTATTAGTTTTATATTTATCAATATTTGCCTATGTTAATTATTCCACTTAGTTTATAACATTTTATGTAATCACATTCATATCGGCTTTTTCAAACCAAATTGTGCAAACGCTTTTTGCGAGTGTTAAATAATAAATGAATACCCTCTGACCCATACGAGATATAGAATTTATGCAGCAATAAAAGGACGCTATAAAAAATAAATGCTGATTTATATATAACATTTTATGTAGTTTTATCAAAAGTGTGTATTTCTTATTAATTGCAAAATTTTTATTATGCTATTTAAAATATTTTAGTCATTTGACTTATAGTAATTTGTTAGTTTCATGCATTGTTTAATATATCTATTTTTAGAAAGTGAAGGTTGAATTTTCTAGCTTTTAAGTAATAATTATTGTCTTGCTTTTGTTGTTGCCTAGCATATATGCTTAATCCTATTTTAAATAAGTATGGGATGCATGTGGCTTTATTATAAGTTGTTTTACTTATGTTATATGTTGGAGGATTTTGAGCTTGCTCTCCCCAATGCTTAGTACTTATTTCTCATGAGAAGATTATATTTCAATATATTGAGATAATTTTATTTTCAAATGTAGCTTTGTTCTTATTGTTTTTTCATAGTATGTATTCTGCTTCCATGTCCACACATTTATTTACCTAAGATAAAGGTATTGAAATCTATCATTGTATTTTTCCAGTGTAGTTAGCTCTGAGGAGCCTTTCTTTCTTGTCTTATCCCTTATGATGATATTAGTTATTTTCAATCATGTAAGGTGAAGTTATTAGTGTTTTAAGATTGGAATGGCAATGATAAAGTATATTTTTGAACAAAAAAATTTACTAGCATCTTTCTAATGTAAATGTATTTCTGTTTCACATAATGATTTATATAGTCATAAGGAGAATTTATTTTTTGATGGTCTTTTTCTCTTTTCTCTTTTTTGGAGTTGGAATGTTTATGAGTGCCTGTTTAACTACTACTACTACTACTACTACTACTACTACTACTACTACTACTACTACTACTACTACTACTACTACTACTACTACTATTATTATTATTATTATTATTATTATTATTACTGTTGTTGTAATCTTTATAATATATTAACTATGGCAAAATAAAGTCAGATATAACTATACTTTAGTGTTGTCTACATTAAGCTTGAAGAATCCTTAATTATCAGATGATATTGACTCTATATCTATATCCATAATGCTTTATAATGTTTGACTCTGCCAATGAGTTTAAGTTGCTAAATTTATAATTTCACTGCTTTCACCTTTGAATTTAAAATCTTATTGATGAAAATAAAATCCAGATATTTGTCTGAAGATAGACATTTAAATGCAATACAGTTTGGTAATCACTAATTACTCAAACTTATTGCAAAGGTCACTAAATTGATTTATTGTGGTTATTAACATTCCTAGTTGGTGAATAAACGACTATAGCTAATAAAAAACTAATAGTATTAAATGTATAGTTATCAATATAAAGTCAGATATATGTAATTCTTCAGGCTGATTGGATTCAAAACCTCAAGCTGTTTTGAATTTCTGGATATTAATTGAAATAGTAAAATGCAATTAAAAATTATTCTAGCTGTATGACTGCATTACTTCTAGCTTTAATTTTCAAATTCATCGATAAAAGAGACTGGGATTGAAATAACATTTCATTTGCTAACTGCAGATTTTTCAGTTTTACTGTAGATAGTACTAGAGAAGAGAGTTGTTTTTAGTTTAATGATATATTATGTAAATTAAGAAATTAAATTATTTTTTCTTATGGATATATAGACAGTGGCTAACCCTGGTCATGTCAAACATTACAATCTTATAAAAAATAAAGTTAGACAAATAAATAATAATTAATTTTTCATGGTTTTTAAAAATAATAAGTATTGATATATTTAAATAGTTTTTATTTATCAAATTCTAAACATTTTAAAAATAACAATGAAAAAAATATTATGTTATAAATAATTCTAAAAAAAAGTTTTAAAAAACAAGACAATAGTTTTCCCCTTTCTTCAGTAGGTTTAATTATCTACCAGTTTTAATTTTGAAAAAAAAAAATATACATCTTTATCCCAATTAGTGAAGACACTTGATTCCACAAAACTCATCATTAAGCAAGAATATTATATGCAGAATAAGCATTTATAATGGTTGTCTATAATGAATAAATTGGCTACCTACTCCAACTAAAAAATTACATTATAAGTTGAAAATATTATGTTAAAAAATAACTTATTGGCTATTTATAAAAAAAATTAAGATTATTAAAATATCTTAAATGCTCGTGTATATGTATTTATGTATGTATAATAATGAAACTTAAATCTATATAAAAAAACCACTTAGCTTAAAGTTGTTACTTCCAGTGATCCATTCACCAATCATGGTTATCCAGTTTGGTTTACAAGTTCAAAGATTTTCTTGATATTTTTCATAGTCATATTAGTTGCTACAATAACTTTAAATAGAATATCTAAAAAAGTTTAACTTCATTAAGAAAAACATGTGCTTTCATTATCCAAAAAGTACAACAGTGAAACTAAACTAAAAATAAACATTTTTTTGTATTCTTCCAATTTCATTGCACTAAAAAAAATCCATACTGAAATGTCATTTTTTTAAATTTTGTACTACAGTATTATACATACTATATTACTATAAAGGCACAAATATTGAAATACAAATGTAGTAGGATTCATTATAAATAAAAAGTGGGAGAACAACATTGTGGAGATTGATAGGGTATTGGACAGAGTAGCAAGATTATTTATATAACTTAGTAACAGATCTCAAATGCAGATAATTCAGGTTTATGCCCTAACAAGTTCTATAATCATGAAGTAGTAGAAGATTTTGTATGGATGTACAAAAGGCTTTTTATCAGAGTAAACAACATTTATAAATTGTTATGGGGAGATTTTAATGCTAGAATTGGTAAACAAACAAAAGATGAAAGGGCTGTAGGTAATTTTGGTTATGGTAATAGAAATGAGAGAGGACATAGACTTGTGAAGTTTGCAGCAAAAGAAAAACTTTATATTATGAATTCTTTTTCTGAGAAAAATGTTAAAAGGAAATGGACATGGAAGCATCCAAATGAAAGTACAGCAGAATTGGATTATATTTTGGCTAACAGAAAATACATATTTCAAGATTGTAATGTTCTTAATAAATTTAACAAAGGAAGTGATCATCGATTAGTAAGATGTAAGATATGTGTTAATGCAAAACTAGAGAGACAAAAAATTATTAAGAAAAATAATATTTACAGTTGATATTCCTAATCTTCACAAACATTATAATGAATTTAAATTAAAACTTACAAATTGGTTTCAAGTATTAGTAGATTTTGAACATGATTCAGATTTGAGTATAAATTAATAAGAAAATATCTGATACACTTATAAAAACTACAACAAAGATAATTGACAGAAAAAAAGCAGCATATCAATAAAATTTTTATTGAGATTAGAGAATTTATGAAGAAAAGAATGAATATTAAAATATACAAAAATAATACATTAAAAAGGATTAAATACCTCAAATTTTGTAAAATGGTGCAGAAAAGAATTAAAAATGATATAAGAAAGTATAACTGTGAAACTGTAGAAGAGAATAAAAGTCTTAAGAGTGTTAAACAACATTTTGGTATTGGTAGAAAATTTATATTTGCAATAAGAAAAAAAGTTGGAATTATTACTAAAAAAAAAAGAGGTCATCATGAAATGGGTAGAATACTTCTATCAAGAATTACTATAAAAAAACAAATATCTCATATCTATTATATATCTTTTGAATTGCCCATAATTTTAAATGAAAAAGTGAGACATGCAATTAAATTTATGAAGAAAGAAAAAACTCCAGGAAATGATGGAATTATAAGTGATATATTAAAAGAAGCAGGTGAAGAAATAATTTTTTTAGTGAAGTTATATACCAAATGTCTAAATGATAAATATGTACCAGATGATTGGAAGAATGCAGTATTAATATAAAAAGGTCATAAAGAAAATATTAGAAACTACAGACCTATCAGCCTTTTATCAGTTTTATACAAAATTTCTACCAAGATAATTACAACTCATTTACAGAGAACATTAGATTTCTACCAACCAAGAGAACAAGCTGGATTTAAATGTGGTTTTAATACAGCAGATCATATCCAGATATTGAGAGAATTTATAAAAAGGACAAATGAATATGAGCTGCCATTATACTTTGGACTTGTAGATTATGAAAAGGCACATTTCTGCAGTGATTAAAGCATTGGATCATCAACATATAGATCCAGGATAATGTCATAATTGAAAAATATTTATAAAAATACAACCACAGCAATTAGATTACATAATGATACTAGGAAAGTTAATATTAAAAGGGGTGTAAGACAGGGTGACTCCATATTTTCAAAACTTTTTACATCAGTGTTGAAAGAAGCATTTTGTGGATTAAAATGGGAAGCTAAAGAAGTGAAATGGAGATTATTTAAGTCATTTAGATTTTGCATATGATGTAGTTGTTTTTGCAATAATGCTTTAGAGCTTCAAGAAATGTTGCAGGAATTATCAGATGAAAGTAGGAAAGTAGGACTAAAAATAAATATTAAAAAAGTCTAAAGTAATGTTTAATGGATTTTTTCAAAATATGAAAATAAAGGTTGATTATGATGAGTTAGAAGAAGTTAACAGCTATAAATACTTTGGTCAGTTTATTAATACATATGGAAACATAGTGGATGAAATTAATCATAAAATTAAACTTGATTGGGGTGCTTTTGGTAGAAATAACTTGATACTAAAAGGAAATATGCCTATGTGTTTAAAAAAGGTTTTTAATAAATGTGTTTTATCAGTTCTTACTTATGGATCTTAGACTTGTGCACTTAATAGAAGAGTGATGCAGAGACTTCAGACCACTCAAAGAAGTATGGAGAGATGCATGTTAGGAGTAACAAGAAAAGATCGAAAATGCAATATATAGATAAGACAGCAAACAGGTGTTACTGACCTCATTGAAAAATTAAAAGAATGAAGTGGAGTTAGCTGGACATATTGCTAAAAAAATGATAATAGATGGACAATTGAAATCTTAAACTGGATTCCAAGTGATTGTAAAAGACCCAGAATAAGACAACATGTGAGATGGATGGATGAAATAAGAAAGTGTTCAGGGGTGATGTGGAAACAAAATGCTAAAGATCAGAGATGATGAATTGAACTTGGAGAGACCTTCATTCTACAGTGGATTGATAATGATTGATGATGATTACTTATGTGAAATTATTAAAATTTTAAAAAAATGTTTAATAACAAATCATTTAATTGACTATAAAGACTAATTATTTATCATTAGTGTAACAAGAACCAAATAAATATATGATACATTACAAAAACTTAATCAGAGTCACCTTTTTTAAAAAAGTTCAGTGTATTAAATATAGAAAAAAAATTTAGTGCATTCCAAGTTTGCATATAGTAATCAATATTTAAGGTTTTTGTTACAATGTGTATTGAGCTGATATAAATAAACAAATATGTAATAGCTGAAATACACAGGCTTATATATACCTGTGTCTATATATGTAATATATATGTAATATATAGTGGGAATTTTTGGGAATGACATGACACTATTTTATCAAGTGTGGCAGCCATGATTTTTCCCATGTCTTAGCTATTTGTTGAATATCACAATACATTTTGATGGCAGAGTTAAGGGCTATTTGAGTAGAAATTAAAGGCATTAATCTTATTCATTTTATTTGTACTGAATTTTCATCATACACATTTTATTATTAATTGCTTAAAGTTAATCATAACATTTTTTTCTCAAAAATTTAATTCAAATATGATGAATAGCACTTTTGATTTGATTAAATTAGCATTTATAAAAATTTTAATTTAAAATTGATGGTCTGAAATTTTTGCTAATATTTATACTGTACATAATTTAAAATTTAATATTAATAGTACATATGCCCAAAAAATATTTTTAGTTTTATGCTGAGTGAACATACAATAATGTCTCCTTTGCTTTGGATAACTAAAAAATTATGATATGATTTAAAATCGAGAAAGGAAAGCTATTTTTCATTTATATTTAATAATTTTTGATATTAATTGTGTAAATCTGAAGCCATTTTACCATCTTTGCTCTCCCCCTTATTTTATTAAAAATAGATTAGCAGTGGTAGCAGTTTCAATTTGACAGAAAAAATTAATTCCAAATTAATTGACTGAATATTTTAGTTAATATGTACTGGCATTTTTAATTTTATGCAGAATGAAATTTTCTATTTTTACAGTAGCATATTGATTTACAATCATATGCTGAATAAACCTTTTATTTATTTTTTACTTATGTAGTCATTACTTTGGATATGTTATTAATGAAAGTACTAATTTTAATTTTTTTATAAAAACAATAGATGAAAATTTAATAAAATACTGTGCATTCATTAATCATAATTTAAGTTTATAATCAAAATATTGAATGCAGCACTACAATGTTGTGTTTTAAGAATAAAATATGTGCCATACAATTTCAGCATTTTTGGATTAGACGACTTGAAAAATTATGCTATGATATCATCAGTGTTACGAAATGGTCACCAAAATTTTTTTACATTGTCTTTTATGTTCATTATAGTAAATAATCGATTGTAAATCAAAATACAGATACAAATTGATGGTGATTATTATTGATAATTCTCACATAAAACCATGTGATGAATGGGGTAAAGGTATATTAAGATAAAATATTTGTTTCTCTTTAATAATTTATTGCTTAATCATGGTTCTTTAAAAAGATAATAGTAAGAGAAACAAATTATTAAAATGAAAGTCAACTTACGATAATGTGCTATTTCTTAAATATTATAAATCTCCACTTACTCACTCGTTCAGTAAGAGTTTAAAAAACTTAAGTGAAGTGCTTAAGTTTAGATGCATTTATATATATACCAATTCTATAAATGCACTCTAAACTTAAATGATTCAGTTAAGTTTTTCATACTCTTATTGACAGGACATATACACTCTAAATTTAAGTGATTCACTTAAGTTTTTCAAACTCTTACTGGCGGGTAAGTGTGTGGAGATTTATAATATTTAAGAAATAGCACATTATCAGAGGTTACCTTGCGTTTGAATAATTTCAAAATTTTCAGCATTTTATAATAATAGATTTACATTAGTAAGATAAACAAATAAATAATGTTTTTTTTTTTTAAAAAGTAAGGTTTTTAATATTTTTCATTAAGAAATTTTAATTAAGTAAACTTGTTTTTTTTTCACCTTATCTCTTAAACACAAAGAAGAGTTATTTATTTCACAGGATAATTAAAATATTATCTTGTTTTTTGTCACAAAAGAAAAGATAACTACAGAGGATTTTTTTCTTATGACTGAAATTTTTTTAATTAAAAAAAGATAAAGCAAATATAGTAAAAATAGACTCAATTGGTTAGGGGATAATAGGATCATAGATGAAATAAGATGTTATTGAATGGATATAGAATTGTTTCAGACATAATACTGTGGCCAGTTTAGGGCTGTAAACATCAGGGTCTTGTTTTACTTTCAAAAATTAAAACTTTATTTACACATTAGAGTGGATACAAAAGAAATCAATGATAGGATAAAATTATGTCAATAAGAAAGTTTCAATGTATACATATAAATGTGGTATGCAAGTCATGTATATAGAAAAATCAAAAGTTGTATTTGATCAATAACATAGTCTCAAGAGCAGCATAAGAAAATCATGATAGTTAATTAATGCAAGTATGAATGAAACATAAATAAATATAAATAAAATCAAAGATTACACTAATGTCTTAAGGCAATGTGTCATATGCTTAATTAGCTAGGAATATAAAGTAAGTGAAACCTATGTATAAGGTTTAGAAATTCCATTGATTAATGATTATCCTGGCCCAAAGAGTAATGAGGACTATAACAATATTTACAAGTTGATATAGGTAATTTAATTGTACAGTATGTAACTAATGCAAAGTTTGTTTTAAAGAAATCAATAATGTAGTGCTTCCTGATCAAAACGGTTGAATAAATCAGTAGAAAAAGTATTTCTTAATTCAGTTATTGAAGAATACAGAATTAGAAGTTCATCTGTAAAGATCACATTTAAAAATAGTTTGAAGTAAATATTATATCACAACTAGTTTAAGAAATGGTTTTTAAAATGAAGTTAAAGAAAATGTGCTAAGCCTTAGCTAAAAACTAAGAATCACTAAACCTCATCATGTAGCCTGTTCACTAATGAAAATGTAGATAAAAAAAAATATCCCTGAAGTGAAGTAATCTTCAACAAGCCTTGTTTCAATCTAATAGAATGACTGTCTAATCTTCTGTGTTATTCCAATCTGCAAGTTAGTACATTAAAAATGGATAGATTTAGCCTCTATGAAATCTGGAAGTATCTCATTGTAAAAATAGATAAATTTTACTGTGTACAGTACCCTGGAAATATGTGGTAATGATGAAGCTTAGAAGAAGACCAACAGGGAAAAAACTAAAAATCACAACTATCAAAAAGGTGTAAAAACATGGTAATCTAGAGCATTGTAATGTGCACATAGTACGAAATAATTTTATTAGTTGTTTTTTTAATGAAACATGTTTTTATTTTCTCTCCAAAATGGAATTGTATTAAACCATTTCATTTTCATAAGAACAAAAAATGATTTTGATAATTTAAATATTTTATCTTTGAATGTTGTTTTATAATTTTAATTGTTGAAGAAAAAAGTTTCATTATATAAATTAGTAAGAGTCAGCAATAAGTTAAAATTACTTGCTCTGTGAAATTCTATATTTTCGATAAAATGTATTAAATTGGATTTATCACACAACCATATTATTTGTCAATTTTTTTATTATTTATTAGTTAATGTATTAAATAATTATAAAAAAATAATAGTTTTGATGTCTTTATTTTTTCAATTATATGTTCTAAAAATTAAGTGTGTTGAATTGATTTTATGATAGCATAGTATTTTAGGGAGTTGGAAATTATCCTAGTAAAACTATTCAAATTAAATTAGATTAAGATTATATTTTTTTGTTCACATTTATAGTCCCTGACCATGATGAGTTAGTTCTAATGCAATAATGGTTGATTTATTTGTTTGGAGGGTGGTAATGGTTATGATATTGTGTTAAAACATTCAGTTAGTTCTTTGGATTGAGCAAAAATCAAAATCATCTTTATAGATCATTCACTGCAAATATTCTTTTAGAGAACATATAGTTTATAGGTGGTCTAGAGCATTGATGATGATCAGCATAATTCAAGATGTCACCATTAATTTTTGTGAAACATACTTTAACAAAAAGTATGTGCATTTAAATGATTGACGTATATCATGCCTTGATTTTGGCATTAACTATTGAATATTTTTAAATCTATTCATTAGAATTGATTGTTAATTATTCCAGTGTAATTCTGGTGTTTAAGTTTGTATCTTATAAGTATTATAGTTGTTATAACTACTTATATTTTTATTGTTCAGTGCTAATTCTCATGCTCTATTAGATATTTATTCCTTTTGTATTTATTACTTTTAAAGTTAAATATATTTGCTCATTGTTTTAACTATTATTACCAAATGACGATGTGATTTGTCATCTCTCCACCATTACCTTTATAATTCCACATCATTGCAATATATTACATTAATTTAAAGATTTACGTTTTTAATGAGAATGACCATCTGATCTTTTGTTCTTGCTGCTAATTATTATACTTAAAATGCCTTTAGCTTATCAATATTATTTCTCTACGTGTTTAAATGGAATTCAAGAATCATGAAGGTTAATATTTTTATGTAATATGAACATAGATAAACTATATACTAAATTATAAAAATTGTTTAATTAATTGTATAGTCATTCAATATTTTATAGGTTTTTGTTTATTAGCTTTATATTATGAATTTTTTACATATAAGTAAATAATCATAAATGTTATTAATTAAAGATAAAAAATCATTTTGTAAAGAATAATTATGACCTAAAAAAGTGCACCATTTTCGTTTTGCTTTATAATTCAAGTCTGCCTATTGTAACTTTTTGGTATTATATTTTAAATCCTAAATTAATAAAGCTTTTACATATTAAACCATTAAGCATCACACGGTCACATTTCCTATACTAGCACATTAATTGTTGATAAACAGAGCAAAACTCTCCATACAGTATTGCCACTTGTGCTAAACAGAGTAATCAATGGATGCCAGAAGGCTTGTGCATAAAATCCCTATATAATGCCTACTCATCCAATATCCCCAGACTAGTTTCTGGCTTGTGGCCTTCATCAGTGAGGAGCTTTGGACCTGAGAGCACTGCATCTAGATCTTAGGATCTAATGCAACCCTCTAGCAACCACCTTTTATCTCTACTTAACTATAAAACTATGAGAATGAAATTGAAAACACAAAAAATATTTTCAATCTAAGCTCAATAGCTTATATAGTCATATGGGTCTGAACTCAGTTCAGCACCCATACATTTTGGTGTCTTTGGCTCTTTTACAACCATAGCCACCACTATCCTATTCGGCAGGATTGGTGTTAAACCATTAAGCATCACATGATCACATTTCCTATACTAGCACATTAATTGTTGATAAACAGAGCAAAACTCTCCATACAGTATTGCCACCTTTGCTAAACAGAGCAATCAATGGATGCCAGAAGGCTTGGTAGCTATGGTTGTAAAAGAGCCAAAGACACCAAAATGAATGGGTGCTGAGCTGAGTTCAGACCCATATGACTATATAAGCTATTGAGCTTAGATTGAAAATATTTTTTGCATTTTCAATTTCATTCTCATAGTTTGTAGTTAAGTAGAGATAAAAGGTGGTTGCTAGAGGGTTGTATTAGATCCTAAGATCTAGATGCAGTGCTCTCAGATCCAAAGCTCCTCACTGATGAAGGCCACAAGCCAGCAACTAGTCTGGGGATATTGGATGAGTAGGCATTAGATAGGGATTTTATGCACAAGCCTTCTGGCATCCATTGATTACTCTGTTTAGCACAGGTGGCAATACTGTATGGAGAGTTTTGCTCTGTTTATCAAAAATTAATGTGCTAGTATAGGAAATGTGATCATGTGATGCTTAATGGTTTAATACCAATACTGCCTAATAGGATAGTGGTGGCTATGGTTCTAAAAGAGCCAAAGACACCAAAATGTATGGGTGTTGAACTGAGTTCAGACCCATATGATTATATAAGCTATTGAGCTTAGATTGAAAATATTTTTTGTGTTTTCAATTTCATTCTCATAGTTTTGTAGTTAAGTAGAGATAAAAGGTGGTTACTAGAGGGTTGCATTAGATCCTAAGATCTAGATGCAGTGCTCTCAGATCCAAAGCTCCTCACTGATGAAGGCCACAAGCCAGAAACTAGTCTGGGGATATTGGATGAGTAGGCATTAGATGGGGATTTTATGCACAAGCCTTCTGGCATCCATTGATTACTCTGTTTAGCACAGGTGGCAATACTGTATGGAGAGTTTTGCTCTTTTACATATTGTTTATTTAAAAGTTGATAATATAATGTCATTGTAATAAGATAACCTGTATGGTTTAATGCGATGGCCAGATGGTACATTCGATTGCTAAATATAAATAGACCAATTCCTGGCTAATATGAAACAAAAAAATATGTTTATTGTTCTGCATTTTGCCTTCTGGTTAACTAACCATATATAATATTTTTATATTATTACAATAAGGCTATACAAAAATGTGAATCATAATCCATTAGTTTTTCAAGACTTGAATTACAATTAGCATTGTAAAATGGTTATTCATTTTCCTGTCAGGACAAAAAATAATCTAACTAGAGATAAATTATGACAAGTTTGATTATTCATATAAAAAAAACCTTCATTATGAATCTAGATGGTGATGAAATTAAAATATTTTTTATTGTATTTTGTATTAACATTAATTACAAATATAAAAAAATAATGGAAAAAAAAAACTACACATTTATTTAAAGAAATTTACAAAGGCATGCTTTTCTATATTATCAAGAATAAAGTAAATTTTTATTTCCACAATCATAAGTATAAATCCTTCTAAAAAAGAAATATGAATGTTTTAATTATAAATATAAAATATATTTTATATTTATTAAATTGAAACATTTTTTAAATGAATAAAAAAAATAACTGAAACAAAAATATTACTTTTAAAACACTATTTTCTTTACAAATAAAATGTGAATAAGTAGTGGCATTTTATGAAACTTACGTTTTGTAGATAGAATTTTAATCATATAAATATTTGGTTCCAGGGTAAAAGAAATTGTGTTGATATATAGTGAACCATTAAGGATACAAGTGCTAGAAGTAAAGTCTTGGGAAATTTAGTTTGTTCTATGAATAATTTGAATAATGGATATCATATACTTGGCATTGTCATACACTGTAATATAAAATTTTTATTTGTATAAGAGATGATGAATTGCTTTTGTTACAAATATGTTTTATCTAAGAGATGTGAATACCTCTCATTGAGTAGCTGTTTCATTTTTTGTGTAAGAGCTGATGAAATTCCTTTTATTTTATGTTAAATGAGAATGCACGTGATTACATGTAGCAATATGTTTATTTTGCTTTTGCTACTTTATTAACTGTTCATTACTTACGATCCTATGGTAGCTTGTTCAGAAGCTCCCTATATATTATTTTGAATGAGTAAATACATTCAATGTGTTATTAGAAAAAAAAAACTTTTTTTTTATTAAGAAAAATACACTTACAATTACAATATAAATCTTGTTGGTATACATTTGTTTGGATTTGTTACACATATTATAACAGTCATTAGTAAATAATTTTCCAAATTAGAAAATATACTCGTTTGATACATTAGTTGTTATTATGACAAATTAATTTCATGATCAGAGCAAGAAACTCATCCTTCAAACGTAGTCTATAATTATTGTGTACTTTTACCTGTGAAATGCACATAGAACTATATTCCAAATTAATTATTTTATTAATAAATTATTATGAGACTCTCTTATATAACCCTAGTTAAGATTTTTTTTCAGCTTATAGAAAAGACCACTAGTATAAATAGCATCATTGCCCTTTGGATTTTTTTTTCTTTAATCCTTTGAACGGCTGCAGTAACTTATTAAATATGTTTGTTATTAATGATAATATGAATTTACTTAAATGTCCATAAAATGGATATAATTTTTTATTAAATTTGGTTTTCGTGCATTTTCTTTATAAGGTCGACACTTATCGTTGATTTTAGTCATGCATATTATATTCGTTATGGCATTTTGATATTTATCCCGAGATGTTAAATATGCATATACCAATATTTTCTTTTGCCTAGCTACATTAAATTACTCTTAGATGTTATAACATTGTGACACAAAAGGAAAAGGGATGATGTTTATGTTAAAGGAAACTTCATGATTATTTGTTTACTTATTTTAAATATATTTCGGGATCAATAAAATGCCCCTTTGATTTCTATGTATATTTCTTTGAATACACACATATGCAATAAAAGAAACTTAGATATATGTTTTATCTTTTATATATTTAGCTAGTAAGAAATCAGGGATTTATTATTATTGATCTATTGTTTATACTCACAGTTTTGGTTTATTCAGTTCGTTGGAAGTATTAAATATGAAAAGTCAACCTCACTTCCCATTATCTTTAAGTGGAACATTTGAAGAATCAGCTTCCAACTTTATTTACCGTTATAATATATATATAAGGCGTTCATTTAAATATAGATAATAAATTAAAAACATATATCAAAACATTCTTAAATATATATAAAAAAGTTGATTCATTTAAGCCACACCCACACACATGAATCAAATAATTATTTAATCACTCATACCAATATATATACATAAAAAAAAAAAAATCATTTGTGTCATTATAAAGTATTTTATCCCAGATTTTGTCACGTGACCCTGGCAATTAACATCCGACCTGTCCTACATAAACATAGTAATTTTTAATTACAAAACATTTGTTTAAAATAATCAATTTTAAACAAAAATTGAATATCATTTCAAAATTTTAATTAGCATCTAACCAGGCTTTCATTTCTTATTGGAACCTTGACAAGATTTTTTCCTTTTTTACAGTCACATGACTAATTGTTCTCTAGCCTTGTTAAATGTTAAATAAATTATCTATTTTTAATTGTCTATTTCAAATTTGTTTAAGATTGATTGTTTAAAATTTTATAAAAAAGATAACATTAGAGAAAAAAAATTATGACAAATTTGATCATTTATAGTAGTCTAGAATATATATTATATTTAGAAATTAGCTTCATGGATTATAATTCTTGACATACTTTTTATAAATAGTATACATATTTTCAATGTGACTTTTTCCAAGAGTTTTATTATTATTTATTCTTTTGATTAGATTCGTGTATTTCTAATTTTAATAGTTGCATTTACTTATTAGTCATGTATAATAATTACTTTCATTGATATAGTCCTTGGAATACTATTTTTTAATTTATAATGTATATATTGTACCGGTCAAAATCATGTGTTCATTAAACAAGACCTAGAATCCAAGCAAATGTATATCCATCTAGTATGTGCAAGATACATAAGTCAGGAACAATACCAAGTATCAATCTATTTACCTGTGCTCCAGGGTCTATGACTATATGAACAACGCTTTTGATGATACTAACAAGCTTTTCATTACTCCAGGCCCAGCAATGAGAACAGGAAGAGTAAGAGACTTGAAACAATATATATATATATTTAATGGGATAATTAATAACTTCTATAACCTATGACCATTCAAGAAAGGTACAGAATTTTTGGTTGACATTGATTAACGATTCGAGTCATAATAATATTCAAGGCAACATTAAATTTCTATAAACTATGACCATTCAAGAACAGTACAAAGTTTTTGTTTGACATTGATTAACGATTCGAGTCATAATAATATTCAAGGCAACATTAACAAAGGGCTTGAATTTAAACATTTGGTTCAAAGAAAGTATTATATGTCTCATAAAATAGCAAATAATAGAGATTCAAGTAATAAATAAATGCAAGAATACAGATAAATGATCTAGAGTAAATTTATTAAATGATTATATATATTAATAAAACAACATAAGCTTTGGATGTCTATACAATTGAGGTTGCAAATCTGATAATAAGTTAATTTGCAATTATGCACTTTTGAATTAAATAAACAGGTCATTCGAGACCATACACAATTAGATACATATTTGTTTTAACATGAAAATTAATGAGTGCAACTGCAATACAATTCAACATATATAAATAAGCTTATAGGTGACGGTTAAACATATGATGCTTGGTGCAATTAATATATAAATATAAAGTGGATTGGTTTGGTCAATATATTATGGAAGAACTTAATTAAATTATTGAGAATACATAATGGCTTACTCTCATCTAAAAGATTACAAATGTACAATAATTGGTTTATTATACTAGAATATATAAGTAATATTTTATAATATGTAATTCTAATTGTGTATGTGGATACCTGTTACTAAATCATGAAGATCGATGGATGAGCAGGAGTAAGATGGTTCAGCCTAACAGAAGCTGTAATTATATAATTTAACCTAAGTTATTAAATAGAATAAGTGGCAAATAGCATGATATTATGGCTGACAGAAAGCATTGCAGATCTATAAAAAATGGATAATAATGAAGGAGGTATTTGTTATAGTTTCCCATCACTTATAAGAATGAGATTATTTAAGATGCTTTGGGTGGCTTTCTCATGTTTGCATAAAAAAAAAGATATGCTGGCCTGCCAACCAAAACTTATCTGTGAAGAATAGTAGCACTAGATAGCATATTGGGATGGTTCACCCATTGGTTCCCATACACTGTTTTATTAGAAGTGTGTGAAGTTGAATCCCTAGCAGGAAAAACATCTACTTTGTGAGTGAAAATGAGGACTGGGATTGGTCTATTCCAAAGACCCCAAAGTATATGAAAAAGAAAGAAAATTAATAAATAAACAATGGCAACTATATTCTTATAATGCCTAAGCATAAATAAATCAGTCACTAATGACCATAACACATTAATTAATACCTGATTAAAACAATCTGCTATCTAGAGTAATGGAATGCTCAACACAAATCCCTCCCCTGAATAATTAACTAGTAATGATCAAAATTATATGGGCAAGATTATAAAACTAAAATGGACTAAATGACTTTCTCCCACACGCCCCAAAGTGTCTTCCTACATGTTATAACTTATAGTATGATTTCAATTAAATATTAAACTCACTTCTGGTGAGATTTAATTACTGGACAAGTAAAACAACTTAATAATAAGATGAGGGTTAAGAATGAAATTATTAGAAAACAATAAAACAATTTGTATAAAACCAAGCAAGCTGAACAATTAATTTTAAAAAAAAATATGTTCTCCTTAACATAGATAAAAATAAATTAAAAAAGCAAAATTCAATCTAAACTGTCGCACCAAATTTAAAAAGAAATTATATAGCATTAGAGTGAGTTGTATAGACATTTAACATATATATATATATATATATATATAATATAAAGAGCGTGCTAATAGCTCTAAACAAGCTTATTTATTTTTATTTTTTTATGATAAATGCTACAAGAGAAAATACCTGAAGCCTTTATCTATGATGGTCCCCATACCTAGACTGGTTTCAAGCCATGGATCTTATCAGTGAGGAGCTAGGACATTAGATTCAAAATATTAACTCAAGCCAAGCATATATCTAATTCTTAAATATTAAGAAAAAGATCCAAATCTTCAGACACCTACAAGTCTTCAAACTCAGCTCTTTAACCGAAGAAACTATATGAGCCGGAACTAAATTCAGTGATCCCATATATTAGTTGGCTTAGCAATTTAATATAGCCAAAGCCTTAATAGCAAAATTATAATATTAGTAAAAATCAGTGATATGTCACATGACCTATATATATATATATAGCTTGTATTACCAATATGTAATATATAAAGAGCATGCTAATAGCTCTAAACAAGCTTATTTTTTATGATAAATGCTATAAGAGAAAATACCTGAAGCCCCTATCTATGATGGTCCCCATCATAGATAAAGGCTTCAGGTATTTTCTCTTGTAGCATTTATCAAATAGCTCTAAACAAGCTTATATTTTTTTTATGATAAATGCTACAAGAGGAAATACCTGAGGCCTTTATCTATGATGGTCCCCATCCCCAGACTGGTTTCGAGCTATGGCTCTCATCAGTGAGGAGCTAGGACATTAGATTCAAAATATTAACTCGAGCTAAGCATTTATCTAATTCTTAAATATTAAGAAAAAGATCCAAATCTTCAGACACCTACATGTCTTCAAACTCAGCTTTTTAACCAAAGAAACTATATGAGCCTGAACTAAATTCAGTGATCCCATATATTAGTTGACTTAGCAATTTAATATAGCCAAAGTCTTAATAGCAAAATTTTAATATTAGTAAAAATCAGTCATATATCACATGACCCATATAGCTTGTATTACCAATATGTAATATATAAAGTGCATCCTAATAGCTCTAAACAAGCTTATTTTTTTTTTTATGATAAATGCTACAAGAGAAAATACCTGAAGCCTTTATCTATGATGGTCCCCATCATAGATAAAGGCTTCAGGTATTTTCTCTTGTAGCATTTATCATAAAAAAAAAAAGCTTGTTTATAGCTATTTGATAAATGCTACAAGAGAAAATACCTGAAGCCTTTATCTATGATGGGGACCATCATAGATAAAGGCTTCAGGTATTTTCTCTTGTAGCATTTATCATAAAAAAAAAGCTTGTTTAGAGCTATTAGCACGCTCTTTATATATTACATATTGGTAATACAAGCTATATAGGTCATGTGACATATGACTGATTTTTACTAATATTATAATTTTGCTATTAAGGCTTTGGCTATATTAAATTGCTAAGCCAACTAATATATGGGATCACTGAATTTAGTTCAGGCTCATATAGTTTCTTTGGTTAAAGAGCTGAGTTTGAAGACATGTAGGTATCTGAAGATTTGGATCTTTTTTTTAATATTTAAGAATTAGATAAATGCTTGGCTTGAGTTAATATTTTGAATCTAATGTCCTAGCTTCTCACTGATGAGAGCCATAGCTCAAAACTGGTCTGGGGATGGGGACCATCATAAATAAAGGCTTCAGGTATTTTCTCTTGTAGCATTTATCATAAAAAAAATAAAAATAAATAAGCTTGTTTAGAGCTATTAGCACGCTCTTTATATATTACATATTGGTAATACAAGCTATATAGGTCATGTGATATATGACTGATTTTTACTGATATATATATACACACCTAGGTCTTGTTTTACGTGATAGATAGGTTCCTCAGAAAACACGCACAAATGAAATTGCGCAAAAATAGACGTAACTTACATTGAAAAAGGGGAGATGCGGTCTGTGATTTTTCAAAATTCGCATAAAAGCAAAGCATCAACGTAAAATTATTTTAAAATTCGTGCAAAAAAGAAAATAAGGAAATAAAATATGACTCATAAAAAATTTCAAATTTGAAAAAAATTGATACAAGACAAACTTTTTAATTATAATATTTAATTTTATTCAAAATAATATATTTTTATGCATAATTTACAGTACATGTAATTTACATTTTTATACACGTTTTAATTATTATCGTTATTTGCCCAAAAGCATGTTCATTTGCAAACTAGTAAAAAATCAGATTCTCGTGTGATGTGACGTGATGTATTTGGCTTCTCCTTAAATGAAGTCAAGAATATCTCAGCAATTATTCTCACAAGAGGAAATACAACTAGTGCCAAGTTAACTCTCATGTTGTGTTAATAATTTTTTGTTGATGACGACTATGATTTTATTAATTGTTTATGAACTTAGACTTATGATAATAAAAAGACATTTATTTACCACTGCTGGGAAAAATTTAATTAAAACTAACAACTAAAAATTAAATTCTTATTTTTGTCTTTAATTTTCAATTCCGTTTAAAAATCAAATTTTGTTTTACATCACATTAATTTCAAGTCACCCGTAAGTAATTTTTAAATTGTTAATTACAATTAAAAATCAGATTTTAATTGTGCCCACTGCTATTACTGACCTTTTAAAAATAAACTTGTGGACACTAAATGATTAATAATTGATTACGTTCTTTTTTAAAAAGCAAAAACAGAATGTAATTTAAAATGCAAAATTAACACGCACAATGTTTGAACAAATTTACATTATAATCTTGTAAAATTTAATGTGTGTATACATAAAATGTGGAAATCATGATTTTAATTTCATTATTGCATAAAATCTTACTATTATAAAGCACTGAAAATATTGAAATTACTAAGATGAAAGTAGAATTCCAATAATGTGCTATTACTTTCAATATAACGTAAGTGCGCGAATTTTATTATTTAAAGTAATAGTGCATTATTGGAGGTTGACTTCTGGTGAAACACGAATCGCTTAACTTCAAAATTGTGTTAAATAAGTCCGCGTAAAAACAGACCCAGGTATATATATTGTATAGTAATTGGAAAATTCATTGGAAAATTTGAAGTTCAACAAGGGGGTTTCAAAAAAAAAAAAAACAAGGTTTCGAAAAGAAAAATAAGAAAAAAAAAAAACCTTTTCCGTTTTGAAAGATAGGGGCGAAGAAACAAAAGCAAGAAAAAAAAAAGAAAAAAAAAAAAAGTTCAAAACCGGCAAAAGTGAAACAACCTTAAAGCCCAAAATCGAAAACCGTCAATAAAATCAAAGGATTTGCACTGGAGGTATAAAACAAACCTAAGCTGTTTACGCATCAGTGGGTTGAAATGCTTTTACGAGTTTACAGAAACGAAAAGAACCCAGCCGTAGCCAATAGACCACAAAACCGCCAGAAAAAGCGGATAACAACACAGAAACCCTCCATCAAAACCAGCGTCCCAAGAAAACCATTAATAAATTTTTATAAAAAAATCTAGGTTAGATAAATATTAGAAGAGAGAAGTAAGAAAAAAAAAAATTAGTATTGTTTTATTTTATTTTTAAGTAGTAACTGTAATGTAAATATTGAAGATTAACATTATATGAACTCTATTACATAAAAAATATTGATGTGTGTGAGAGTTAAAGTATTAATGTTTATTATTATTTTTGAATGAGAGTTAATTTAAATTTAAGATTATGTTGTTTGTTATGATATCTATCATATGTAAATTTAAAATGTGGTGTGTGAAATTTGGATTATAAAATGTTAGAATGGTTGATGTTGGTTAGTAAATTATATTTAAACTTAATTGATGTTGATTGAAATAAATTATTTTTAAATTTAAACTTGATCTCTCGGTCAATTTTTTATAATATCTTATTAGAATAAATATCATTGATTAAAATTAGACTGGGTGGTTAAGGGAATTGTTTGAGGCTGGATTATGAGCCTACTACGAATATGTTAGTCTTCAGATAGTGGCCGGGGTTTATCGAAACAAATAAAGTATTTGGATGGTAGGGGTTTGAATCTAGAGGAGATGGGCATTGTTGATAGTTAAAGCTATTAATAAGATTTATTTGTCGAGTGGTGTTTATTATAATATTATAAATGTATTGTGAGGAGTTTGAAGAAAATTATATAGTATAAGTAGGTGGTGTACAATATATATATAACAGTTTTGAGAATTAAATAGACATAAAAAATACTTACAATATAATTTGGAAATAGAAGCAAACTAATTAATCAAGATTCAGCAGCTGGTGGCAATATAGGTATTTTACCTTGGGATTGAAGATGTGTAAATAGATTTGGGTTGGAAACAGCATTGGTAAAGTGGCAGATCTTAATTCAGGAGAGCATTTCTTGGAACCGTTCACATTTTCAGAGTAGATGTTCAGACTGGCATTGTAGGTAAGATGAGGTCCACAGAGGTCTAAGGGGAAGCAAACGATTTTCTGATTACCTTAACATGATTTATATTACAACATAAACTGGCAAGAAGTATTGTAACTCTGATCTCCAGATAAAACAAGATTCTAATTTATTTGAGAGCCAAAAATTTAGCTATTTATATACAAGGCAAATATTTATAAAATGTTGCCTTGAGGCAAGGTATTTTTTTAATTGCACTTATATCAGGTAACAGATATAATCTTTTGTTTCTATACATTTTGTTCAAATTTGAATATGATAAAATTTCTGCTCACCATTGTTTCAAACTCTTGATATCAATTTATTCTATACAAAATTATTAGTAATAAAATTAGAAAATATTATACATTCTTATCAAATATTGTAAATTAAATCATAAATTAATCAGCCTAACTTATAAGTGGCTAGTAAAATTGTTAAAATACAAGATATTAGATGATAAAATGTTGGATAAATATTGTGTTTAAATTATTAATAAGTTGCTATAAAATATTACAAAATATAATTTAGACAAAATATAAATTAGATACATATTATAAATAGATCTCTTATATACATTGTTAATGAATTTATCAAAATATATAAAATATTATAAAATTTCCAAAGTATTATAAATTATACAAATACTGATTTCATACATGTGAGCGTGCGAGCTGAATGTGTAGACGAAACTGAATGTTCTTAATTTAACAATATAGGCATTTATTTGATTTATCACTCACTTAACTTTTTAGTAGAGATCCATTTAGAGTTGGGTACCCATACATCTCAATATATGTCCATGAAAAGATCGATTGATTGGTCAAGTGAACTTTAAAAAAAGAATCTCTGGTATTTATAACATTCCATACATTTTTAGAATGATAAAATGGCCTGTTGTTTATATTGTTCTCTTAATGTCGATTTATTCTATACAAAACTATTAGTAAGATGCTAGAAAACATTACAAAATATTATAATTTAGACATATTCTTAATTAGATACATTATAAATGATTTATATAAATTATTAATAAAGTTAAATTATACAAATATTAATTTTCATATGTGTATGTGAGTTGAATGGGTAGATAAAACTAAATGTTCTTAATAATTTATAAAAATAAGCATTTATTCGATTTGTCATTCATTTAACTTTTAGTAGAGATCCATTTAGAGTCATGTATTCATACATCTATATATCTATATGACTGCCTAATGCTTAAGGCAGGTGTTCATTACAATCATTTGGGTTCAAATCCATTCTAGTACTTTTATAGCAGGCACTAGGTGAAGCACATATATGTAGAATATATTTCCAGCTTCAATATAAATATGTCTTTTTCAAGCATCTCAATTCTTTTTCTTTCTAATAAAGCACTTTAAATTTGAATATTAAAAGTATCATTTTTGATGTATGTGTGAATTTTCAGAATCACGTGATAAGAATCCTCTTCTGTGATGAAATACTATATAATGATGAAATGGGTATGATTTTTTTCTCCATATTGATATCGGTAACTAAATATTTATACACTTGTCTTGTTTTATTAATCAATTTTATTACACATACATGTGTGGGTAAAAAGAGAATTTTGCAATGCTGATAACTATGTTACCTTTAGGAGGATGGTAAATTTGTGCAATGCCTTAGAGACCCTTAAATATTAAGCTTTCAAATATATAATAGATTTTGAGCCCCTCATTGGATATCAACTATATATAATTAAATTTTAAAAATGAATATAAACTCCGATGGTGGTGATGATAATGATGATCACAACTAATCCCATTTTGGTGTTAAATCTATTATTGTGAAATCAAAATGGTTTTAAGTATGCATGAGCATATATGCTTATAATATTTGAAGTACTATTTTGATTATGCATACAGATAGAACAAATATATATATATATATAAAGACATTGTCTTCCTTTTGGACAGAGCAGTTAATCCATAAACTTATAGACCCAGCCAAGTTGACAGTACTAAACAAAAAAAAATGCTATAATAATTCATTAAATTTTTTTTCTCATTTATACCATATCACACAATTTCTTAATTCCCATAAGGAATTTTCAACTAAATGTATCTAATATAACAACATATTATTTGATATTTTAGTTTACAGATTAATACAATATTAGGAAAAACAGCTATTAGCACTAGTGCCTTCTGCAATGAAATTGGGTAAGCAATGATTAGCAGGTGGTATTAACATTTAATTGCCTTTACCAATAAGAATTTGGGATTCAAAACTAAAACCAATATTATTATGTATTTTAAACAACTTATCTACTATCAAGTTAAAAACATGAAATTTTAAAAACTTTAAAATTTAATATGAGTTTTTTTATAGTTTTGTCCATTTATTAGATATTATATTTAAAATTCCCAATTTATTTCTACAAATCTAAAAAAAAGTCCTTCATTCCCAAACTTATGGCACTTGTTTTCTGACAATTAATAAACAACATAAATTGTTTTTAAAAATAATTTTCGTTTTAATTAATAACAATAAACACTATTTCCTTAATGGCAACATCAGTTTGTTTGGTCAGGTCTACATAACACTCATAATCAAACAATAATAAATAAATAAACCTAAAGAGGACCAATCAGATAGTGATAAATAAAAATAAATAAAATATATACAGTATATATGGGTCAGATGTTGATACGAAATACAAGATCTATAAAGCTCAGTACTAAAAGTATAATGATTTTAATATTTATGAATAGAAACAGATTTTAGTAAAATTACTGAAAAAAGTAAATATCAATATGTAACCACTATTCTACTTAGATGTAATAAGTAATTAAAAAGATGCTAAAGATTAAGAGTTGAATAAAAATTATCTGAAAGAAAAAAAAAACATTTGTTGCATCAATGAAATATATTGGACTCAAATAATCTGAAAAATAGAAATAAATAAGAAAATGTACTTTTAAAGAAAAATATTGTTTGAATGTGAATAAAAATATAGAAAGAAAATGAAAAATAAAAATATGAAACAATAGAGAATATATAAGGATTGATAATAAATAATGCATGAAAAAAATAATCTTAGTGTGACTACAGGTATAACCAAACAAATTCTATTAAATCACCAAGTCATGCTTTATAATAGATACTAAAAGAAAAACAGAAAAAAGAATGACCCCAAAATATAAGTATAAATAATAAAACAGGTTAAGATATAAAATAATAGAGGGATGAAATTTAAACTTTGAATAATAACAAATGAAAGATTAGTTAAACAGTATATTTATTTAATTTGGAAAACAAATTTTTTTAGATTATAAGAATTAAAATTGAAACACCCCATTAATTATAAATTTGTTTCTTGTTTTGAAATATATATTTTTTTGTCTTAAATTTGAGAAGCATCACCAGGAATATACAAAAAAAGTTATCTTCATCTTAAACTAAGAAATACTGAAGTGGCCTGCTAATATTATTTTTTACTCCTATAATTATATACCTAAATGTATGTATAGTCAAATTATATATATATATATTGTAACGGGCGCATACACCATTACATTATTTGTTTTAAAAATTGAGACATTGAAAAGTTCGCATTTAAAAACTTCTTTTTTTAAGAATTAAAAAATTAAAAGTTAAAATTCTATCTTAAACTTGTATATATATAAAATCGCACAGATGAAAAAAATTATTAAAAGAAAACTTTATTAAAAAGGGAAGAGAAGGTATTTTAAAACTAAATTTTCAGAAAAAAGAACGTAAAAGATTTAATTAAAAATAAAAATATATCTTCGAGAATGTATATAAATTAATTAATGCTATTGTAAAATGGAAATGATTATTTTAATTAGTCCAAGTGAACTAGCCCTTGAGCATTTCATAATATATAATCAAAGATCAGATAGGAGAAGAAAAACAATAGGAACAGAATGACCAATGAAGGAAATCCATCAGGGAAATGGACCTCAACGAAAAGACCATCGCCATTGTCATGACGTAATGTTGAGTTAATCCGCAAAATTAATATAAAAAAGAAAAAGTTTGGAAATAAATTTTAGTGAGTGAAGAAAGAGATGGGTGATAGCAGTGGTATGTGTTAGTGCGGAGTTGAAGAAGAAGAGATTGAAAAGACACACTCTTCAATCCCTTCAGTTCTGCTAAAGAAAAGAGGGAGAAATGACCAATCAATTTCTACATTGAGGACCAGCTAAAGTAAAAGACCTCCAGATGAATCAATAAAATGGCCAACAGAATACCAATCTCTTTAGGATGGCATGGGAATTCATGTTCAAATGGCAAGCAATGGATAAAGATGAACTTTTTAAAACCGTAAGAACTTTATAAACATTTTTGAAAACAACAACTCTAATTTCTAAACCTTTCAGTATTTAATACAAATAAAATTTTATCTGACCAACGTAAATTAATATTAATAATGTTATTTGATGTATTTTTTTTAAATCATTTTCATTTAATTTTCTTTTGTTCTTTTAAGTTTAATTATAATTTTTTTTATATATAAACAACATGTAATAAATGATAAATTTAAGTTGGGCATAAATGGCTGCATAGATTCATAATGTTATGTTAGTTTAAGGGAGGGTAAATCTTAGGTTATTTGTTTCATAGTTAAATTGGGTCAATGGATTGGATATATTGGTGTAATTAGTAGATGTAGTATGAGATTGGCTACAGGCAAAATCAATTTATATGCCGCATCCCCTCCCCTTTTTGTCTATGGAAGGGATAGTAAGACGGAAAACACAGTTCCTTCCTATGGAGTTTTTTTATTGTTCTTGCCGACAGATGTAGCATTCCTGTTTGGTTGAGAGTCAATGTCATCTATTAACCATGCTGTTCAGATGTACATTCCTGACAGTATGTTATTTTGTGCTGCCATATTCATGCTACATTGAATACATCGATATATCAGATAGATTGGCATTGGTTTGACTGCAAACTTTTGGCCCAAGGTTAAATAAGGGATAGCATTTTTTTTTTCAAATGAAATCTATGTAGTCTATTCATACTCGACACTTTAATAAAATATTCAACTCATCTGTGCAAACTTATAAAAGTTAAAGCATAAATTAAATTCTAAAATCAAGTTAAATTATAAAGTAAAAGTAATGCTAAAATAATTCAAAATTTCTATGTGTGTTAATAAATGTTTGTGTGTATAATTACTGGCAGTGGCTTATTTTATTTATTTTTTAATATTAAAAATATTCTTAGATAAGAATTTATAAAATATAAATCTCTGCTGTTCCACTGAGCTAGTGGTATTGGGCTAACGGTCGGTCAAAATATATAAAGTAAAAAAAATTTTTTTTTAACTTATGTATCTGCCTACTATATAAATTTTCTAGGTTCAAATAACCTAGTGGCACCCTGTAGTGTAGATTCGATAAGACACCATTCTTCCGGACCGTTATAATATATATATATGCAAAATTTTGGAATAAAAGTCTATAACAATTAATTATGAAAAAATTCTATTTGATATTTATATATTTAGAAAATTTTTAATTGTTTATTACTTCTTTAAATATTTTCTATTGTTGAATACTATATTTAGGGTCTTTATCTGAGTTCCATTATTGCACATATTAAATATTAAGCACCAGATATTTGTATTTTACTGTAATCTCCCTATATGAAAAGAACTAACAAATGCATTGTTTTTTGATAACTGATAACAACTGCTTTATAATCTCAAGAAACAATAGTTTGTTTGATAATTAAGCTATAATTAAGTAAGTGTTTTACTTTTTATAAATTGATAATAATATCTAAGTTATTGAATTAGCAGTAAATTTACTAGCTTGTTCATTTTTATCGTCACCATCAATCTAAATGTAAAAAACTATTTATGTAGAAAATATTTCAATTTACATTTCAATGTTATTAACTACATTTCAATGTACTGAATTTATTGATCATTTATATTATATATTAGTAATATTAAGATATTAATAAATTAAATTTGAATTTCAATAAAGCCATAGTACTGAAGATAAAAAAAAAAAATTGGATGCTAAAGAATTTAAAATATAACAGCAAATTATTTATTTATTAGCAATAGAAGCAAGAACTATATCTCATATATAAAATATCAGTATTTAAAAATATATAATTTAGAACAGTATCTACAAGTGATAAATCTCAAATCAATTTACTAATAAGTAATAATAAAAGTAAAATTTTTAAGACAGAAATGTGTTACTAAACTAACTAATCAAAATTTAAATACTATTAAAGCTAATTTTTAGATTCTAAAATAATTGAAGTGAGAATCAGATTTTTAATTGATGGTAAATTATTGGGCAGTTGTACAAATGATATACCTAAGAAAAGTTAAAACATTCTCATTATAAATTTATTTTTTTCATCATCTATAAAAAAAAAACTGAAGAATTGGTAGTAGATAAAAAAATAAAAGTTTGAGATTTTATGTACTTTTAAATAGCATTAGACAATTCAAAAAATAGCAAATACATAATAATTGTTATTAGGGAAATTATTTTTTTTCAAGTAACTAAAAGAAATAATTTCAATGAAAAGTTTATAAGACAGAACAACAGATAAAAATGTCTTTTTATAGAGGAAACAATTGAGGGGATACCGAATTAAATTAAAAACTTTTACATTTACTTGCAACAAATAATTCTAAAGTCGTGAGTAATTCAAATATTAAGTTGTCAATCATTGTTAGCAGAGAGGTCAGCATATCTGCCTTGCAAGCAAGCAGTTAGTTGCAGACGGTTGTTGTGGGATTGCCTCCCAGCCGATGCTATGACATATAGAAAAATATATATATTAAGTTGAATGATCAGTTAAATAATTATTTTGATTATAGCAATATTTAGAAAATATGTATTTCATAATATAATACAGCAATCATTATTTGTAAAATTTTTGTTCTACATTTCAATAATATATACTGAAATATGAACAAATTTTATTGTAAAATTGGTTTGAATAAAAGACATTGAAATAATTTTTTAAAAAAATTAAGAGCAAATATAAAGATCTGTTGTATTGTACAGAATTCTAGGTTAAGTTTTATAAGCATTTCAAAAAGCTTTTTTTTTCTAATTCTCTAAACGAAATTGATATTTCATGAAAGAGAAATTAAAATTTTTATCAGAGCTATAGGATCGTCAATATTTTTAGGAGATTGCAATTTAAGCACATATTGATCAATATTGTAATCATTTAAATAAGTAATTCTATGCTTGAGATCAGCTTATAACAAATTTGCATATTAATATTAAAGATGTGCCATCAAAACAAAGTTATTTAAAATATAGTGTAAACAGTTCTTTTCATTCATTTTATAAAACATTGCTCATAAATATGTATACCTATAATTTTTTTTAAGTTGATTTTAAAAGTTCAAAACTTTTAAATATTATAAAAAGTGTTTGCAGATATATTGATTTAATTTTAAAATAATGATACTAAATTTAAATTATTTCACAATCCATTGATGTAATATCTCAGGTGCTAGATAATGATTTACAATTAGAACTGACTGATCTTTGTCAAATCAAAAATCATAGGTTTTGCACCATTTTATTACAAAGTAAATTTTCACAGATTAAAAGTTTCACTCAATGTCTATGATTTTGTTAAAACGAAACTGTGTTAGATGTCCCATAATATAATGTGTTTTATAAAATTAACAATGCAATACTAATTAATGAATAAGATATATTTATCAATATACATAAAAAATATATTGCCTGTTGTAAAATCATTTAAAAAAAAAAAACAATTTTTTTATATAACATCATTTTTTTAACAATCTCTATTTATAACAAATATTTAAATATAGTCTTTTTTTTTCCAAAAAGTTGGATAACTTCTTCTCTCTTTCCAATTTGATTGTTGATTTCTGAGCTGCCTTTAAAAAGACTGATTCACAAACTAAAAATTATAACTAGTAAATGTACATAAAGTTTTCGATTAAGCTACACAATTATTGAGATATTTTATTTGTATGATTAATAAAAAAAAATATCATTTGTACAAAATAAAATGATAGCTTGGGCTCAAGCATATATAAAAGTGTATTAGCAGCTGTCCTATTCTGGTAAAGGCTTATTTTTAATTTTATACCAGCACATCACATTAACAGCCACAAAACATCCCAAACACATTTATATCCAGCCAAAAAATTCAAATATATCTAAACCAAACACAGATCCCAAAGATTGAGGTCAATTCGTCAAAACTATGTTATCAGTTTAGTAGCTTATAATAGCTATATACTCATAACCATTACTAGGCTAAAATCTGGGTTAGCTACAAGCTGTCTACTTGGAAAAAATCAAAGCCTGACTATCATCTGAATAATTTAAAGTTTGTCTAAATGGTAAATTGAACATCGAATTGTGAACATTTGAGGAAGATACATTACTACCTTGCCAGGAATCTCTTTTTTACAAAGTAATTTAAATTTGTACTTATTATTTAATTTAATTATTATTAAATACTATATTTTAATTAATTTTATACTATAATTAACTTCAGAGGTTTCTTTTTTTTTTTTTATAGTGAAAGGTCAGCAAAGTAAACCGTTTCCCAGGTTGCTTTAGTAGATAATTATTTGAAAACAATTTTTAAATAGCTGTAATGCTTTTCTTGTAAATGCTAAAGGGTAAAAAGACTGAAAGAAAAATGTTCTCCTACTTCTGGGAATACTTGTCTGTTTTTTATACATATTTTTCTTTCATTTGTGTTTTTTGCTGCTTCCTATTTTTTTATTCAATTTAGGAATGTTTTTTTTTATTAACTTATTTTAATTTTTTTTTTCTAAATTATTATCTTTATATACTATTTTTGAAACTAATATAAATCATTTTTTATACAATTATTTAATTATTTTAAATGCTCGTTATTTTTTAATAGTAGAAATATAATTTGAATTTGGTGAAAAGATTGTGCGCATGCGTATGCAGATAGATGTGTCTTTCTAAAAAAGAAAAAGGGGCAATGTTTTTTTCATAATGACAAACATATTAATCAACCCTATATTAACTTTATTATAAAAATAATGTATATTTTTTAAATTTAGGTTATCACCTATTGTTTTCTGGGGCTCACCTTTGGGTAACACTAATAAAACACAATTATACAATGTTTACAATTTTAAAATTAAGCTATAAAACTATGTATAAACTTTTTCTTTTATTTTTTAAAAAAAATCATATTTAAAAATATGTTTGAAATATGATGAATTAAATATGCAGTTATTTTTAGTACATTCAAATGCACATATTTTTATATTTGATGATACTTAACTTATACCTTTATCACATATGACAAACACAAAGCTTTTAATTGGTTATTGAATAGTAGAACTTTGTTTAAAATTTAATTATATAATTTTAATATACAATGCATTCATTAAAAAATAAACAGAGATCATCAAAAATCATCTGAGAGATTATCCCTCTTTGAATTATCCTCTGATTTTTTAAAAATAATCTCATATGGTTATTTTATAGTTTGATATATTTTATGGATTAAGATTTGAACCATTCACAATGAAAACAAAGTATATCCTTCATTAGTTTATAGTTTTGAATACATGTATTAATTAAAAAATGACTAAATTTGCAAAAAAAAAGTAACGGAAAAAGAAATATAGTTAAAACATATATTTAAAGAGAAATATTTTAACATGTTATATATTGTTACCGTGCGCCCTATATCTTTACCCATCCGTTCCTAAAAGAGATCGAGAGCTCCGAAACAAACATGACATAGCGTAAAGCTTTATTTATTTTCTTATATCGATAACTGTTCACTATCAATACAAAGGGGCGCCAGATACGATGATTTAATTACAATTTAACTTCTCGCATCACCTTACATCATATCAAAACGATTTCGAAGTCTAATCCCGCCCACAAGCTCAAACTCCCAGCATGGACCAATAGGGTCACTCAGGGTCACGATGTAATTGTTTTCAAAATTCTATTCTGGTAAAAGCGCTATGATAACCAATGGAGAAGCCGCTTGATTAACTAACTGATCGATCCAAGCATTGGACCGGGTCATTGGTTTTTGGGACCAATACGATTATTCGTTTATATCTCTAAACAATTAGAAGCTTATAAGATCATCCCCCCTATATCATACCGTCCGGTAGAATTATTTACTCCAGCTATATTTACAACTTATTGACATTTATTTATATTTTATAATAGGCCTTCCCAACTCTTAAATCTATCTTAACTAC
Source organism: Epiperipatus broadwayi (assembly GCA_028023455.1). Taxonomy (NCBI): domain Eukaryota; kingdom Metazoa; phylum Onychophora; class Udeonychophora; order Euonychophora; family Peripatidae; genus Epiperipatus; species Epiperipatus broadwayi. The sequence continues at coordinate 601,641 of JAQFVV010000244.1, read as the reverse complement.
GGAATAAATAAGTAAATAAACATCGTGACTTACGGCACGATGTTTATAAGTGACATTTTAAAAAAAGCAACAAGGTTTAAGAAATATAAATCTAAAGTAATATAATTAATTATATGAATAAATGCTAACTTTATTAATAATCAAGACGAAAAATAGAATAAAGATTTAATTATAGGAAATGATTTGAGAAATGCTCGACTTGTTTAAATACTGAACAAATTTATTGAATATATAAAAAGCACATTGGTTAAAAGTTTTATTTACATGCACACACACGCATTTACGCACTCGCACAGAAAAGAACATATTATATATCATAAAATATGGATGATAGAATATAAATTTCTTTTTTTACATTTTCGAAGGTAAGTGTTATAAATTATAAGATAATAATTAGGGTCAAAGTTCATATTTGAAAAGTCCTGAGATTTAAATATTTGAGGAATTGCATAGTGTTTGGTTTTACGAAGGTTGAGATTACAATAGTAAGTTACAATAATAAGTTTTTAAATATAATGAATTACGGAATATTTTATAGTTTAATTTACTAAATCAAAGTTAGTTAATTATGAGATTGCCCCTTTTAAAAGTTTACGTATGGAATGAATGAAAGCATAAAAAAATAAAGTGTTTACCTAGGATTTTGGCTTATTCTTCCACTGTTCTAATTAAGTGGAGGTTTGAACATGGGAGATGATGTTTTCCATAAGGAGGTTGTTCTTTCTTTTAAAGTTGGCGTTAATAAATCAGGATGATTCTGTTTTTCACAGAACATTATTGAACTGGTTGGAGCACTAATTTTAGATGGTAATATTATTAAGTCTTCATAGCGATGGAGATGTTCTGGTGGCGGTCGATCCAATCACTGAAGGGTTTCCTACCCTCCCCTATATTCATACGACCAAAACATACAATTTTGTTAAATTGATAAATTTAACAAACCCGATTCCATGTTCTTAGAGTTGTCGTTGGGGCCCCCCCAATTATATTCATTCACACCTTGGATGCATCGTGTGTGCGTGTCTTACGAAACAATGTAATTTACATTAGCTAAAAGTCGAAGCATTTATCTTCTCAAAATCATTTCTATAAGCTTTTACTTTTACTACAATTATAATTTAAAATATCCCTTATAATACCCGCATATACAAGTATAAATTATTTATTGATATTTATAATGGCATATTATTTTTTCATTTTAGAGAATATTATTTTAGTAAATTATGTTAAAGCCTTAAACTCTTTAATTAGACATATTAATATTTTATTTTACAAATGTATTTTAGAAAGTATGGAAAGAAAACTATATCTATTTTTTATCGTAAGTTGTAAGAAAATAAAATAGAGTATTTTACATTGCTTGAGTGTGTGTGTGTTTACATATACCGACTTTGTCTCAGTATAATATAATATAATTATTTCTAAAAAGTGATCTCAGTAATATTCATGTTATACAGGGTTTATTTCTATATAATTCATAATCTTAAGATTTTGTAAAATGGATGGATTAGAAATTGAAATACATTAGCTTATGAAAGTGAAAATAAAGTAATAGGAATTAATAAAAAAGAGTTTAAAATAAAAAAGATGAAATAGGAACAAATTTGAAGAAGAAAATAATAGTGTAATAATGATAACCCAGTTTAAAGTTGCAAAAGAAAGATTTCCATATATACAATGTTAGATGATAGAAACAGATTTCAAATTATATATATATATATAAACAAAAACAAGTTATAATCACGTAACTTGATATTGCTTGTATTTATGATCAATAGATGGTGTTTTACCAAAACCACCGAACAAAGCGTATATTTGTTTACATAAATGACAAAAAAGTCAAAATTTACTATCTCTTTCATTTGCCCACCTTCAGATCAGCTGATTTCAAGATATTTGCTATCATCAGTGAAGGATAGAGCTAGAAACTAGATCTAGACACTGACTCCAAGTGTTTATGCAAAAAGTTTCTATCAGTTTGCAAGCATGAATTTTTCAGACCGGTAAAGTCTTCAAGCAGGGTTTGAAGACTTTACCAGTCTGAAAAATTCATGCTTGCAAACTGATAGAAACTTTTTGCATAAACACTTGGAGTCAGTGTTTAGATCTAGTTTTTAGCTCTATCCTTCACTGATGATAGCAAATTAGCTTGAAATCAGCTGATCTGAGGGTGGGCAAATGAAAGAGATAGTGAATTCTGACTTTTTTGTCATTTATGTAAACAAATATATGCTTTGTTCAGTAGTTTTGGTAAAACACCATCTATTGATCATAAATACAAGCGATATCAAGTTACGTGATTATAACTTGTTTTTGTTTTTCATAAATGTACATTTAAAGGTTTTTGCAATGATATATATTGCAGAGGCTTTGACTATGTGGTGAAACTGAACTGAGATCAGACCCATGTAGCTATCTGGCTTATTAGGCTGGGTTTGAAGACTTTACCAATCTGAAAAATTCATGCTTGCAAACTGATAGAAACTTTTTGCATAAACATTTGGAGTCAGTGTTTAGATCTAGTTTCTAGCTCTATCCTTCATCAGCTGATCTGAAGGTGGGCAAATGAAAGAGATAGTGAATTCTGACTCTTTTGTCATTTATGTAAACAAATATGTGCTTTGTTCGGTGGTTTTGGTAAAACGCCATCTATTGATCATATATATATATATATATGGAATAAATTCACAAAACAATTCTATTATATATATATATATATATATATGGAATAAATTCACATTACAATTTTATATTACTAGAATTGAAACTCTATTTTAAGAATATAATAAGTTTATACCAAAAAAAATGGTCATTAATGAATTAAATAGAAAAAAAATTATAAATTTAAAATAAATAAAAAAATCTTGAAAACAATAACATTAAACTGAATGCAAAAAATCTGAATACATTTAAAGCAATAATTTTGTTTATCATTGGATATTTAATAAAATACTAGTAAGAAAAAAAAAATTATTAATATTAAAGTGTGTATGTAACTACCATCTTTATATCAAAACATTCAAAAATATTTGGAAGTAGATTGCATTAAAAAATTAGACTAATTATTTTCATTCTAATTCATATAAAAAGAAGCAGTAGGACCTCCTGAATACTCATATATGATAAAGAAATCGTTCACAATATAAAATGTAAAAAATTTTGTCAGTAACTGGAAATATTTTTGCTATAACTCAAATTTAATTTGAGTTATGAAAAATCATAAAAGCTTAAACTATTTGAACAATAAATCATATTTTAAATGTTGGAAAAAATGTTTTCAAAAAAAATCAAAAATTTTCAGAAAGGAATAAGGTTATGTTGAAAAATTGTACATTTAATTCTAAAAACTAATTTATAGATCATAAAGATTCATATAAAATATATTTCCATAAAAAATATTAATTTATAGTCATCATTAACTATCTGCTAAAAATATACATCCTGCATATCAACTCTTTTCAAGTTTTTCTATAATGTTCTAACCTTCAGGCATTTAAATTATTTTTTATAGTTCACAATAAAACAAAGATTTTTGTTTCTCTTTCTAACTCTCTTACTTTCTTCATATCCTTCCAACTTATGAATAAAAAGTTTTAAAAAGTATGATCATTTAAATAGAAGATTAAGCAATGTTCAAATACTAAAGTTTTAACCTGAATTATGAAAAATATTTTTTTTTGGTTCTCACATTTATCAATAGAAAAAATACTAAACTATTGAGTCATAGTTCAGGTAAATTACAAATGGTGAACTAGTTTAAAATGTACAACTAACATGAAGTCTTTTACAAAAATTAACATTTTAATCAAACTTTCTTTTTTAAAAAAAACTATTTTGGTAATATTTTATCAATAGTAATGTTCATTATTCAATTAAATAAAATACATTTCTCTCAATGTCACATAATCTAAATATTAATATGTAAATGAATTACTGAAATAAACAATCTTAATGCCATTTTTATTATTCTATTTAATACAATATGTTGCATACTTGTTTGCATAATCCCTAGATCTGGAAAAAAAAGCAAATAGAACATAAATATCTAGTAGAAAGAATAATTAAAAGAAATATTTTTGAAATATATAATATTATAATAAATGATTCAACTATTCCCATGACATGACATCAGTTATTCTATACAATACTCTAATTTTAAAAATAAAATGTATTATATTTAAGTAGCAAAGCAAAGTTTCAATCTCTATAGAACTTCTATAATGTCAGGTAATAAACTGGTAATCATCCAGAAAAAAGCATCAATACTTTAATTGAATGAACAATTCTTTTGTGACAGTGTAACTAATATTAATGTTGTAGACTTACAGATGAAATTGTTATTTATAATAAAAAAAATAAGAATATAGTGAAAAGATTCAGGAGTTTAAATGCCTCTCTCATCTCAAAAATGAAAGTTTTTTAAGAATATATATATATATTTTTGAAATACTTTCATTTTTGATATATATATACACCTGGGTCTCTTTTTATGCAGACTTATTTAACACGATTTTGAAGTTATGCGATTTGTGTTTCACTGGAAGTCGATTTCCGATAATGCGCTATTACTTTAAATAATAAATTTCACACACTTATGTTATATTGAAAGTAATAGCACATTATTGGAATTCGACTTTCATCTTAGTAATTTCAATATTTTCAGTGCTTTATAATAGTAAGGTTTTATGCAATAATGAAATTAAAATCATGATTTCCACATTTTATGTATACACATATTAAATTTTACAAGATTATAATGTAAATTTGTTCAAACATTGTGCGTGTTAATTTTGCATTTTAAATCACATTCTGTTTTTGCTTTTTAAAAAAGAACGTAATCAATTATTATTTTCTTATTAATGACACTAATCATTAACATGCTCTTAAATTCCAATGAGAGCTAAATGGTTGTATGTCTGGATATCTTGAGCTTCGTAAACAATTAATAAAATCATCGTCTCAAAGATTAACTACTAATTATGTTGTCACCAGAAAATCATAATAATTAAAATGTGTATAAAAAAATGTAAATTACTGTACTGTAAATTATGCATAAAAATATATTATTTTGAATAAAATTAAATATTATAGTTAAAAAAAGTTTGTCTTGTATCAATTTTTTTCAAATTTGAAATTTTTTATTAGTCATATTTTATTTCCTTATTTTTTTTTTTCCACGAATTTTAAAGTAATTTTACGTTGGTGCTTTGCTTTTACGTGAATTTTGAAAAATCACAGAATGCATCCCCCCTTTTCCAATATAAGTTACGTCTATTTTTGTGTGATTTCATTTGCGTGTGTTTTCTGAGGAACCTATCTATCACGTAAAATGATAACCAGGTGTATATATATTATAACGGTCGGACGGAATAAAGTCTTACCATATCTGCTGCACAGAGCGCCACTAGGCTACTTGAACCTAGAAAATTTATAGAGTAGACAGGTATGTGCTGTTAAGATTCCACTTTATTTTAAATTTAGACCATTAGCCCCAGTCACTAACTCAGTGGAGATGCAGAGATAGTAATATATAACTTTATTTAATTTATATCTTAAATATAAAAAAATAAAAGCCACTGCCAGTAATTAACACACAAATAACATTTATTAATGCACATATGTAATGATTTAAAATTTGAGGAATAACATTTATTATCTTAGATTTTAATATTAACTTTTAATTTAAATTATTATTTTAAAATTTTAAACCATCTGCACAGATGAATTTAATAATATTTTTAAGAGTGCCGAGTATGAATAAACTATATAGATTGCACTTGAAAAGAAAATATTCTATCCCTGATTTAACCTTAGGCCAAAAGTTCACAGCCAAACCAACATCAATCCATCTGATATATTGATGTATTCAATGCAATATGAATATGACAGCACAAAATACCATACTATCAGGAATGTACATCTGAACAGCATGGTTAAGAAGACATTGACTCTCATCCAGACAGGAATGCTACATCTGTCTGGCAAGAAGAACAATAAAAAAACTCCATAGGAAGGGACTGCATTTTCCATCTTACTATCCCCTTCCATAGGCAAAAATGGGGTGTGTAGCATATAATTCGATCCTGCACATAGCAAATCTCATACTACATCTACTAATTACACCAATATATCCAATCCATTGACCCAATTTAACTACAAAACAAATAACCCAAGATTAACCCTCTCTTAATTAATTAATATAACTTTACAAATCTATATAGCCATTCATGCCCAACTTAAATTTAGCATTTATATAATTTCGCACAGATGTATTTTATAAAAGTTTGTTTTTTTAATGTGGTATAGATTAGCTACATAGATTACATGGTTAAAAAAATTCCAAAATAAACATAAACGATCAAAATATAAAATCATTGATGGAATTGCAGAGGGAAATTTACAAGAAACCCAATGGCATTCATCATAAGATGCCGCATTGACACCAATAACTTAAGGGACATCCGAATAAATACATTTTAGATACTCACCATAAGGTATTATTATTTACTGAATGTTTAATATTTTAATCAAATTATGAAAACCAAAAACATAATTAAGCATTAATGAATCAATGCAAGCATCTATACCCAACTTAAATTTAATGCATTTAAATAATTTATACAATAAATATTAATAAAAAGAAAAAGAAAAATGGAAATGATTTTTAGCAAACTCACATGCATAAAATTAAATATTTATAATTACTTTGAAAACTTAAGTCAGATAAAAGTTCATTTTAAATTTTAGGTTAGCTGAATATTAAAAGCTTGTCAAATTTTAACGAAAGTTCTTAATTACTTTTAAATTTTACAGTTCATGTCTTACAGTAGAAGAATCCCAGTTCCTGGTGTCAATTCCCATGATGTTTCTATTTGAAGTCCGGTCTGTTGTTCTGGAGGTGGCCTTAGCTGCTTCATTCCTGGTATTTCAGTCATTTCATTTGAAATAAGTGAGAGAGAGTGACAAGTGCATCTTATCACCCTTCTCACAAAAGAAAAAAAACTGGAACTGTTTTAATTTGAATATTTTTTTCTTTTATAGTACTCCTCTGGATTCATTGAACATCGTTTCCTGTTCCAATAATTTCCATTAAAGTCCGAGCAATTGGTTACTGCCTCTATTGGACATTTTAATTTTTTTTATTCTTTTATCTATATCTTTCATCTGACTTTTTTCTATAAGAACCCCAAGGGGTAGTTTGCTTTTTGATAATTAATAAACACATCATTTCCATTTACAAAAATACTTGTATTTTTTTTATTAAAAAATACATTCAAATATTTTTTTTTTTAAAAAATAATAAATTTTAAAGTTTTGCATTTGTGCAAATATATATATATATTTATAAAGTTTTGCATTTGTGCAAATATATATATATATATTGAACAACTTTTAATTTTTTTAGCTTTTAGTTTTTATTGACGAATTTAAACCATTTTTATTCTAATTTTAAATTAATGTAATGGCATATAGCATTACACTATATATATTCTTGAAAAACTTTCATTTTTGAGATGAGAGAGGCATTTAAACTCCTGAATCTTTTCACTATATCCTGATATATATATATATCACTATATCCTGATATATATATATATATATATATATATATCAACTACTTAACTCTTTACACTCTTTACAATATATATATATATATATATATTGTAAAGAGTTAAGTAGTTCAATCCCTACTCTAAGTTGTTACCAAAAAATTTAAAAAAATATGTTTATAAAATATTTCAGAGATTATTATATCAAGTTCCTTTTTATTATAAAGACATCTATAAAGTTAATCTTTTATCTAAGAATAGTGAAGAGGCAATTAGCAAAACAAAAAATAATAATAATAATGAAATAAAATTTGCTAATTGTATTAGAAAAGAATAAAAATAATACTAATAAACAAAATTAAAAATATATGTGTGTATAGTTACATTTACATTTTTTCATATATATATAATCATTCTAAAATATTATAGTTTAATCACTTATGTCATTGTTATTACTGATGTCAACAATGAAAGGTTAGAAAAATAAACGACTCATGAAAATTATATAGATAGAAAAAAAAAGGAGAAGGAATAAGATTTTTTTGGTTGTTTTATCAGAGTGCAGTGAAGGAAAATTATTAATTTTGCTCCTATCAATGGAAAAATAAAAGTCTAATTACATCTTGCATAAAAGCAAACCACCTATTTAAGGATTTTTCCATTCTCCCATTTGAATGTTCCATCTTACATCAATATAACACTGTTTAATCAAATGCCACCTAGAAAAGGATGAGACCAATATTCGAAACCGAGAAGCAACTGTAAAAAGAAAAATATGGCGAATCATCTAAATCATACAGTCATTCAGCAAAAGTGACATTAGAGAAAATCAATAATAAACAAACGATAGTTAAAACACTGAATCAAGGAGAAAAAACTTTTGAATAAAATAATGTTTGCTCTCAATAAACAACAAATAAGAGGGAAATCCATATAAATATATATTTTGTAAAACATGGTTGATCAATCATAATTTAATTAACCAAAGTATAAACAAATTTTTAACCCTTTTTATTATTTTGCTATATATATAGGAATTTTCTCCCCCAGATATGCTGAACCGTAAGGACAGGCAGCTATTATCATTATTATTTTTAATGGTATTATATGACAATACACACACACACACATCGATTTATTATATATATATATATATTGTGCCATTACAATTTAGTCACTAGCTAAATTTATAGTAATGTGCATGTAAGAAAGTGTAAAACAAAAATCATCATCACAATTTTATATAACCATAAAAGAAGCTGTAGGGCATCCAAGTTCAAACCCTACCAGATTAAAATCTTAAACACTTTAGACAGAGAGTGGGACAACAATTATATGCTTTATTTGTTTGTGTGTTGATAGAAAGGTAATACACACATTTAAACTATTTAATATTTAATTTTTCTTTAAAAAGCAAAGTTATAATGCATACATATAGGCAATGTATGTGTAAATTATTTAATTGTTTTATATTTCAAATATTAAACATTTTAACTTTCTTTAAAACTAACCTATGCTTGATCAATTCTAATATTTTATTCTATGCTTTTATTTTATTTTTCTTTAATTATAAGTGGGATTTAAAAGTTACAGACTTAATTAAATAATTGGGTTATAATTACTAAGCTAGCAATCATATTATTTAAGGATAGTTTATGAATGATTTGAAAGAATGAAGGATGTGTGTACATTACATACAAAATTTTACATTTCCTAAATATTGAAAGAAAAGGAAGTATTAAATCTGTTAAATTATTTTTTTTGTACAATTGTTTGTTAAAAGAGGAAATCTGTTTAATCAGATATCAATCTTTGTAGCAATTTTTTTTTGTAAATAATTGTTTTTCACTTTGGAAACTTATAATGGGTCAGAGCTCTAATTTTTGAAATTGTCTTATCTCAAGATCTAAAGAAGGAAGCTCAAAGATTTGAAGTGTTACCTGGATGTTAAAAAGAAAAAAAAACAAAAGAAAGGAAATAAGAATTGAGTCTATTTTTTTTTTAAAACAAAAGTGTCTGGAAAAAGGATTAAACTTTTCAGTTGAAAAATAATTTAGTTGAAAATAAATTACAGATCTAATTAAAACAAATTTGTCCAAAAATAGCAAGTGATGCTATCTCTGATTGGTTAAGTTAGCTAAAAATTGGATATAAAAAGCTGTCTTGAATTATTATTATTATTGTGATTGATTCAGATTATTAAACTATCAAATTTGAATGTTGAAAATATAAGAAATGGCAGGTTAGAAAAATTATATGTATGTCCCATTTGCTGGACCATCTGGGGAAGCTGCACATCACATAGGAAAGAAAAGATGTGTCTAAAATAATATTCTACACCTTTCAACTGACCAGATAAATAAGATGTTTTTAATAGAAGGAAGAAAGCATTCACCTGCATTCAAAGAAGATGAATTAATCTACTGATAAATATTAATCATCAAGTCCAATTAATTGTTACAACAACTGATTTTAAACTCAAGAAAATTTACAAATGGGAAAACAACTGCTGTATTTCATCCACATGCTTGACAGGAAGAGAAGAAAAATTAATATAATGATTTCCAAATTGTCCACTAAAGCAAATAACCTCAATAGAGTCATCATCATCAAATAGTTATACACCTCAAGAAAGAGATTGTTCCCAGTAAAACGGAAATGGTAGCTGCAGAAATATAAACCTTATACAAGACAAGTTTGAGCCCTTGGAAATTCGCCACAAACAAAAGATCGGTAATATGACTTTTTATATCTATTTTCTTTATGATATCAGTCTTAATAAACATTTTAGCAATAAAGTGGTATATTTTATTTAAAGAACTTTTAAAGACTATTCAGATCAATTAAAAACAAGAATGTCTTACTAAAATAACTTTGAGCTTCATAAATGATCTTGAATGTATGAAAATGATTTGTTTATTAATTTTACAATATTAATGTGTAAAACAATTTTTTTTTATGGTATTATGATTTTAGTTTTAACTAATATATTATTATTTTGGTTTTAAATAATATTTTGTTATCATGGGATAAAACACGCACATACATAATAATATTTTTATATGTGTATAATTGTGAGTGAATGTGAAATAAGGAGTAGTATTAGAATATTAGATTATTTTGTTTCAAGTTAAGTACAGCATTTCAGAGGTAGAAGAGAGGGGGGAGAAAATAATTTAAAACTTGTTTCTAAAACTTGCTCTTTCAATTTTACTAACATTTTTTTTTTACATTCTATTTACATGTTGGATTTTAAAGTATGTGTGCCAATGAGCAGATAATATTTTTTTTTAATACTTTTCTCATGGAGTGAAAATCATGGTCAATGTGACGTCCAACTTAATACAAAATACATTTGAAGGGAAAGGGGGAAGAACTTAAAATTAATCTGAGGATTGTTATATAATCAATTATTATTATTATTATTCATGTCAATTTTCATATTTATCTAGAAATTTTTATGTATATGTTAGAACTGTAGTAATAAATATTAGTTTGTTTTATTAAATGAGGTGTATATATTTCATTAAGTGTAGTCTTGGTTAAGTGTGATTATTCATCATCATCAATGGTTGAATATTAGTTATTTAAGATATAAGTAAATATGCTAAAATTAAGCAATAATTATGAATTTCTTTATAAAAATTAGTTTTATGTTTAGGCTTAGTCCTAGAGCTGTAGTTGAAACCATTGTCATTATTGTTATTATTATCATCATCATCATCGTCATCAACATTTTAATTAATGAGCTGTTTAACTGTTTAAAGGCCATAAATAAATATTGATTTTATAATATTTAGTGATTTCTTAGTATTATTATAACCACATCCCATCATCTATTTCATGCAAGGATGAGTGAATTGCCATCCTAAATTAGTTATATATAATCTGAGCTAGTGAACTTACAAAACTATTGAAACACATTTGTTATGCTAAGATCTGAGAAATGATTTATGTCTAATATACTCCACTTTGGTTTAAAGATGTTTTACTTTTACCTAAATATTAGTGCTTATCGTGATATGGCTCAAAAAGCAAAATCTTCCATTTTATTATAAATAAAGTACCAAGAAGGGATTCAAACCCGGTACATGTGAAAGGTTATCAGATATAACCATGTCTAGATTCAGATAATCTAGTGGCGCCCTGCTAGACCATATTCACTTAGTATTTGTTTAAACATGCACTTAACATCAAACCAAGGAATGAAAGTGGATAAAACCTACTGCCTGTATACCTGAGTTATATTTTATTGAATTACTAGTGTACTCACTTCACGTGATTTCATATAAAATACTGGTTATTAATAATTTGATCAACCTTTAATCTTGATATGAACCTTTACTTATGATCATTCTATGGAATACCTTTACTCAGATATAATAATATCTTTTGAACTCCATTTTATTATGTTACAATGTATCTTTTGATGATACTTTAATTTGGTTACAATGGACACCCAACTGGGGCCTGATATTTTGCCATATACCTGAAAAAAAGAGTCTATAGAATGATGGGAGATGTGTGGTTAAAAATAGAGAAATTTTTTTTAGTAAAATTTTTTTTTCAGTAAAAATTTTTTTTTTTTTGTCTTACAAAATTTTCTTGGCCAAACAGTCTTATTTTAGATGATGATGTTTAATATGATTTAATTTTTCATTGATGATGATAAAATGGGTACAGCCATAAAACAGCTTGTTTTTTTTTTTATCAATTTTGAAAATAGAGATGAATATCACAACTTAAGACAAAGGTGAAATAAATAATAGATTTTTTTTTTGTGGAACATTAAAATGATTTATTGCCAGATAGGATAGGCATAGTAATAGTGATGGATTATGGAATAGTAGTCTCATGTGTGTTTGGGGAGTTCATTTTGTAAAAAGTCTATGATTTTAGAGGTTTGATTGGATGGTTGATCGTTGGAGTTTGGTTGGTTAGATTGCAGTTTTGATGATGAGTGGAGAGTTTTGTCATTGCCTTGAGAATGCTATGTATTTTGTGTAACTTATGAATGATCAAACCCATTCACTGCTCCAACCCAATTTATATGTTATCTTTATTTTATCATGAAGCAGTTAACAGCAGACCTGCCATGATATCAGCCTATAAGTCTCCAAGAGAGAGAGCACGGCATAGTTTTCCAATCAAGTTTATAGGTTATTCTTATTTTATCATGAAGCAGTTAACAGCAGTCCTGCCATGATATCAGCCTATAAGTCTCCAAGAGAGAGAGCAAGGTTTCGTTTTTGTAGTCTATAATAAGCAGGGCATTCCTTGATACTTGCCACATAAGACTCCAAGAGAGAGAGCAAGGCATTGTTTATCTACTTTAGCCCCTAAGACTTAAAATACATCTTTTATTGCAACAGAGTTTGTTTCATTCAATCAAGGGTTGTGGTAGTTAATAGTGATCGAATTGGGATGATCTTCTGAGTGCTCGTGATGCATTGTGTGATTATAGTGTTGTGACTGAATTCTTTTATTTATCTCAAGATTGTGAACTGCTAGTCATTCTGTGGACTGTCAATATCTGTCGGATTTCTGGGAGAATGGATGAATGTATAATTTGGGCTATTACAGACAGACATGTACTATATAGATTATTGTTGTGTAGTTCATTAAATAAGGATATTAAAATTTTTTTTTTTTTTTTGTATTTGTAAATGCATAATAAGGTGAAAATCAAATCAGTCAGTTGGTCAGAATAGGTGTCAGACAGGGAGAAGATGTGTAGATTTTTGATGGTCAGGGAAGTACAGATGGGATATATATAGTTTTATAACATGAGTGAACTAAATTATAGTATGGAAGAGGCTCAGATAGCAAAGATGGCACCATCAGACATGGACATGATAATGCAGATGTTGAAAAGGGTCAGAGAAGATGTAAGAGAAGATTGGAAGCAGTTCATAGAAAGTTTAAGAGATGATAAAAAAGGCATAGAAAGTGTAGAAAGTTTAAAAGAAGAGGATAAGAGGAGTGAAGATGAATTAAAAGAAAATATCAATAGCTCTGTTGAAAACAACAATAAAATTCCTATAGCTTTGGGAAATAAAATAGAGAAACATGGGAAAAGTGCCTCAATTCCTGGAGTTAATAATCTTTATAAAGAAGAGGATGGAGAGGTTGTAATGGGATTAGAAGTTACTGTAAAAGTAAAGGGGATAGTAACAAGTACTGAAGAGTTTCAGATTCGAATAAAGAAGGAAGCACTATCAGGTATAAAATTGACCAGACTGATGAAAGATTGTATGTTTCAAAACATACAAGAAGATTATAACAAATCCAAAAGAAATAAGGAAAGTCTGGAACAAAAGGTTTGTCGTTCTGTGAAAAGATGGATAGAAAGTCTAAGAGAGGATAGCAAAAAGAGTGCAGAAAGTATAATAGAAGGTAGTCAAAGATTAGAAGATAATGCTGAAACCTCTTTAGAAGATAGAGCAGGAGAGATGGGTGAATATGTTAGACTTGTAAAACGGAAAGGTAGTCAGAGGTTACCAGTTTTAAAAGATAATCTGGATAGTCCGACCACTGATAATAAGGAAAATAATGTAAAGTTAGATACACTGATAGAGAATAGGCTCCAAGAAGTAGAAAGGCCAATAGTAGCCATAATACCAAATCTCCCAGTAAAGAAAGTAAATGAGATGATGACCAAAGAGCAGATTGGGATAGATCATGAAGTGAAAAGAAGGAAAAGAGAGTTGGAGGAAAAACTTCATGCATCCGATAAGATGATTAAGTTAAGAGAGGCAACAGGGGAGATGAAACCAGATATTTTAGGAAGAGAACAAAAGTTTCAACAGTCTGTAGTTCTCAATCTAGTAACAAACCAGCATGTGTGGTTTCAAAAATCTGTCTTCTTAAATAGATTGGAGATACCTTATATATGGTATAGAGAGGCAATCTCTCTGAAAAATGTAAATGTCCAAATCTCTCTGAAAAATTCAACTGCTCTGGAAAAGTCAAAAATAAGTTATATCTGGTACAGAGAAGCAATCTCTCTGAAAAATGTAAATGTCCAGTGTGTATCAGTCAGAGAATCTATCTCTCTGAAAAATGTAAATGCTCTGGAAAATTTAAATGTGCCTTATATATGGTACAAAGAGTCAACCTTTCTAGAAAATTTAAAAATAAATTATACGTGGCCCAGAGAATCAATCTCTCTGGAAGATTTAAGGATGAATTATATATGGTACAGAGAGTCAATCTTTCTGGAAAGTTTAAAAATAAAGTATGTATGGTATAGAGAGTCAATCTCTCTGAAAAACTTCAAGGCATATTACATAAGGTACCAAGAGTCCATATTTCTAAATGGAGTTTGTAAGAGGAGGTTATATAAAATAATTCCTCCAGATATGTTTTATAAATATCCAGTCAAGATGAAAAATGGAAATATTAAAAAGGGACTGGATGTACAGGTGCATTTTTATGCAGACCACAATATGGTTTGAAAAGAAAAAGCCATTCCAAATTACCAAGAAAATAGGGGAGAATGCCTTTATGCTTGCTGCTCTGGATTGGAATAAGGGGACCTATAATGCTAGGAGTTTGATCCCTTATACTTCAGCAGAATAGCCTGGCAAAGATCTCCAAATAAATTACTTTTAGGTTTTCTAATGAAAAATATATTTACCAGTAGTTAATTTTTTTATATATATATATTATAAGTGTTTATTATTATTAGTGTATTTATTAGTTAGGATTTTTTTTTAAAATATAGTTAAAACAAAAGTGCTGATGATTTTATCCGAAGGGGGAGAAAGTTGTGCCATTACAATTTAGTCACTAGCTAAATTTATAGTAATGTGCATGTAAGAAAGTGTAAAACAAAAATCATCATCACAATTTTATATAACCATAAAAGAAGCTGTAGGGCATCCAAGTTCAAACCCTACCAGATTAAAATCTTAAACACTTTAGACAGAGAGTGGGACAACAATTATATGCTTTATTTGTTTGTGTGTTGATAGAAAGGTAATACACACATTTAAACTATTTAATATTTAATTTTTCTTTAAAAAGCAAAGTTATAATGCATACATATAGGCAATGTATGTGTAAATTATTTAATTGTTTTATATTTCAAATATTAAACATTTTAACTTTCTTTAAAACTAACCTATGCTTGATCAATTCTAATATTTTATTCTATGCTTTTATTTTGCTTTTCTTTAATTATAAGTGGGATTTAAAAGTTACAGACTTAATTAAATAATTGGGTTATAATTACTAAGCTAGCAATCATATTATTTAAGGATAGTTTATGAATGATTTGAAAGAATGAAGGATGTGTGTACATTACATACAAAATTTTACATTTCCTAAATATTGAAAGAAAAGGAAGTATTAAATCTGTTAAATTATTTTTTTTTGTACAATTGTTTGTTAAAAGAGGAAATCTGTTTAATCAGATATCAATCTTTGTAGCAATTTTTTTTTGTAAATAATTGTTTTTCACTTTGGAAACTTATAATGGGTCAGAGCTCTAATTTTTGAAATTGTCTTATCTCAAGATCTAAAGAAGGAAGCTCAAAGATTTGAAGTGTTACCTGGATGTTAAAAAGAAAAAAAAAACAAAAGAAAGGAAATAAGAATTGAGTCTATTTTTTTTTTTAAAACAAAAGTGTCTGGAAAAAGGATTAAACTTTTCAGTTGAAAAATAATTTAGTTGAAAATAAATTACAGATCTAATTAAAACAAATTTGTCCAAAAATAGCAAGTGATGCTATCTCTGATTGGTTAAGTTAGCTAAAAATTGGATATAAAAAGCTGTCTTGAATTATTATTATTATTGTGATTGATTCAGATTATTAAACTATCAAATTTGAATGTTGAAAATATAAGAAATGGCAGGTTAGAAAAATTATATGTATGTCCCATTTGCTGGACCATCTGGGGAAGCTGCACATCACATAGGAAAGAAAAGATGTGTCTAAAATAATATTCTACACCTTTCAACTGACCAGATAAATAAGATGTTTTTAATAGAAGGAAGAAAGCATTCACCTGCATTCAAAGAAGATGAATTAATCTACTGATAAATATTAATCATCAAGTCCAATTAATTGTTACAACAACTGATTTTAAACTCAAGAAAATTTACAAATGGGAAAACAACTGCTGTATTTCATCCACATGCTTGACAGGAAGAGAAGAAAAATTAATATAATGATCTCCAAATTGTCCACTAAAGCAAATAACCTCAATAGAGTCATCATCATCAAATAGTTATACACCTCAAGAAAGAGATTGTTCCCAGTAAAACGGAAATGGTAGCTGCAGAAATATAAACCTTATACAAGACAAGTTTGAACCCTTGGAAATTTGCCACAAACAAAAGATCGGTAATATGACTTTTTATATCTATTTTCTTTATGATATCAGTCTTAATAAACATTTTAGCAATCAAGTGGTATATTTTATTTAAAGAACTTTTAAAGACTATTCAGATCAATTAAAAACAAGAATGTCTTACTAAAATAACTTTGAGCTTCATAAATGATCTTGAATGTATGAAAATGATTTGTTTATTAATTTTACAGTTGTGAAATATTAATGTGTAAAACAATTTTTTTTTATGGTATTATGATTTTAGTTTTAACTAATATATTATTATTTTGGTTTTAAATAATATTTTGTTATCATGGGATAAAACACGCACATACATAATAATATTTTTATATGTGTATAATTGTGAGTGAATGTGAAATAAGGAGTAGTATTAGAATATTAGATTATTTTGTTTCAAGTTAAGTACAGCATTTCAGAGGTAGAAGAGAGGGGGGAGAAAATAATTTAAAACTTGTTTCTAAAACTTGCTCTTTCAATTTTACTAACATTTTTTTTTACATTCTATTTACATGTTGGATTTTAAAGTATGTGTGCCAATGAGCAGATAATATTTTTTTTAATACTTTTCTCATGGAGTGAAAATCATGGTCAATGTGACGTCCAACTTAATACAAAATACATTTGAAGGGAAAGGGGGAAGAACTTAAAATTAATCTGAGGAGTGTTATATAATCAATTATTATTATTATTATTCATGTCAATTTTCATATTTATCTAGAAATTTTTATGTATATGTTAGAACTGTAGTAATAAATATTAGTTTGTTTTATTAAACGAGGCATATATATTTCATTAAGTGTAGTCTTGGTTAAGTGTGATTATTCATCATCATCAATGGTTGAATATTAGTTATTTAAGATATAAGTAAATATGCTAAAATTAAGCAATAATTATGAATTTCTTTATAAAAATTAGTTTTATGTTTAGGCTTAGTCCTAGAGCTGTAGTTGAAACCATTGTCATTATTGTTATTATTATCATCATCATCATCATCGTCATCAACATTTTAATTAATGAGCTGTTTAACTGTTTAAAGGCCATAAATAAATATTGATTTTATAATATTTAGTGATTTCTTAGTATTATTATAACCACATCCCATCATCTATTTCATGCAAGGATGAGTGAATTGCCATCCTAAATTAGTTATATATAATCTGAGCTAGTGAACTTACAAAACTATTGAAACACATTTGTTATGCTAAGATCTGAGAAATGATTTATGTCTAATATACTCCACTTTGGTTTAAAGATGTTTTACTTTTACCTAAATATTAGTGCTTATAGTGATATGGCTCAAAAAGCAAAATCTTCCATTTTATTATAAATAAAGTACCAAGAAGGGATTCAAACCCGGTACATGTGAAAGGTTATCAGATATAACCGTGTCTAGATTCAGATAATCTAGTGGCGCCCTGCTAGACCATATTCACTTAGTATTTGTTTAAACATGCACTTAACATCAAACCAAGGAATGAAAGTGGATAAAACCTACTGCCTGTATACCTGAGTTATATTTTATTGAATTACTAGTGTACTCACTTCACGTGATTTCATATAAAATACTGGTTATTAATAATTTGATCAACCTTTAATCTTGATATGAACCTTTACTTATGATCATTCTATGGAATACCTTTACTCAGATATAATAATATCTTTTGAACTCCATTTTATTATGTTACAATGTATCTTTTGATGATACTTTAATTTGGTTACAATATATATATAACAAAAAAAGGAAGTCATTTAATCTATATTACAATTTGTTAGCATTTATATTAAAACGCAAACTTTATTTTTTTATTTCCTTTATTATTTTGTTCATAATGCAAATTATTACATTAAGGTTAGTATTTATAACTGTGCATTATTTAAGCATAAAATAGATTGTCTTAATTTTAATACCCATGCATCTGATAAATCTTTAAATAATAAACATTACCATCTGTTTTATGAGTTCATTGAAAGCTTAAGTATGGAAATAACCATTACTATATCTTACTATTATTTTCAATGTATTGTTGCCGCTCACCATGCCATAATAGAAGATAAAACATATACTTTATTCAAAATTTAGCTTCGATTGATTTTGCGTGTGTTATAAATTTATTTCACAATTCCATCATATTTGCACTTTATGTCACGTCACAGCATATTAATTTATTAATACACATGTACTTTGCCCAGAGAATATTTAAATATTTTTATGATCATTTCTCTAAGATTGGGAGAACAATAATCCAACATGGATAAGTGTTAAAGACCAAATTAAACCCCCATATATAGTTTTAAAGACCAAATTAAACCCCCATATATATATATATTTCTCATGGGTATAGTCTAGATTCGATCAAAGGCACCCTTCATTTTTGGAATATACAATGAACAAGTAATTTTGAGTCTTAATCAGATTCATTTAATTATACATTAGTACAAGTGCAAGCATGAACCCTATGAATTTAGCATGGCAATTGAACAGATTTAAAAGAGACTGCTTACCAATTCTGTACAATAATAATATATAATAAAATGATTCAGACATCTTTAGTGATTTGATAGCTTATAATTCTGTGGAGGGTAAGTTTTAGAATAATATAACATTTGATTAGTATACATAAAAATAAAACCTTTTTTTGGATTATTACATATATTACTGTTCTGCTAAGAATAATTATTTTATCCAGCACACAAAGAATCCTGTTTAAATTTTCTAAAATCTCCAAAAATATCTTCATCCACCAAACCAGAAAATTATTTTATTGAATTAAATTGCTAACATGTTAATGAAATTGCATTCATTTTGGCCAAGGCTAAGGTTGTAATAAAAACTGTTGTGTCTCAAGTAATAACAAAATTGTGATTGCATATAAAGAATGTTCTATATATATATATATATATATATATATATATATATATATATATATATATATATATATATATATATATATATATATATATATATATATATATATATATATATATTGTACCCTTACTTCTTGATATATAAAATAGTTTAAAATACAACTAGCTCAGTTACATTATTATGCTTAATTAAAATTTGCATATCTATCTTTAATATACTTTTATATTATCATATCTTAATTAAATTTATTATCAATCATCAAAATCAATATAGTTCTAGATTATACTAATTAAATAAGTATTTAATAAAATTATGAGACTGCGAAGTAAAGTTACAAAGTAATAAGCAGATTTACACTGAGTCAATATCTCCCAAGATACTGTCTCAATGGCATAAGAATACTACCACTACCTTATCATCTTACCACTACATCTATAGCATTCTTATGACTTTTAAATGAAATAAATTATCTTCAATAATACTAAAATAATTCCTAACTTTTAACTTAAAATATAATTAAATAATCTCAGGTTCTTCTAAGTTGTTTTAAAATAATAATAAATTATGTAAATAAGTGTGATGTGGGATTTTATATCAAACTTAAATACACCTAACTTATTTTAATAATAATAATAAATAATACTAATCTTAGAGTGTAATTTAATCTCATCTATTTCTATTATATAATCAATCATTAAATGAATAAACAATCATATGTATATCTTTTATTTCATATGGTATCTTCATTTTAAAATAGATCAAAATCTTATACTTAATAATCTGTGGCAATAAACAATATTGTATTCTTATAATGTGCATTATAATCATCTTATGACCATTGCAATATTTCTGTTCATGTCAATCAATTCTTATAAAATAATGTTAAGCAAATATTGTATTCATTTCTAAATAATAATAACAAATTCATTTTTGTGCAAATATTATGTTTATTTCAAATCATCTGATGTCAAAATGCTGTGGTGAAAAATAATGAAACTCGACACACTTTTAAAAAACAAATTAACAAATTTATTTACAATAACTTCAAATAAAAATTTATTTACACTATTTACAGTTTTAGAATTTAAGAAAACAAATAAAATGAAAAATAAGAAATACAAATACAAGAGGTTTACACTGTTATTAACTCATGTACTTAATAAGCAATTATACATTCCTTCAAATGCTATATTAATATGATTACAGTGTGTTTTTCTTAAACTTAGATTTTAAATAAATAGTGGTAATCTTTAATTGTTACAAATAATAATACATGTCAAGATTATCTATGTAGCATGTGTAAACAATGAAGCTCTACTAATTAAATAGCTACATTAATTAAGTATTACCATTTATAATGTATTATCATATATTTACTTTATTATTAGCATTGCTTAATAGCTTTATAAAATTAATGTATCTTTGTAATGTAAAACAAATAATTGACTGTAATTATACTTTACTTAATGTAATTCCTGTTATATGTTTTATCAAATATGCATTACATATCTGTACTGTTCAAAAACTATTATTTAAATCATTTATTAATTTCAAATTCATAAAGCATTACCTTAGATAAATTCTATGATTCTTTTCTGTGTAAAAATCATTACTCTACTCTATATGTTTTTTAAATCCTTTCTAATAAATTTCTATCTATAAAACATATTCTAAACTTTATCTAAAATTTCCGGAAAACAAAACATCAACTTTAAATAAAATATTCATCATCCAAATTACCTATACTACATCGTCTATACTTAATAAACTTCAATCAAAATATAGGCTTCTACCCATAACGTAACTTAACTTATTCAATAAACAAAATACACAAAAATATAGACTTTTAAAATCCTTTTCTAAATTGCAAAAATAAAATAATTACTTAGATAAATAATAAACATCATTCTAATACTAAACATAAATAAAATATCAAAATTATTTATGAAAGAATCATATAATTACTTCTAAGCTTCTTCCGTAATGTTGTATCATGTTGATATTATAAATCAAAACTTATGCATATTTTAATAAAGTTTGTTGTCAATATAATGTATGTGTTTTCATAATATATTTATCCATTCATTCTACAACAACATAATATTCAGTTGATCTAAAGAAAAACATATTAAATTCATTAAAAATCATTATACAATATTTTTACCATAATAATAATAATAATGTCCAATCTGCTATCCAGCATTCTTCGGAATTTGCAGCTTCATAAAATAAAAATCATTCACATTTTCACTCATAAACATTCATTAGAATATTCCGTGTTATATTAATTATAAAAATAAATTTATGTAATTAATTATTATATTATTTTTAAGTTACTATTTAATAAATGTACCTAACCTACTTTTTAATAGTTTAATAATATTTTAAATTTTATGTTAAATAAATAAAATAAAAAATTATATTACATATTCCATCGACGACTTTTGTTCTACCATAAAAGTTCTAACAAATATCCTACGTATAAAGTCAATAAAACACTATTTCCTGTTCCGTTGTATCACGTGTTTCTTGAAAGTTTATAATAAAAATGATAACGTTCTTTTTTTAAAAATAAAAATAAGTTCCCCACAAGAAAACAAAATAAAATTAAAAATAGTTTATAAGTTCTTTGGATCCAATTCTTCATCAATTATTATTTGAAAGTTATTATTTCAACTTAGTTTATAATTGATAAAATTGTCATTTAATTATTTTTCAATTAACTTGGTTTGGCTTGGACGTCCATGTATTATTTACGCATTTTTTCAAAACAATATATCTAGGTAAGAATCTATTTTTCCATCTATAACGGCCAGCGTTTAGATAACTTCAATAAAATAATTTTATTATATTACGATTTTTTAAAATACTTATACTTATAATATATTTGCCTTTTCAAATTATCAATATCTAGTCTTTTAAGCATAAAGACTTAACAAGGCAAGTATTTATTTAAAATTACTACTGCTTCTTATATCTTTCCTTAAGATACATATTTTACTTTTATAATTTGTCAAAATACTTTCTTTTACAGAAATATTTATATTTCTTTAAAATATCTATTAATAATAGACAATAGTAATTTAACTTTTGAAAACTATTTATAGTCCAAAATACTACTTTTCTCGATCTTATAGTTTTCTGTACTAATCCAGCGTCTGTTACTTTTCTAGCATAAAGTTTCTGATATATTTCTACGATACGTGATGTTTCCATGATCATTTGTACGTAAATCAAGTTTCGATATTGAGAAGACTAATAGGGAATATTAAAATATCTACTGCATATTCATTATTTAAACTTTTATAAAATTATATACAATAACACTCTTATGATTTTAAAATTGATTTTAAGAGCGTTTATAAATTTATTTGGCTATTTTCTCAATAGCACGATTAACTTAGAAAATTAATTACAGAGAGCCCCCTTCAACGATTGAATCCAGCTTTTATAGTGGAAGAGACTCCTCATCTGATTGGTACGTTTAAACAATCAAACTTTGCTTATTTACATATTTATCAACACACTATTAAAAATAAAATAATGACTTATTTAATATTTAATATTTTATCAAATTCTTTCAAAACAATATTTATCGTTTATTTAAATCTATTAAACATTCTTTTGAAATATTCTTTCTCACTTGATTTAAATCTTAACTTTTATAAGATCATTTAAAATAAACTAAATCTTTTTAAATACGTTATATTTTTAAAGTAATATTTTTAAAAATCAGATTTAATATTTTACATTAATATCTTTATTTTTATCTCGTGATAACTCACGTATTATTTATAAATTTTACAACATGATTTTTTAAAATAATTATGCAACTTTATTAGACAACTTCCACGCATGCTTGTGTAAATTTAACTAACATCTGTTTTTTTTTTATAACACAAGAAACGCTTCATAGTCTAAAAATAAACTAACAATTGCTTTTTTAAAATAAATATTTATTTTTAAAATAAATAAGATATTATATCAGATTTTAAAATAATTATTTGATATGATTAAAATCAAATATTAATCTCAATTTAAATACTTATAATTTAAAATATTTTTATTCACTTTTAACATATATTTTAAATTAAATAAATATCTTTGTCTAATTTTAACTTGTCTTTTAAATACTTTAGCTTTAAACATTTGTTATTAAATTTATTAATGCAGTATTACATCATAATCATCATCATTTTAAATATCTTCTCAATACCAACACAATTCACATACCAAATACTCATAGATTGCTTTAATTAAACTTATGGTAACATTACCACAAGCAAAGTTAACATCACACATTTTAAAATACTTCTTAAATTTAAAATTTTCTACTAAATTAGCACAAAACTTAAATGGTGACCCATACAAAAGGGCACAATATATATATATATATATATATATATATAAATGTATATTGGTCAACTATAAAGAATGTTCATTCATATATATATATTAGATAGTTGACCAATCAAAATAGGATGTGGATTAACATTTTTTTTTGTATTTCCTTTTGTTTTACAGTCAGCTAGATTATTAAAAATAATTTTAGAAGAAAGAAATGAAAAAAAGATTTTCATAAGGTCAGAATGTCTTTTAAACTATCTGGCCTTTTTAAAATTTAAGTAGACTGCCATGATTTTTAAATTACATTATTTTAATATTATCAAAGTCAGTTTTAAAAAGCTGATATAATCAACTTTTTATTGAAAACATTTTTATACACCCTAACTGATACTAAAATGTGTATTTTCTTGAGCTATATGGTTTCCAGGTATTGTTACATAGAATTTTACACATACATGGTGTTCGAAAAGTACTCTGTCTTTAGGCTTATGAAAAAAGTCAAGTTTTTTGCTAGTTTAAATAGTCATATACTATTTGAATATAATATAACACAATAATAAAAGAATAATAGAATTATGGTTTAAATTGCTAAAGAATCAATTATGGTAATAATTATAGTAGATGTGCATGCAAATGGATTATAAAAAGTAGACAAATGTTTTATTTTGTTTAAAATTATTTATTTGAAATTATTTATGGTTATTTATTGTGAAGTACAAATATTTAATGCTTGACTTTGAATGCTAGAACATTCTAAAGGATTATCATCTGGTGCATGTGTGAACTTCTATTGATAACAATAAGCAAGCTATTGCAATGTACATGAAAACCTAAGTATATCAGAAAATACAATAGAAATGCTGATGCAATAAGAGAAATAAATATACAAAGGGAATTTTTTTACTTACTTATCCTTCTGTTTGGTCAACAAAAATTCATTTACTGTTTTGCTTTTCTATTGTTGAACTATAAAACAATTTTTTTTTTATATTGTGTAAGAAAACGACAAGCATGTGTCAGTAAAGAGTTAAATTGTCTAGAGTTCTTGAAAGCATTTGTTTGTTTCTTGCCAATATTATAGGCTTGAAAGATCAACATAAATTATATGCTTGAAGTAATGAAAGTATAAAAACAACAATCTATCTGAATTTTTAGAAAAAAATGTCAATATCGTGAGTAATTAAAGCATTTTCCTGAATTGCTAATTGATGTCAAATATTTACCATAATTGCCAAAAAAAAAAAAAAACAAATCATTTGAATAATGAACTATTCAATTCCAACTGTTTATCATCTAAGGCAATGTTTTCCTTGGCAATCTTCAAGATATTTATTTCTTATTCAAGTTATTGGAATCAAGATTTGAAGACAACAATATGAAATTTTCTTTTTTTTAAAATTAATTTAATATATTTTAAAAAAGACATTAAAAAGAAAGATAAAAAATATATTATCAATTCAGACCACAAGTCCATATTTCTAGAGCAAGAAAGCAAACATGGCCATACATTTGAATTTATATTACCAGCATTGTATGCCTAAAAATGATGCTAAACATAAGATAAAAGAAGCCTGACATATTACCAATAATCATATTTTTTTAAACACAAAGGAATCCTGCTTTCCACCTCTAAAATATACGTTGTGTAAGCATGATTGCATACAATTTGAATATAATTTATATGATATTTATGTCACACCCTTTCATTCATCCATTGCTATTATTGTAATAGCAAGACAAAGATATTGAACACATGCTTAGCATATTAAATGTACAGTTTTACTGTTAAGCTTTTCTTATTTCGCATCGCCAAGCACTTAATAGGATATATTTATTATCAATAATCAATATATTTTAATTTCTCTATGGTCTATTTTTTTTAGTGTTACTTTACCGAATTTTGATAATAAAGAACAGGTATTTAATTTAAATATATTTGTACAATATAGTTTTTATATTATAGATGTGTTTATTTATTAATGTTAATTAATTTTACATTTGCATTATTTTTTTTAGCAAAAGCTATCTCGATTATTAAACTAATATTGTTTGTATAGCTAACTTATGATAATTAAAGTTTTCATTGACAATATGTCTTCAAGGGTGAATGAATTTTGCAGTAGCCTTTTAATATAATAAAATAATAATTAATAGACAGGGTATGAGCACAGACCTTCACATGACCCACCACTCTCCACACTATCTCATAACACTGATACACCTGAACACACATATGTTGAAAAGATAAATAATCACCGATATACATATTTCATGCTAAACCAGCAATCATCAGTTGGTCCAGATTACCATCTCTACACATATATGCTGTAAATGCTCAGATATATATTAAGATAGCAAATCCTCCTACTTTAATGGATAGGCTTCAATCTACTCCACACTCCAACTCTTCAACTGTCCATCCAATTGAAAATCTGATGATGGAATGCTCAAAGGCCACCCTGAGGCCAAGGTTATTGTCACACCCATGTTGACCTAAGGTCAATCTAACCCCTCATGTACAGGACATAATTCATTAAATACATATACAAGGGATAGGCAGACATCTCTAATATGTAATAGCTGAAATTTAATGGATTATGTCCTGTACATGAGGGGTCAGATTGACCTTAGGTCAACATGGGTGAATGGATTATGTCCTGTACATGAGGGGTCAGATTGACCTTAGGTCAACATGGGTATGACAATAATCTTGGCCTCAGGGTGGTCTTTGAGCATTCCATCATCCGATTTTCAATTGGATGAACAGTTGAAGAGTTGGAGTGTGGAGTAGATTGAAGCCTGTCCATTAAAGTAGAAGGATTTGCTATCTTAATATATATCTGAGCCCTTGTAGCATATATGTGTAGAGATGGTAATCTGGACCAACTGATGATTGCTGGTTTAGCATGAAATATGTATATTGGTGATTATTTATCTTTTTGACATATGTGTGTTCAGGTGTATCAGTTTATGAGATAGTGTGGAGAGTGGTGGCTCATGTGAAAGTCTGTGCTCATACCCTGTTTATTACATATATAGACACAGGTATATATAAGCCTGTGTATTTCAGCTAAAATAATAATTGTAGATTTTTTTAGATTTAATTACATAAAGTTTTTGCATATAGTGCATTGACTATTAGTTGCATTAAATTTTATGCATGTATTTGATCCATTTAATGAAGTAGATGTCATATATTTTTATTTATTTAGTTAGACACTCAATCAAATAATTTGTTGCCATCATTATTTTAATATAACATTAGTAGGAAACAGATATTTTAAGATTAAGAAGTTATTAATTGAAGGATAACAAGAACTATTCACCTTGCAGAACATATTTATATTATATTGCCTTATTTAATATTTTTCATAAAAAGTAAAAAATATTTAAAATAAAATATGTTAGTCTATTTTATCCAATAATATGGATTGCCTTTGTTAATGATATAAGATTATAATATTTCTTATTTATGTGTGTTTTTCTGAATTACATATATATATTTTCTGTGTTATTCTGAATTATATATATATATGTTAATTCTAATATTTTCACCGAGAAATGATGATTTTATATTATTATTATTTTTTGGGATGTTCCATGTAATAAAATAGCTAAATAGCTGATGTTTCAGTACAATAACAGGATGCTCTGAGGAAGGTACTTGTTATTGTACTGAAATGCCAGGTATTTAGCTAGTATACTGCACGGAATATCCTGAAAATAATAATAATATGAAATCATATATATATAAATTTGTAATAAAGTGAAATAATAGAAGTTATAATTAAAATATAAAGTGCTATTTTACTATTACTGTCATTCTTTTGCTAATGTAAATAAAATATAATAATTAATAAAGCAAGTCATATATAATGTAACATTAGTTTTATAAACTTGTAGTTACAAAAATGCAATAAAGAGAGCATACCAATAATTCAAACAAGCTCTTAATTAATAAGTGTGGTATGAGAAAATATTTAAAATCTATATCCAGAACACTCTCATTTCCAGACCAACTGTTTTTGAGCTTATGGCTCACGTCAGTGGAGAGCTAGAATATTCAGACACTAGATCTAAAATATAAACTCAAAACCCAGCATTTATTTCAAATGCATATTTAAGTAAAAACTCTGAAAATTTTTGGACATGAAAATGTCTTTAAATCCAGCTATCTAACTCAAATAGCCATAAACTCAAAAACATTTGGTTTGGAGATGATAGGGTTCTGGATAGAGATTTCAAATATTTTCTCATACTGCACTTATTAATTAAGAGCTTGTTTGAGATTGCATAAAATATAATTTTATTTATTTATTAAAGATTGACTTCCTATTTTTATTTAAGATTATACCACTTATCAAAAGATGTGGGTCACTAATTATAATAGCTAATATACACATTTAATTTACTCTATGGTACACAATATAACATAATATACTTTGAATGTAATTTTAATACATTTATCCAAACATTAAGAATAAATTAATTCATTGAAACATTAGATTATTTATTTATCAAATATAATTTGGATTCAATAAAAAGTCCCTTTGATTCTTAATTATATTTATCTAATAGTTAAGTCTCATTAATTTACATAATATTTATATTTAAAGTTCAGTTATAAAATAATGCTTTACTATATATTTATTTTCTTTAAACTACTAATTAATTTGTAGGGCTTAATTAAACTACTTCAATCCTTACCTGTTATACAGTTATAATTTTGGTGCTCAGTTCATGGGACATAACAAAGCCAACTTTATTTACCATACACCATCTATAGAAATTTTTATGATTTTTCAAGAGGTTTGGTGAAGAAAAAACAATTAATCTCAACTAAAATTGTCTGTTCTTTTTTTTTTATCAAACACTGTCATTTGAACAATCATTAAAAGTTTTCTACAGATGATGCAATTTAAATTAATATTAATAAATATCGTTTTACACTAAATGGTGTTTATATATAAAGCAATAGAATGGAAAGGAAGAAAAAAAATGATGAAAAATGGAGACCACTGGAAGTATTGTTCATTTAATTCTATCTAATGGAAATGCCAAATAAT
The DNA here is from genome assembly GCA_028023455.1 of Epiperipatus broadwayi. Taxonomy (NCBI): domain Eukaryota; kingdom Metazoa; phylum Onychophora; class Udeonychophora; order Euonychophora; family Peripatidae; genus Epiperipatus; species Epiperipatus broadwayi. The sequence goes on along the minus strand of JAQFVV010000244.1, from coordinate 572,455 downwards.
GTTGTATTTGTACATAAAACAATGGCAGGATTTAAAGTGCTTAACATAAATAAAAAATTTACATCAAAAACTTAATATTAATAATTTTTAATTATTAACATAATCAAAACTTAAAAAGTGACATAAACATTAAACTATCAAAATAAACAACAAACTTTCCTAGAAGTGTTTCAGAAAAAAATATTAACTTGTTTGTGAATTTTATTTAAGTATAAGCCTTTACAAAAAGTCTAATATATAGGGTATATGAGCACAGACTTTCACACGATCCACCACTCTCCACTCTATCTCATAACACTGATACATTTGAACACATATATGTTGAAAAGATAAATAATCACCAATCATCATTTGGTCCAGATTACCATCTCTATACATATATGATATAAGTGCTCAGATATATATTAAGATAGACAATCCTCATACTTTAATGGACAGGCTTCAATCTACTCCACACTCCAACTCTTCAACTGTCCATCCAATTGAAAATCTGATGATGGAATGCTAAAAAAAAAGTCTAATAATAATTAATTTCTCTAAGTATTAGTAATTACTATTAAAAGAATATATTCATAAATTTTATATATCTTTCATCTCATTATCTTTTATTGCAGATACACATTTAAAATTAAAACATATTTTAAAAATAATTTTAACAATAACTATAAGAGCAAACAGTTAGTAATATAGAATTTTACAGTTCCATAATTTTTTTTGATAAGAAATAATAAACTTAATAGTTTTCTTTAATGTAATGCCCAGTTTTCTTTAAATTATGCTACATATGTATAGGATATTTTTTTTATTTTTTTATATGTCAAAGTGTTGACTGAAAAGTGAACCCAGGAGAGCTACTTGGAAGAAAGCTATGCTAACCGCTAGGCACCAACGCTAGACTATTTTTCTCAGGTGTCATAGCATTGGCCGGGACATGAACCCACAACCCGGGCAACTGCTTATAAGGCAGACACACTGACCTCTCGACCACCAATGCAAGACAACGCTAGACTATTTTACTTTATATATTTTCACAATAGCAAAATTACACTAAATTTCATTTTGTTTTAGTTTTTTATCTAAAAGAGTGTTAGACTCTGGATTGTATGATTTTTGAATCATTCAATTTAGATACTTTGGCACTCAAACTTATGAACTTCTGAGCAATAAAGCTATTTGATTATTTATTTGGTACTGTGGTATTAGAGCTGCAACATGAAGAATTATAATCATTTAATCATTAAATTAATTAGGTTATTAAATCAAAAACATTTTAAAATCTACATTAAAAAAAAACAATTTAACAAAAAAAAATATGAAAAGCATTAATGTGAAGAATAGTTAAAATGCGGGTTTAAATCAAATTGAGTGTGTGTTTGCACGTGAATATTCTGCATAATCTATTTTAATACATTGTATAGGCTTACACCTGCATTTATATATGTAATATATGCAGGATTTGAACTCAGACTTTCACACGACCTACAACTCTCAGTGCCATCTTATATTGCTAACTCACCTGATCACACACATGTTGAAAAGATAAATAATCACCAATATACATATTTCGTGCTAAACCAGCACTCATCAGTTGGTTCAGATTACCATCTCCACACATATATATAATTAGTACTCAGCTTTATATTAAGATAACCAATCTTCATACTTTAATGAGTGCTGGTTTAGCACAAAATACATGTATTGGTGATTATTTATCTTTTCAACATGTGTGTGATCAGGTGAGTCAGCAATGTAAGATGGCACTGAGAGTTACAGGTCATGTGAAAGTCTGAGTTCGAATCCCGCATATATTACATTATAAATGTAGGTGTAAGCCTGTACAATGTATTAAAATAGATTACGCAGAATATGCACTGCAAACACACACTCAATTTGATTTAAACACGCGTTTTAACTATTTTTCACATTAATGTTTTTTGCATTTTTTTTTTGTTAAATTGTTTTTTTTTTAAATGCAGATTTTAAAATATGTTTTTGATTTAATAACCTAATTAATTTAATGATTAAACGATTATAATTCTTCATGTCGCAGCTCTAATACCACAGTATCATTTATTTAATTAATTTGGAGTTATACAAATAATATTACATTATGTATTTCTGGTAAAGTTACTTTACTTTTATGCTTCAAGATATTGAAACTTATATTAAATTCTATTTTTCTTTTTTTTTACAATGCCTCAGTTTTACTGGTGACTTTAAAATAGTTACATTGACACAATAAAATGCAGGGGAAATATCTAACACAACAAACCTATTTTCTTTCTTTTTATTTTCTCATCTGCTGTTCTTAAATAAATAATTTAATACAATGTAGTTTTTGTTTAAACACATAACATTAATAATAGATAAAGGTTTTTTATTCTTAGTTTTGACATTAAATAATAATATTTGTTTTCTAAGATAGGTATTAGACCAGCACAAAATCTTACATAACAATATATTTTCTTCTTTATTTCTAACTGAAACTAATGAATACATTTAGTTCAACAAAATGTTAAAAGTCAAAAAGACAATATTAAATAAATACAAGTTTTATTATTACCGTTAACACTTTTTAAAGTAAATCAATTTTAGTAAACAAAGATAATGGAAAAAACTGCCGATGCCTACGTCACTGTCTGCACCTTCATAAAGTATTAAAAACAATAAATACAACTTTTATTGCATTTTTAGTTGAAGGGGTTTTAAATAGAGGCATTTTCGCTGAAATCAGGCTCGCCACCTACATAAACTTTGCCATCTGGTTGACCAGATGCAAGGTGATTTTTCAAAAATTACCGCTTAACGAAATCAATAACTGCTTTCTCAGCATAATTAAAAATATCCAAGAAACAGACAAGAGAGAGGCCGATCCATACCTGGCCATATTAACATGGGAATTCACAACTGGTCTAAACAGCACCTCTCCAACCAACCCCTAAATAATTTATATGAAAATATTTATTATGACTTAATATCTTATTATGATTTAATAAAACCCTCCAACCATAACTTGCCAAAACAGGGTTTACCAACAAAGGTATTTCGTTATAGACTAGATGATTAATATTCACCTTGCATCCACAGGTTATATTCTACTGACTTTTGAATCATTTCTTCTTTGTATATACCACCCTGTAACCTTGACTAGATATTTCTTGTTATTTTTTTATTTTTATTTTTTTTTTTTGTAATCACTTATAGGTCAAATAAAATTATCTTGAAAGAGAAAATTTTTGACAAACATACGCATAACATTTTAAGATATATATAGACACATAGCGAGAGTAAATTTAGATACCTAAAATATTTACATTATTAACACATTGTTAATAATATGCATTATATTTATAATTTTTATTATAATATTTTAGTAATATTTATTCATATTTTTTATGTGTTATTCAAAAAATAAAACATTTAATATTAATTTAGAATAAGAATTTATTCAAGTTTACATTTCACTTTTTTTCTTATTTATTTAATCTTTTGTATGCTACTAAAAATATTTTATATTCTTTTATGTGTCTTTTAAAGAAACTGAAAAAATAAATAAAAAGGCTCTTAATTTTAAGATTGTATCTAAAATAGATATCGCTTCAATTCATATATATATATGTTAAAGAGAAAAAGGAAAGAAAAAGCTAATATAATATATTCTAATAATAGTAAGGTACCTTTTCAAACTAAACTTCTAAAGAAAAAAAATCATTTATGTTATTGACATTTAAAATAAAAGTTGTTAAACTTTTTATACAAAGAAATATTGCAAAATATGTAATTTTAATAACGACATTGTCAAAAAAAGCGTCCAGTCATCAACTGGCGAAGCCAGTTTAGATTACATTTTAACCCTATTTGTTCCTAAAATGTTTAAATTGTTTAACAAAAAATGAAAACAGCCTAAAACTTTGTTGGAATATACCTTGAATATTTAAAATCGCCGAAAACCTACTGTTCATAGGTTTGATGTATCGGGATATTGCTACAGGCTAATCTTGTCAAACGATAGTGCATAAGCTGACGTGATAGGGCATTTACTCATTTTAAATATCATATTTCTGCTTCCAGGTTTAAATCTTTCAATTAATTTTGTAGTTAGTAAAGTTTTGGTTGATTAATAGTATTTTTTCTATTTTTAAATACCATTAATTTGAATAATTTTTCAACTACTAAAAATATAATAAAGTGATGATTTCTTGTAGAAATTAAAAACAGACATTATAATAAATTTATAAAATTATTATTGATGATTTTTAAATACTGATTTAGGATTACTTTTTAAATTAATATTAAAAATATTAAGGCAAATTGGAGAAATATCAAATAGAATTATAAGAATATTAAAATATCTTATACATTAATTTAAAAAATTCAAGAAAGTTTATTATTTAGAGCACACTTGCATTTGGCCCTCCACTAAAAGTGAAACATAACTATTCAATTAAAATTTAAAGCTGATAATCAATTGTTCTTTTATTCATTTATTATTCAAATGATTTTTTAAATAAATAAATATTAATATATTCTGTTAATAAAGATAGTAATTTCATGGCATTGTTATCTCAAAAATGCATACAACACATACATTTAGGTTAAAAGGCTGGAGATACAAGAGCCCTTAAATTGCTAAATCATGTAAAGAAGTTAAACAGAAAAATACTAACAAAAAGTTGATCATGATGTTAATGTGGGTTCTCAAGAGTAAAAAAAAAAAAAAATTCTAAAAGAGTAAAAGATTAGTATTATTTTTTGTAGAAAATTGGAGCTCATTAAATAAAAAGTATCTCTTTAGTTATTTCTAGTGATTTTGATTTTAGAAATTTATTATTTAAAAAATTAAAGAACTATCTATATCTTTTCAGCCATCACATGTGTTTTTCTGAACTAACCAGATGGGATTTAATGGGATTTGCTTAGAAATTATGCTTAATGTAAATGATGGTTTTATTCTATCATTTTTATCACTAAATTCTAATGCTGTAACTGAAAAGTTTTAATGCTAGAAAACTATAAACAATGGGTAAATTTTAAAATGTTATATGACTTGAAGTTTTTCCCAACAAAATTTATAAATTTCAGTGGAGTGTTTTTTAAAAATTAACAAGAATAATCTAAGCTGTATTAAAAGATTTCTTCAATCAATCTTTTCCAACAAATGTGATACCATGTGAAGGGCAGAGACAGTAAACTAATCTATGGAGAATACTTGAGTGAGATAAATTGCTAAACATATCATTGAAAGAAGTAAAGTCTTTAACTAACACTGTCATTGGATTGGTCTGTGGTGTTTGGTACAGTACTACTGTGACCTTATGGGGCTTAACATCTATTGAATGTATCAATTCTGTCCCTTCTGGTATTCAAACTTCTTATCAGAATCTTGATCAATAAAACTATTTGAATATTTTATTATTATAGTTAGATTATATGTGGACTTAGAATAATTTTGCTTAAAGAGTAGGAAAAATGCATGGAAAAAATTATTAAACATATCAAAAGCAAGACAACTAGTAGTGATAAAAGATGTAAATCCTATAGAATATAATCCTATTGCCCATATTATTTAAAATTATTTTTGATATATATTGCAGCATAATATATGCCATATTCTTAATTAGTTAGCATTACAAATGTACACTGAAAAATGTATTTTATTATCCCATCTAATTCTTAGATGATTTCTATTAAATGAAAAAAAGAGTACTCAGCTTATTATATGACTCATCACACTAAAATATATCTGTTGCTATGATATTTCACAGATATAACTTGAATGCTTATTAGTGATAGCCACAAACATTATACTATCAATCTATTTTAAATTTCCATTATGATAAAAATTATGATGATTTAGTGCCAGTGCTTTTGGCTTCCATTGAGGTACTATATATATATATATATATATATATATATATATTGAAGCAGTCGGATCTGAGTTTGATCCTAGCTTCATGACATCTAGCCATAAGCCCACTTCAAACCCTAGTACTAACCTTAAATTTCCGATGCAATGGGGCTTTATACGTTCAATCCACGCTAATTTCCATAAAGAATAACTTATTTCATAAATGCGTATTAAAATTAATTAGTTTCAGATTTAAATTGATCAATTCTATTAATAAATTCATGATAGAATTATTCATGAATTTATATATTATAACTGCGTGGATTGTGCGTATATATTTGTAAATATTTAAATATATATAATTGTTTAAAAGTTTCATTGCGTCGGGAATGTTTGATTTTATTTTTAAATAATTTGTTAAAGTTTTATTGATTAAAAGCTACATTCTTTCGATAAGCTTTCAGATTTTCCCTTTCCAAAAACAACAGTTAAAGTTTTATTAATTAGAAAAAAAGATAAGGATTTCCTAATTAAAATCATTTTCTGATTTTAAGAATTCATTTTCTAATTAGAAAATGAATTCAAGTTAATGAGTTTGAAAGCCTTATCGAAGGAATGTATCTAAAAACAACCAGTAAATCTAAAAACATTGATAATGAAAGAAGCGCTAGCCTGAAGGCATCAGAGGACAGATATATAGCTCTGAAAAGTTTGGAGAAAAAAAAGCCATCTTTGTTGTAGAGAAGTGCAGTAAACTCTGTGCATTTTAAATCATGAATTTAAATAGTGTTTCGATCATGGTGAAGGGCTAAACATCAGGAATCTGGCTATCGGTTCCTGAAGTCCCCTGAAAATCTTCAATGGGGCTGCTAAATTCTTTCCAGACCAATCATGCTGCTAAAATATGAAAAGCCACTAAAATGCTGTTCAAGTAATCAACCAAATGCGTGCCTACATTTTTTTACCAACTCGGACGTGTAACCTAAGGAACCAGCCCCGGAAGAAATGGGTAATATATTTCCATAATGAACCTTAAACTTTCTGGCCAGTTTCGAACTTTACTTTACACTCCCTTTTAAGAGCTCTTTTATTCTTTAATGTAATAATCTTTATAAAACCTTTTATTCATGCTACTGTAAATTTATATCGTAATTCTCTCAATCTCTAGTCTTTAAACTTTCTCTTTTCTTACTTGGCGGTTCATTTACTATATTATATATATATATATATATATCGTGTGATTTATTAATGTCATTTATTTTTAATTATATGCCAATAATCTTTCGACTCGATGATCTCCTTTGTTTTCTTTGCCTTGTGCAAATAGTAATATATTAATTCTAATAGTAATTCTCACCCATTAGAACTAGATTTATACAGTTCTATCAATCATTGAGTCGAAAGAAATTATTAAATGTGTGTTATTTTTATAATTGGCTAATAATAAATTATTAGCTCCATTTTTAATCTATGCCCCAGCTATTTTTTGTATTCACCAATATGTATTTATTCATATATAATCTTAAAATGTTTTTTTGCAAAGGGCCGATAAAGGAATCAAATAAATATATTCTAATTCAACTTTGTTATTTTCTATTAAGATTCAGGAAGGGCATGATGATTGGGGCATAATTAATATGATTTACAAATACTTTAAAATAGTTTTAATTAAAAGCTCATTTGACTTTAATTCATTTGATCAAGTCATCATGTAGAGCATTCTATAATTGGGTTTTAGTATTCAAACGATGACTATCAAGTCATCATCTTCGAACGTTGCTGACGTAGGGCAATCTTCCGCTCCGTTAGGCTGGTCGGTGATCATATTTCTGTTATTTTAAATTATCGAGGAAGAAAGCACTTCCTCTCCTGTTCATATTAGTCAAAGGGCATAAGACTTGTCAGATGCAAGCCGCCATAGGACTTCGATTATCGACTAGCTATCGTCTTTCAATTTCACTTTATAGCTCATAATTCGTCAGCACCGTTACCTCTCTGTTCCAGTAAAGCCCGCTCTGATGCTCGTAATTCGTGATGAAGTGATTTAAATTAAAGTCCAACAAATTCTCCATTATATTTAATTAAATAAGTTTTCCAATAAAGATTAAAGTTATGCCCTAAAATACGTATCTTGCTCTTCATGAATGGATTTGCGAATGTGAAAATAAATATCACATTCTTTCGTATAAAATTAGAGTAATAATTTCCTTTACTAATGAATACCTTTATCTGCCTTTTATTTCTTGTTGGGGGCATAGACATAGACTTTCAAATATTGCGTAATATTCATTGGCATATAATAAGGACCGCCACTCTTATTATAATTATAAACTTTGTTAAAGGACTAGAGGTGATTAATATAATCATTATTTAAAATTCAAACAAAACAAATTATTATTATTAAATATTTTCTAAACACACTTGGTTTCTTAGTTCTTAATTCTTTTATAATTATTTTAATGTTAATACTCGCTGTCTGTGTTGGCAACCCGAACATATACATATGATTCGATTTAAAATTATTTTAGTCAGTTTATTATCAGATATTAATGTCAGTTCAGGGGTCTCTGATCCTCACCAACCATTGAGCTAGTTTCTTGGTGCATAGCACTGTGCCGTCGATTTAGATTTCTACTAATCTGAGCTGTTGAGTTGGGTTTGAATTCAGTTTTGGTTCAGCTGAGTTTGGATCCGACTTGCAGTTCTTTTGGTGGGTTTTTCGACTGGTACATGGTTATGTTTTTGGCTGCCCAATCGTTGTGGCTTCGATTTAATAAACCCCCCACACACCCTGTAGATAGTAATTATGATCTTAGTTACTCAGTCAATTGAGATCTCGATAAATTAAATGTTTCAGTAGAAAGTGATATTTTTGTAGAATGTTATATATATTTGAAGAAAAGTTATGCGATTTATAACGCATAACTGAAATGATTTAATAAATTAAAATGTCATTTTGTAATTTTCTTTCTTATAATTAAATGTTTTCAAGATTATTTTTTAAATGTTTGTCAGTAAAAGATTCGTTAGTCAGAATAATTATTTAAAGAAAAGTAATAAGAGAGAATATATATAAATTAATTATACGTGTACTATATCACTATATATATTATACGTTTGTGTTATACGCGTTCATGACAGTAGGAAAATTATCGTTAGAAAAGTAGTAAGAGCAGATCAAAGCAAGGGGTAAAATAAATGAAATATTTTGTCTGTGTCAAAATTAATTATATTCATCTCAGTTGTTATGATTTAAAATATCCAATATGATATCATGTTAAAAGTTTTAAATTTCAAAGTATTGCTTGCTAGCACATATATTAAATGTTCACTCCGTATTCTTAGTAGCCTCAAAGCAGGCGAAGACCTTCAAACTGGGAATTATCTGTCAAGCGGTCCGATGCAGTGTGACATTACGCTTTAATGACAATAATTTCTAGAGTAACCTCAAAGCAGGTGAAGACCTTTTGTGTACACCAAGCAGCCAGATGCAGTTGGCAAAATGCTTAAATGGTTTACACGCTTTCATGCTAGCAAGATTAAAAATGATATCAACAAATAAAAGTTCTTGTGTAATATTAATTTTGACATTTTTTTTTTTGTGTGTGAAAGCCTCATGCTTAGTAAAAATGAAGTAGTGAACTCCTATATTTAAACTCAGGTCAGGAACGCGTCAGTTGTTATTAAATAATAAATACTCATCATCAATAAAATTGTTTTATCAAAAATTAAGTCAGTCATATGTGGTTTGGGGGTCAATGGGTTATTTCACATGCCCTATTGATCTCATTTTGCTCACTGGCGCCCATATAAATAAATTTGTCAGCAAATTTGATTGTCAGCACAGTAGTGGGTCAATTGTCTAAATAATAAAAAAACCAAATGTGTCCAATACAGAGAATTACTTGTACTACCTGCTAATATATATATATAAATATTTGTATATCACTAATCATTTGTATAGTTTTCTTTTTTCAGACATGGGAGAACAGTTGAACAGAGGGAAAGTGAGTAATGTTTGTTTCTTATCTTTAATAGTTTTTTCTAAATAAAATACATGTCTCATTCAAAGAATTAATAGAAAGAGCTAACCAAGAAAACGTAGGCAAACTAAAACTAAACTAAAAAAGGCAGATTACATAGATTGGGGAAATAATATGCAGCAGCTAATGAAGATAGGGACAATGGGACCAGTAGTCAGAGACCTAATTAAATGTACTGAAGAAAAAAATTATTATTTAAGTATACAGAGAGTGCCATAAGTTTGATTCACATTGTTTATTATATTATTTATTCACTTTCAAAGATGGAAGAACAATTAGATAAAGGATTGACTGATGATAGTGATGCACCTTCAACCACCTCCAGTGAACGAGAGATCACTTTTAAAAATCAGATCAATAGGAAAAAGCGCAACCATCAAAGCAGAAAGATGGCTAAAGACGATCACGATGATCGAGAGACTTTTCATACGATCCTCAGAGAAATGAGAGAAGACAGGAAGCTAATGATGATGATGATGGAAAGGATTTTAAAGCTTGAGGAAACACGAGGGACCCAAACCAACCCAGAGATTGTAAAGCATCATACAGCAATAGACACTTACAAGGCTCCAAGAAGTGATGAAGATGATCAGACCACACCAAAAGAAGTTGTGGATAGTAAAGAAGATGACAGTGGAGAATATGAGTCAAACCAAGAAATGGTTGCAGAAACTGATTTAAATACAGACAGGGAAAAAGAAGATGTTCAGACCACTAGTAAGATAAAACCAAAAGTAGAAATGGAACAGACAATAAACTCCGAAATGAGTCTAAGGAACTTGCAGAGACCATCCCTTATATCTTCTGTAGAAATTCAAATTTTTAGGGGTAACCCAGGAGAAAAGCCCATAGATCATCTAGACAGCATTAAAGAATTTTTCTGTCTGCACTCTATAGCAGAAAAGGAAAAGGTTATCCTAGCCAGCCACTACTTAAGAGAAGCTGCCAAGGCATGGTGGAAGCTATTAAAAAAACCACCTACCATGATCCAAGGATATGAAAAGGCCATTTTAAAAAAATATTGGAGTGAAGAAAGGCAGGAGGGCATTTTGCATAGACTGAACACTCAGAAGTATCAAGAAAACTGCAGACAGGGATATGCAGCCTACTTCATCCAGCAAGTAACCACATTCAAATCCCTAACAGCCTTCAAATATGAGGACCAACACATCATCCGGATGATCAGACATCATTTACCCCCATGGATCCAAAGAATCATGCTTGGGATGTGCCCTATGTCAATAGAAAAGACCATAGACTTTTTGACTGCAATAGACTATGGGAACTTGACACCAACCAGAAAAGACCAAGACTATGACCATTATCAAAAGTTAAAACCATATGTGCCACCTGATCCAGGGAAACAATAAGACAAACATTAAATGACAGATATATATACAGACGACCGACTGACACGACCATAGGGAAAATGAGACTTGATTATCGGACCTATTTATAAGCTAGATAATATTAAAAAAAAATGATCGCAATGAGACATGTATAATTTTGTAGTTTGTACAGATGATATTATTCACACTCATGCTGTTCTCCCAGAGTCTACCAACTAGTCGAGTACACTTATGCGAATGTATCACGTATAAGTAAAGAGATTTTTTTTTCATTGTTTTTTTTTTTGAAGTGAAAAGAAATGAAGCAGTCGGATCTGAGTTCGATCCTAGCTTCATGACATCTAGCCATAAGCCCACTTCAAACCCTAGTACTAACCTTAAATTTCCGATGCAATGGGGCTTTATACGTTCAATCCATGCTAATTTCCATAAAGAATAACTTATTTCATAAATGCGTATTAAAATTAATTAGTTTCAGATTTAAATTGATCAATTCTATTAATAAATTCATGATAGAATTATTCATGAATTTATATATTATAACTGCGTGGATTGTGCGTATATATTTGTAAATATTTAAATATATATAATTGTTTAAAAGTTTCATTGCGTCGGGAATGTTTGATTTTATTTTTAAATAATTTGTTAAAGTTTTATTGATTAAAAGCTACATTCTTTCGATAAGCTTTCAGATTTTCCCTTTCCAAAAACAACAGTTAAAGTTTTATTAATTAGAAAAAAAGATAAGGATTTCCTAATTAAAATCATTTTCTGATTTTAAGAATTCATTTTCTAATTAGAAAATGAATTCAAGTTAATGAGTTTGAAAGCCTTATCGAAGGAATGTATCTAAAAACAACCAGTAAATCTAAAAACATTGATAATGAAAGAAGCGCTAGCCTGAAGGCATCAGAGGACAGTATATATAGCTCTGAAAAGTTTGGAAAAAAGAAGCCATCTTTGTTGTAGAGAAGTGCAGTAAACTCTGTGCATTTTAAATCATGAATTTAAATAGTGTTTCGATTATGGTGAAGGGCTAGAACATCAGGAATCTGGCTATCGGTTCCTGAAGTCCCCTGAAAATCTTCAATGGAGCTGTTGAATCTTTTCCGGACCAATCATGCTGCTAAAATTATGAAAAGCCACTAAAATGCTGTTCAAGTAATCAACTAAATGCATGCCTACGTTTTTTACCAACTTGGACGTGTAACCTAAGAACCAGCCCCGGAAGAAATGGGTAATATGTTTTCATAATGAACCTTAAACTTTCTGGCCAGTTTCCGAACTTTACTTTACACTCCCTTTTAGAGCTCTTTTATTCTTTAATGTAATAATCTTTATAAAACCTTTTATTCATGCTACTGTAAATTTATATCGTAATTCTCTCAACCTCTAGTCTTTAAACTTTCTCTTTTCTTACTTGGCGGTTCATTTATTATATTATATATATCTTTATCGTGTGATTTATTAATGTCATTTATTTTTAATTATATGCCAATAATCTTTCGACTCGATGATCTCCTTTGTTTCCTTTGCCTTGTGCAAATAATAATATATTAATTCTAATAGTAATTCTCACCCATTAGAACTAAATTTATACCGTTCTATCAATTATCGAGTCGAAAGAAATTATTAAATGTGTGTTATTTTTATAATTGGCTAATAATAAATTATTAGCTCCATTTTTAATCTATGCCCCAGCTATTTTTTTGTATTCACCAATATGTATTTATTCATATATAATCTTAAAATGTTTTTATTGCAAAAGGGCCGATAAAGGAATCAATAAATATATTCTAATTCAACTTTGTTATTTTCTATTAAGATTCAGGAAGGGCACGATGATTGGGGCATAATTAATATGATTTACAAATACTTTAAAATAGTTTTCATTAAAAGCTCATTTGACTTTAATTAATTGATCAAGTCATCACGTAGAGCATTCTATATGGGTTTTAGTATTCAAACGATGACTATCAAGTCATCATCTTCAAACGTTGCTGACGTAGGGCAATCTTCCGCTCCGTTAGGCTGGTCGGTGATCATATTTCTGTTATTTTAAATTATCGAGGAAGAAAGCACTTCCTCTCCTGTTCATATTAGTCAAAGGGCATAAGACTTGTCAGATGCAAGCCGCCATAGGACTTCGATTATCGACTAGCTATCGTCTTTCAATTTCACTTTATAGCTCATAATTCGTCAGCACCGTTACCTCTCTGTTCCAGTAAAGCCCGCTCTGATGCTCGTAATTCGTGATGAAGTGATTTCAATTAAAGTCCAACAAATTCTCCGTTATATCTAATTAAATAAGTTTTCCAATAAAGATTAAAGTTATGCCCTAAAATACGTATCTTGCTCTTCATGAATGGATTTGCGAATGTGAAAATAAATATCACATTCTTTCGTATAAAATTAGAGTAATAATTTCCTTTACTAATGAATACCTTTATCTGCCTTTTATTTTCTTGTTGGGGGCATAGACATAGACTTTCAAATATTGCGTAATATTCATTGGCATATAATAAGGACCGCCACTCTTATTATAATTATAAACTTTGTTAAAGGACTAGAGGTGAATTAATATAATCATTATTTAAAATTCAAACCAAACAAATTATTATTATTAAATATTTTCTAAACACACTTGGTTTCTTAGTTCTTAATTCTTTTATAATTATTTTAATGTTAATACTCGCTGTCTGTGTTGGCAACCCGAACATATACATATGATTCGATTTAAAATTATTTTAGTCAGTTTATTATCAGATATTAATGTCAGTTCAGGGGTCTCTGATCCTCACCAACCATTGAGCTAGTTTCTTGGCGCATAGCACTGTGCCATCGATTTAGATTTCTACTAATCTGAGCTGTTGAGTTGGGTTTGAATTCAGTTTTGGTTCAGCTGAGTTTGAATCCGACTTGCAGTTCTTTTGGTGGGTTTTTCGACTGGTACAATATATATATAATAACCCCTCTATCTACCTGACACCTAACCTACACATTATATGAGCAAATGCCCAGGGTGCCAATTCTATTGATGAATAGAATAAATCTTTATTTGACTTAGAATTAATACTGAGACTCTTCTACCTTTGCCTGACTTATAGTGTAGCTCAGTGGAGTGTTATAGGAAGTCAATAACATATAGAATATAAATAAATGAAGGAAGAAATACTACAAACCATTAAAAAAATATATGCCTCATTTATTAATCAACCAAATGATAGAGGCCAGCCAAATTTCATTTGTCCAAGTTAATAAATATAATTTCAAGTTTGATCTCTTCCATCATCTAAATATACTCTATATTAGCTCAATATAACTTTAACAAAAAAAAATATGATATTAAATAACTTCACTATCTAGCACATCTTAATCTAAATACCTAAATTATGTGAATTTGGAAATATGAAATCAGATCTCAGAGAATATGTAATACAGTTTAATTGAAGAAATTCTATTATCCAGTAATTTATAACTATAAATTTAAAAGAAAATATAATGGAATAAATTGAATAATGTTTTACTGGACTAGCAATTAGATAATGAAGGAAATAGAATATATTTTAATCTCATCTCATTGTCTAAATAATGAACTAAATATGCAACATTTTTATAAGTTTACCAATTGGTAAAGTATTTTATATAATGTTTGGATCAAGAGAACAATATTATCAGATTTCAGTATGTTTATTATTAAATTTACAAAGCAATGTATTTATGTAGCAATAGATATGTGGAATGAGGAAACTAGAATATGAATGCATATAAGAACAACTCGAGACAATGTTTTGAATAAATAACAAAGTGTTTATTTACATTTGAAATCCAAACAGATATAGTTGATTCACAGTGGGACTGTTTGTCCTAATATATTTAATTTAACAATAATTTAAGCAGGTTTCCAAAAGTAAACATTAGCTTTATAAACTATCACAGGTATAATTATTTTTGGTTCGGTGTTAATTAATTATTCACATAGATTGACAATTCCTTAAGCAATAATATTTTTATTTTATAATAAGTCCATATTTCAAGGAGAACAAGAAATATATAATATTAATGTCCTTCTACTTGATTTAAACATGTCATTTTAAATAAATACTAGTAATTAATCAATTATTTATAAGTCACACATTCACTTTGTTAATAAAATAATTTATAAGCATGAATAACAAGTGTAATTTTTATGAGGGAGTAATTTAAATATATAGCATAAAAATATTATACTTGCATCCTTCCATTTTAAACTGACTTTTATACAATTAGAGAAGAATTTAAATGGAGAGTCAAAAATAGGCTTTGTTAAGCAGTCCTGCATAAATTTCATTAAGATATTATAAAGTTAACACAATTTTATTAAAAAATTATAAAGTTCACACACTTTCATTTTCTTCTTAATAATAATAACAGATATAAGCAAACAAAGTAGATTAAATTTATCAGCATAGAAATACATTTTAAAGATGATGGAGGTAATTTAACATTTAAGTGAGTGAAAAAAAACGGAGAAAAATATACCTTTCTTATAATTTAGCCTGACATCCTTGCTTAAAGCTATCTGGTAGCTAAAATTCCCATAATTTCTTTTATAAAATAACAATATTTAAAATTTTTCACTTTGGAGTTTAAATGACTTGATTTCTGGAAGAGCAGAAGAAGTGGCAGAAGCAGAATGAACAAAGTAATGGATAAAACAATAATGAACTTCTATTACTGACTATCAGTTAAATTATATCCCTTCCATCAATAAAGAGGTCATCTTTATTCTCCAAAGGTTAGCTCCACCCTTTGCACTCAGTAATTAAGGAAAAAATATTCAATAAATATTTTCTTGAAGAAAAAAAAATTTGATTTTCTAAATTAAATCAAATCAAATAAAGCAAATGATAAAACAATAATAATTTTTACATTTTTGAAATAAATGAATATTAATTAAATAAAATAAATATAGTAGTTGATAATACAATTTAGTTTGTCAAATAATTTATCAATCCAGATATTCATTAATCACTCAAAAAATGTACTTGCAAAGTTATTAAAAATATTTACTGTAATTTAAATGTTTTATTATAGAATGTAAAATTTTACATTGTAATTAAATATAAAATGAAATTGAAAGATGATGCACACATACATGCATACACATATGGTTCTATGTGAATACTAAATTATCCTGACTAACATATGACTGATATGGCTATGAGTTAAACATACTTCACTGATTATATTACTTATACATGGATAGGTGTGACAATGAATAAACAGATCAAAAAAAAACATCTAAACAAACATCACTCACCATTCTACAAATAAATAAAACAAATCTATATCAATTTAACTTGCATATCAACAATTTCTGTAATAATCCATCCCCCTTGCTTGCATTAAATAATTCATCAAAATAATAATAATAATAATAATAATAATAATAATAATAATAATAATAATAATAATAACAACAACAATCAATAATGTTAATATTGTATACTCATATGTTGTGTATATATATTGTACCAAAGTACATTGTCATTGAATTGAAGTGGTATTTAAGAATAGTAATCTCTCATAAATTTCGTATTTTTTAAAAATAAAGTGGAAATAAAAATTGAAAGAAAAATTTAAAAAAAACTAACTAAAGAGTAGGGTGGGGGGGGGGGTATTTAAAAAAATAAATAATAAATGCTTTAAAAGAGTGTGGTTTTTTTTTTTATTTTAAAGAAAAAAAATTGATTTTATAAATAAAATGATTTAATATTATTTTGATTAGTTTGCAATAAAAGAAAAAAATAATAATAAAAAGAATTTCATTTTGTTTTATAATAAAACAATTAAATGTGTGTGTGTGTAAAAGTTTTGAAGAAAAAATAGAAGCCCAATCAGAGCAAGGTAAAGGACAGTAATTTCCCGAGACAATAGACACTAGAGATAACAAAAATTTTCCATTGTTAAGACATTTTAAAAACTTTCAATATTCCATTTTTATATTGAATATTTTAAAAACATTTAAAAAGATTTCTTGAAGTCACAGATATAAAAATTATATAAATTGTTATGTTTACCGAAATGATGCAGTGTTAAATTACTATATTGTATGATCAGCTGAAATCTCACAGCAGAAACATCAGCAGGAAGTTTGGAGGGTATATCATGGTCAAGTAAAGCAAGAAAATACCGGAGTGTCGACACTGAAAATTCACAAAAGTTGTACAATATCATGGAGTCAAGGAAGGTTTGCTTGAAGTTAGTGCTAACCGGTAATAAATATTTTTTAAAGAATCTACATTGTGCTGCGTACATCATTTTGAACTTTCCAAATCTTAGGTAACTTTTGATTTTAGTATTCTCTCATTCTTGATTTCCTTTCAAAATAAATAAAAGATAAACTGTGATAAATAAAACTTTAAACTTTACAAAATAATATTTAGGAAATATCAACGGCATCGACTTCTGTATTTAATTATATTTAAAGACATTGTGTGTATGTATTGAAACGGAAATCTCCAATCCCTTTCCGTTTCACCATCAACCTAATGACCTACTCGTCTGAACTAGTTTTGAACCTATTCTAAATGTAAAAATGTAATATATGTCGAGCGGGAAAACTTTGCTACAATGGCTGCTTGAGTTGCATCATTCATTTACATACGAAAACACGCTATAATTAGACAGGTTTGATAAAATTATAGCGGAGAAATGCTCATAAATTATTATAAAATGTTTTATTAATTTTCAGTCAATTCTAAATTATATTTCGCTATTATATTCGTATGTGGATGGATAATTTAAACCTTGGAATAACGGCAAAATGATTCATATATATTTAAGTTTAAATAAAAGTAATGTAAATGTTTTCTTTAATTTATTTAACGGTTTTCTGATTTAATGTTTTACATATATAGTTGAAACAAGTATTTTCTTTAAATTTGCTTTTTTTTTTAATAAACAAATATGTTAAAAGTTATTTAGTTTTATAAAATAAGAATTATCTGTTCGCAATTAAAAATGAGAATTTTTGTAAACAAGATATCAATTAGTGACACACCCCGGGTAAAAAGTAAAATCTGTTTTCTGATTGATTTTTGTTTGCAACAAAAGACTTTTTCATTAAATCAGAATACCGTTCCTTCTGCTAAGTAATAACACCTGAAAAGGAATTTAATTAATGAAAATGAATCAAATTATATAGTTTATATATTTTGATACATTTTTTAAGGAAATTAAATATAACACCTCGGAGATTTTATCAGTTGTTGTAGAAATTGAATTATATTATTTTGCTTTAATTAAAAGTCAATTGGTCCCGAGGTTTACGAAATTCCAGAAAGGTGTTAAAGTTTAGTAGAAGGATATAAATAGGCCTTATTTTAAGTGGGAAGAGAGAATCCATCTTACTTTTGAAGAGAGTCAACAGGAGAAGTTTTATTATTGTTCAACCTTAACATGTCTGGCTAAAGTCAGGCAAAATTTTGCTGCTTTCCCGTGATGGAACGCCTAGTTCAATCCATCAAATGCCAAAGGAACAACCAAGCTTACACCAACTAAATTTGAAGATGCCATAAGCCGTAAAAATAATTTATTTGCCTTCGTTCCGATTTCAATCCAGCTAAACAAACACTATTTTAAAAATCGTCTCCCAACTAAATTAAAGATGCCATAAGCCGCCCAAGAATTCACCTTCATTCCAGTTCGAATATCTCCAGCCCATCTACAGGAGAACTGTTTTAATATTTAAAATCGCAGAGCTCTGTAAATTTCAAAAACAGTCATTGTTTCTTCAAAACAGGTTAGCTAACCATATTATCGAAACTTCTTTCTAAATTGTTTTTCAAATAATCTTTAAATTCTATAATATGAAATACTTTTGTAAATTTCTGTGTTAATTAATGTTTTGCTATATAATTTAATCACTGCAGTTATATTTTGCTTTTCTTTTGCTTATTTTATTTATTATTAGTTATGCCTATGTTTCGAAACGGCGTGCATTTAATTATTAATATGTTTTTAAACATATAAATTTAAAATCTCCGTATTATTATTTATATAGCGTCATTTCGTGCGCTGTTTCGAAACCCAAATTCATATTTTTGTCATTTAGTAAATTAATTAATATAAATATAAAATGTGGCTTTTCAACCTTTATTTATTATGTTACTAAAGATTAAACTAGCCTGGAGTGCAATCATAAGTATATTTTTTTAGTAAAGTATTCGTAAGTCCCCTATTAAATATACTTTCCCCTTTTAAAAGTTTAGTAGTTATAGATAACTAAAGAGATTGAACGGGATAAAGTAAAGTTTGTATCTATATTCCTGTCAGTAGCATATCGTATTTCTCATGCTACAGAAGAATTGGCTCTTTTGATCAAGCTGATGATCTAGTGTTTGTTTAATATATGATCTTTAATTTATAATATTCTTCGGCTTGGCGGATGTGGGATTTATTAATATTTTCTCGTTGTGCTGTTCTTTTATATATATATAAGATGGAGCCACGGTAAGTCCAGCCCATCTTCTCTTATGGGTAGTGCAGTAGCGAAGTCTGAGCTATGGGCCAGATTAGCACGTAAGTCCCCCGCCTCTGAACCAAATAAAGGTTCCCCATTAGCAGCATGATGACCGGTTCTTGGGTAAACCGTTGTTTGTCACAAAAACCCTAAAACTATTCTTCCATCCGCAGAGCCACTTTATTATTATACTTTACTTGTGCCTAGCATATTAGTAAAATCGTTATAGCCAACTCTCCCTCCCTAATATGCAGTCTTCGGCGTTGATCCGAAGCATTCTTGAAAACCCGTTCGATCTAAAGCTATCTGGGATGCTTTAAAAGCCCATAGTTAAAATAAATTTATTATAATTAAGATGTATTAAGTTTCACTCCAGACTTGGTTTGATTTTACATAAAAGAGCCACTTGAACTGATTATAAAAGGACATAACAAATAAGTTAATGTAGTGATTAGTTGTATAGCAGGATATTTGGCTCCATTGAATCATAGCCACAAACCTATTTTGCCAACAACAATTGTCAATAAATATATTTTAATTCATCATATATCAGTTTCTGTCTCATTATTAAATCAATCCAATTCACTAATTGCCCATAAGTATTCATTAGTAAAGCCCCTATTATTTAAATATGTTAGATTTTATCTGTGGAATGTCTAGTATTTACGTTGTTTATATATATGTTTAAGTCCATGAGTCTTATTGTTTTCTCCGATTTGCTAGTGGGCCAGATGAAGAATTAAATCTCATGTGCTACCATTGTTATGTTATCCATTGGGTGTTAGATCTGGTGCTTGGAGAGTGGGTTCGAATCCAGGCTGGTCCCTGACCTAAATCTCGGGCTTGACTGGGTTTGAAGTACATTTTGTGAGTTCCAGCTCATGTTAGATGGATAAGCATGTTTTGACTGGCACAGTATGGGTGTATCATAATCTAATATGTCAAGTATATTTTATTTAATATAATTTATTAAAATATTTGTTTAAAATGAAAAGAGTAGTATAATGTATTTAATTATTTATTTAAAATGAAAAGAATAATATAATATATTAAAATATTTACTTAAAATAAAAAGAGTATGTGTGTTTAACTTATAAAGCAAAATGATTGTTTTTTTTTTATTAAGAAAAAGAAATACTTAAAATGTCGTTTAAATATTTATGTTTATATTTTGAATACACACATTTATGTTGAACAATATTTTAGTAAGATGGGAATGGAGAGATCTAGTTATTAACAAGAAATAATTAAATTAAAATTAAAAAAATAGAGAAACTATATTTTTTAAAAGTAAGAATTTGTTGTTAAAGACATTAATGTTTTCTTGTTCAGTAAATTGTCATTATTATTGAGATAGGATTATTAGAGAGGATGGAGTTTTATTTTTTGAGCTAGCTGGAGGCTCAGGTACTGGATTTAGTGCTGATCAGATAAACATGTTGATTACACATGTAATTAACTGGTGCCTATAGGTTTTACCTTAAAAATAAATAAAGTGTTTATTTGGTTGGTATTTATCCAGTAGCTGAGTGTTTATGTTATTGGTAGTTTGCTGCCAATGATATTTTGCACTTTACCTGAGGACCACACACCTTTAAAGATTGAATAGTAAGGGAGGTAGAGTATTAGTTTTATTTTTTCTATTCATCATTGTTAGTTATTATAGATAAAGAAGGTGGGTGGTTCAATATATATTATTTTTAATATTTTCACAGATAAATGATGGTCATAGTATTATTTCTAGGAGCTTGCATGTGATAAAAATATAATAGATAAATAGATGACACTTTAGGATAATTACAAGTATTTTCCTCAGAGCTTAGTCTTTCTCACATCACAAGAATGGGTGTAGCAAAATTTAAAATCATTATTTTTTTTTCCTTACTTTCTCCTCATTCTCAAATTCTATTGGCTGAGAAGTTTTAGAAAATATTTTATTCACCAATAGCTTTTTCTAAATATTCTTATTATTTTTTAATTGACACTTTTCATTTATGCTCATAGACCTTCTAAAAATCTCTATAACTTGCCATAGCAGGCTCTGAGCATATTGTTCAATTTTTTCCAGAATATATGTTTTATTAAAATTAATATCATAGTTAATTTAATGTGTGAATAAATGACTAATAAGTTAGATTTTTCTCTAACTGCCAAAATGTGTTCTTCCTTTCTTACATTTATTTTAGAATTGGTCTGTCCAATGCATGAATGTAAACAAACTCCATATAAAAAGTGTGAATTAAAGAAAATTAACAATATTTGCAAAAGAGCTATTGGAGGATAAAATATTTTTTTAAAACTTCTAAGAAGAGAAAATAACAAAGGAAAAAAATAATGATTTTAATTCTTATCACACACATTCTTATGATATGAGAAAAAATAAAAGTACTTGTTATGTAAGCTTCCAGAAATAATACTATGAATTTATATATATACAATATAGAAACATATGTTTTTCACCAAAATATTCAAAGGCTGCCTATCTGACTTCAAATAAATATGTGTGTGTATTTAGTATGGAATATTATCATCTAATATTAATGAAGAATTCAAGTAATAATTCTAATATATAGAATATGTGGAATTATTTATAAAGGAATGCCAGCCTCTTAATTTTAATTACCTTCTTTATAACATAGTGTTGTTACCTATTGGATTATTTTGTGAAGCCAGATTTATCATAAATAGATCTTTCAGTTTGTATGCATATCCCTATATTAAAGAATTATTACATAGCATAAGAAAATTGGACAGATATTTTAAAATGAAAGCTTAACCATATTCAACACACATATTGGACATAGTATCTAGATAAATGGATCACTATCATCAAAGACTCCTGATATAAAACTACAGCATCTACTAATAGAAAGTTTAATAATGTTTTATATTGTTGGGCTTTATTATCATTGGATATTTTATTAAAAATGAAATATTTATGAAATATGTACTTATCAAGAAAATCACACTTATTATGGGCTATTCTACTCTGAAATTTTATGATGTTGATTTAAAAATGATTTATATTAGTTTTGTTTCTTAAAAATGAATGATAAAAGCACAAATATAACTAAGGGAAAATCATTACAATCATTCCAAATTATAATTATATCAATTCAAGCATATATAAATAACTTATTTAAATTTTCATATATTTTTTAAATTAACAAAATCATAATAAATTAAAGCTTTCATTTTCTATCTCTCTATTAAGATTTAATTATAAACACATATATTTTCTTCTAGTTAGAAATAAAAGTCTATTGTTCGACATACTAGAAGTTTAAACACTTGATGCAATTATTTTATAAGAAATTCTATTTATTCTTCATATTTTTAATATTATTTATAGATTGTTTCTCTATTGTAAATAAACTATTATTATTAACATTATGCACTATTGATTTGGGGTATTTATTATTCTATTAGTTATAATAATAATTATAAATAGCATCCAAGAAATACAAATTGCTCAGTATCCCAAACTATTAACTTATATTTATATTATATTTTAGAAGCTAGCATTTATTACTAATCAATTCATTATAATATTGTATTGGTATAAGTGGGAAAATTCAGACAAAATATTTAGGGCTTCTTCTATATTACTTAAATCAATCGTCTTTACTATAAAATTTATTTCAAGTTTAATAAAGTCTCCATCTCTGGGCATCTGCTGTTGGGCAACCTTCATCAATCACCCATTCATATCGGTACAATATATATATATATATATATATATATATATATATATATATATATATATATAATCATAAAAAATGTCACCACTTCATTATTACTATTATTTAAAAAAAGTCTTAATTATTAGTAAAGTACAAAAATTATATATAAAGAATGACTTGATGAATTGATTTTCATTTAATGTACTTATTTTTTATTATTATTTTTTATAATATATTATACTGCCAAAAATAATCTTTTTTGCAAAATATTATTCTTTAAAGTTTTTCTGAATTAGTATTTTTTGTCAGATTAAAAATAATTTAACAATATTCTTTTTAATCTCTCTTCTTTATAAACCCTACATCTTTAATACATGCATATGCTTTTGGAAGCTTACATTTTAAAATAATATATATATATATATATATATATATATATATATATATTATTTGCTTTTGTAAGCTTACATTTTAAAATATATATATATATATATATATTTCATAAGTATCTGCAACTGTATAATGATATCCATATAATTAAAAAATAGTAATAATAACAATTAACTGAACAGATGTCAAATTAATCATGCCTAGTTTTAAACTTACATTTTATTACATTACGAAAAATATACTTTTTTTTTTGAGCTGATAAAAAAATAAAATAATTCAAACATAATTACTATATGAATTAGATTTATTAGTTTATAGTTATAATATTAGCTTAAAAGTGCTTAGCTTTGATTTATTTTAAAATCTGTTTCTCCCTTAATTTATATAATGTATTGCTTCTTAATATTTTTAATGGGTGTACTCTTCTTTAAAAAAATATTGAAATAAATTGTAACTTATGCTAAATTATTAACTTTTAATGAAAAGGAATTTTAAAGATCAACTTCATAATTTCTTTAGAAGGAAGATAAACGTAGCCAAATTTTGACTTATTAGAAATTTTCTTCAGTCATTATAATGGCAACATGTTACAAAAACAACTTTATTATTACATAAAAAATACATAGAAAGTCTTTTAACTTCACAAAAATTAACTAAAAATATTAACAGTTGAGAATATGGCTATTGAAAATATGTATATAACAAAGTCATACATATCTTTTAACAGAGATACAAATATGTAAGATTTTAAAGTCAATAGAACATTAGTATAATACTTTATCATAATGGGGATGCTTAAAAATCTGTTAATCCTATTCACTAATGGCTATAATAATTTAGTATGATTATATATTATATTATTTGAAAACAAATATTAAGAATATATATTAATATATAATTACATTTCTAAAAATAGAATTATATGAATAGCTAAAAAAATATATTTATATTTTATAAAATATTAATTCATAAATAATATAGAAATACAAGTATATTATCTATACTGAACTCATCCTAATTTGTTTTCAATGAGATGGAAGCTGAATGGAAGATAGAATACAATGGATTTATGTCTGTAAGCTGATGCTTATTTTCTCAGAGAGATCATAGAAATGCTATGTTCATTAATTATTAGTTAATTGTAATTGCTTGTTGAGCAAAAATATATTTCTTGTAAAACTTAGAATAGACTAGGTCAAACAGTTATCTTTCCTATCACTATATATTTTATGCTGAGATTATATATTCTACCTATTTAAAACATCTACAACATACATCTGAGCAAACATACACAACAAATTAAAGCAATATAATTTGTAATTATTTTTATTGAATGACATATGAATTACCATTCTCATGGCTCAATCATCTCTCATGCAGAAGGTTGTTGTCACTAAATAAAACATCTTCCTACCCCTCTAAATCACAATAGGTAAAGTCTCTTGCGTACTAACTATCCATGAATTTATCCGTTGTCTAATTTAAATATAAAAGAAACTAATCAATTCAGTATTAACAATTAAAACAAATAATTTTTAACAATAATTTAATAACTTTATAATAAATGTAAATAATATTTACAATTAAATGTTTTCTTCCCCTTTAAGCTTTTTTTATTCTTTTGAAGATGAAATAGAATTATTCTTTAATGGATAATATTTTGTTTTTGAAATACTAAACATCATTTTCCTATTTTTTAAAAGTAAAGTTATAATTTTTGATTACTAGTTAATTAATAAGTATTAATAATTTTTAAGTTGTATTTGGTTAATTTTTTTCTTGTTAAATACATATAAGTCAGATTTTCATTTAGTATTGATCTCATTTTTATAGAACAATGTATGTGTGTGAAATGAAATGGTGGAAGCATCTAAATAAATGCTATTTTATACTTTTAACTTAATATCTGAGATAATATCTTAAATTATCTTCTGTTAAATAGTTGAGATTTACCAATGATAATTTTATATTAATGTTGATTAAATTCACATGATTTTTTTAATCCAACTCATCAATCTCCTTTTTTAAAATAAGCTAATACACAGTGGCAAAATTCAATGCACTATACCTTTGTAGATTATATATATATATATATATATATATATATATATATATATATATATTATTTTTACAATGGTAAGATAATTTTGAAACCTCTCCATAGATTAGAAATTCAAAATATAAAAGGAAAAAATCATATCTACAACCGATCTAGTAATAAAAGAAAGTTGTCTAATGCCAATGTTCTATAATTGCTATGCATTAATGTGGCTACTGCTTTTTTAATATTATCTATTTTTATGGAAAATCATCCTTAGATTATCTACTTTGATAACACCACAATATTTAGCATTATTTTTTTAAGATATACTTGCTTGTACTTTGTTTAATGAATCTATGTTGTATTTATGCATTTGCAATACACTTGAAATGATGATCTTGCTCATTTGACTATTTATACGATGCCAATGTTGTCCTTATCATAAAGCATATATTTTTATTTAACATTATATTTGTTAATATAAAATATGTAAGATTGTTACATGTATTTTAAATGTAAAAGATGCTATATATGTTTAACTTTATTAACTATTAACTTACTCAAATTATTGTAGTTGCATTGGAATCTATTTATTAATCATTAAGTATGGATTTCTTTTAGAATTTCTTTTAGAATTTATACTGAAATCACAATGCATAGTTTTAACAACCAGAATCTGTTTTGATCATTTAATGATAAAAGTTTTTAGTGAAAATGTAGATTTTAAATTCTCTTAGTTGTTGAAAACTTTAGAAGTCTAATAGTAGATATCAGCAAGATTCAACATTTGAAGAGTGAAATTCAAATTATTTTACTGGATAAAATTTTCCTATGGAGAAACACATTTCAGCCTGAACTCAAGATAACCTATGTTTTTATTATGATATTAAAAGAAAAATAAACTTATTTTAATTTTAATTTACTGTTTACTTTTTTTTAAATGTTATTAAATATTTATTTTTATCAAGTATCTGGTGTTCATATATATAAATAATTTTTAGAAGAAAATTAGTGTGCTAAATGTTTATATGATAACATGTAGACAACGGCAGTGGCAATATATTTATTATTGTTATTGTTTTGTTTTTTAATGAAAAGTTAATTTTTAATATTTCAATCAATATTTTTTATCCTTTAAACTTTAATAAATATTGTTTAAAGCATACAATTGTAATAAAGGGTATTTCTTTAAATATATATTTTTTAATTTAAAGCTCTATGAAATTCTTTGCGTTCATAACTTTATCACTATTTTGTTTCATTTGCAAAAATGATATTTATTTGTAAAAATATTTTCATTATTTAAACTTTACTTTTAAAAAAATTATTAAAATAGAGAATATTTGATCAAAAATACATATTGTTTTTAGCATTATTGTTGAAAAATCTAATTAAAGGTAAAATACAAAAAGAAACAATAAGATCAAGGAGTGTGCTCAAAAAAAAACAAATAATGTGCTTAACAGAATATCTCTGTAAGTGCAAATAAGTATTTTTTGTGCTATCATTAAGTATTTAAACTAAAATTATAAACTTTTTATTCTTTTCTTTTCTAAGATTTTATATTTTTTTATATTTTAATAAACAATTTTTTTGTATATTAAACAATGAACTATGTAAAATTTTACATTAAAGAAATATCTTAAGATGCTTGTTTCTAATTAACAACTGATTTAATGCAATATGAACATATATTTTTGAAAATATTAAGACTAGGATTAAATAAAGTATTAAATCTGCCAAAGGTATATACAAATCAACATAACTCTTGATTAAATTTTCATAAGAAGTCTATTTTCTTTACCTTTGATCTAACTCCTAGTCATTGGCAGATATCGTTGCATGAGTATGATCAACAATATACAGCATTTCATTTTAAGGGACAGTCATATGTCTCCAGATGCATGCCCTTTGGTTTCATCGCTAGCAGTTCTGGCTTGATCAGATGTTTGGATATGATTTTTTAAAGCAATTAAAGAAAAAAAATCATCTTTACATGGATAATATTGTCATTGCATTGGGCACTATAGCAGAGCATCTGGAACATTTACAGGTGTTACTTAACATGTAAGGGTGATTTTATGTATTTGTATAAAAATGCAATATAATTTTCTATAGGCTTCAAATTTCTTTGTAATATAATTTTTATAATTTTTTAATTCATTAAACTGTTCTTTTAAAATTAGAGACCATTAATTATATCTATTGTCTACTCAAATGTCAACCTGAATGCATAGAGAATAAGGTTTACTCGGCAGTTCATGTAAAATATAAAAAAAAATTCAAACAGCTTACAACCTGTGCCAGATCAAAAGTAACTTAGTAGATAAAAAAATAATATTTAAAAAATAATAAGTTTGGACAAACCAGTTATTTGAATATAGAAAATAGTGCTAAAAGTTAAAAAAGCATTGTTATATTAAAATTGATTTCTGCCAGCCAATTTATTTTAGGATCAATTCAATGGATTAAACAAGATTTCTCACTCTTAAGAATATTAGAAAATGTAACTATTTTATTAATTCTTAATTCATTGAGATTGTTATGTCAGACTATGTAAATTGTTGATGATGAATGTTTCTGCCAATTATCTATATACAACATTTTGTTGGAGGAATTTAATTTTTGTTATTATGCTTTAAAATGGAATAATTAGCAGAGCTTGACATAAATTTCTATTAGGAGTTTTATGGTCTATCAACATGCTGAAGAATTCTGACTATCATCATCTTTATTAACATAAGGTTATTATTTAGTCATTTAGTCTAACATGAGCATATATTGAAAAATTCAGCTCAGGGCATTAGTTTAGGAATAAACATTTTATATGTAAATGTGTAAAGTTTATTTTAAAAATAATTATTTGCACAAAATAAATAGAAAATTAATCAAATGGTTTATTTTTTAGGAGTTTGTAAACAGTTCAAGTAATGAAAGTCACAATCCAGAAATATTTAGTTCCAGAGATTGTCACTGTATAACAATCATCTCACACTGGTTATAATCTCAGATAAATCTCAGAGAAAGATTGGATAATAGCTGTTATAATAATATGCATAATAATTTATAATTAACTGTAATAATCGTAGAGTAGATGTTTTGACAGATAGAATTGTCAAAAGTAATAAATTATAATAGGTAGACAATTTATGATTACATCTGGATCAATTTTTTTACATTGAAAGTGTGCCTTAAATGGGTATGAAAGATATACGAATGAATAAGAATTTACACTTACAGATAAAATACTAAAAGATTCGTTAATTTAGAAATAAGAATTCACTATAAATTTAAATGATCATATAAATTTATTTCAGTCACTAGTTTTACATTTTATTAATTATATAAATGCGCTAATTTTCCTTTTAAAAAAGTATTTTCATTAGATTTTATTAGATTTTTCAATGTTGAAATAAATAAAAAAACATTCGAAAAACTTCATTAAATTTAGAAGTTAAAGAGTTCCAGAAAGATAATTAAAAGTTGTTTTATTACGTTTAATTAAAGCTGTTTTTCTTATTTTTTACGTTCTCTTTTAAACAAAATATTGTGATAAAATTTATTGTTATCATGATCAAAAATCTCAAAGTAAAATTTTCTTATATACATCTCTTTTGTATTTTGTTTAAACCTATTATAAAAGGATTGAAATAATCTCTTGTAAAATTTAAAATAGATGTTTAATTGCTATATTTGTCAATTATATATACAAAAAAATTGTTTAATGATTTAAAGGAAAAATAAAAAAATAAAAGTATATTTTAAGATTTTGTTTCTACAAATTTGGTAAAATTTAAGCCCTTTGAGAAGAATATCAATAATGAGTATAAAATACTGAACTCCCGTTTTTGTTTGCTAGCTCTATGTCAAGGGTGGAACACTCCAGACTGTAAGAGCCAATATTAAAATTGAAATATCAAATGCCACAATTAAATTTTTGAAGTATCCAGAAGTGGCAAATATTTGACATAATTTTTTATTAATGCAATTTATTAATTGCATAAAAAAATAAAGAGAAGAAAATTAATAAGAGAGAATAAATCAATAAAAAAATATTTATTATTCACACACACTATCATGTGTGAATTAAAACTATACAAAAAATAAAACATTCTCAACAATGTTCCAAATGAATATTGAACCAATAAATTTGAACAATGTGTTATATTTACAGAAAACAATAAAATCATTGATGTTGATGATATAAATATTTATTATAAAATTGTTTCTACAAAAAAATAAAGCATTGATTGTATGCTTTTAAAATAACATGAAATACATCATGCTAATATAAAATATATTATGGTTTTATTTCAGAAGTTTCATGAGCTGTAGTGGAATGTCTAAAGAGTTGCATGCAACTTGTAAGTCACAGTTTGGCCATGGATACTCTATGTAAAAGTTCATTTTATATGTCTGGGATCTATCTAGATGGAGAAAAAAATAAAGCAGTATCAATCCATGTTTGATTTTAAAATAATTATTTATGAAACACAGAATAAGATTAATAAAATATTAAACAAATTCACTGGTTTTTTTTTACTTTTTCAATGCTTATTTTATTACATTAAAATTAATCCATCTAACAGTTTTGATTGCCAGCAATCTTTCTCAGAGTTATAAATCATATATAAACATAGAGCTACAAAACATATACAAATATGTTTATGTACTTATATATGTATTTCTATATGTTTTGTAGCTTTGAGAAAGTCTGTTGGGCAAGCAAAATTGTCAAATGAATTAATTTTAAATTAATAAAATAAGTATTGAAAAACTAAAAAGTGAGGTAGATTTGTTTGATTTTTATAATTTTGTCAATGTATTAAATTGGATTCCCTAAACTTACCATATTACTGCTAGTTAAAACAACTTTAATATTTTTGGAATTTAAAATATTAATAAGTTTTAGATCTCTTATTTTATAAATCTCTTGATCCCAACTAAGTTTTAACATTTACTTTAGTAAGCTTATTATCAAACTTTTTACATATTCATTTAACAATATCATTTATAGTTATCATTTTATTATATAATTATTCACTTAAGCATGGGAACAGATCCACCCTTCAAGCAGAGGAGAAAATTTCATTGATGGCTTAACTGTCAACAATACCCATGTTCAGCCTGATCACAACCACATTTCTTGACTGTAGTCTACCTTGGCTGCTGGAACAAAAACCTGTCATCGAAAGCATTTTATTTGTTTTGAGGATCAAACTCAGTCACCAGTTGACCATATGTTATATAATCAGCATGATCAGACAACATGCACACCATCCAGTGCTTATAATGTCCCAAATTTATCCCCTTATTCTTAATCAATGGGATCCAATGCATTAGCTTAACACAAACATTTATCTTTTTAAATAAATGGTGACACAGTAACAAGAGAGAAGATCAAATGATAATTAAGCAAACATTATTTATTTATGCAAAGATATATCTAATATAACACAATAAAATTTTACATAAAAAATATAAATGATTAGTTTGGGCTAAAATTTGTAATAGTCCATTGTTAATATTCTTTTTATTTAAAAATAAAGTGTGTATAGACAATTATTATGGAAAGTATATTTACACAGGTTTTTGTGAGATTGAGATGATACTGTTCATTTGGTTTTGTTTTTTTATTGGTGTTATTTTTTTTTCCAGTTGGCTTTTTGTTTTCCATCAGTGATTTTTAGGATTTGCCTTCCATTCTTTGGCTTGACAATGGGAGAGAGCTTACAGCAGCATATATTTCATTGTTTTGGCATGAGTTTTCAGTGAGAGTTGAGGCAGGAACAGTTGATTGTGTAGAGTACTATGGGCTGAAGCTCAGTCAAACACTTCTAAGGTGGTCTAGCAACTCAGGTTGCTAGTTCTGCAAATTCTGCAGCAATAATGACTGGTTCTATTTAGTACGTAGGTTTCTGTATCTCTGGAACAATGAAAACATAATGAATCAATGTCAGCTTGAAGACTGGAATGATTTACAACCTCAAGAATGGAATGAATAACAATAGACAGTTGTGACTCTTTATACTTTTTCTCTCCCATTGTTCTTTTCCTTATGATAACTTTAGTTTTATCATATTTTAAATCTATTTTTTAATTAAATTTTACATTTTCTTTAATCTAATTGATTTTTACATTTTTCCTTAATCTAATATTTTCTCTAGATTAATCTACATATTGTTATAGATAGTTTACATACTTTGTAATTAATTTTATTGTCACTTTTATTTTTAAACATTTCATATTTATTATCAGCCATGAGATTCACTGACATTCACTAATTAATTAATTAATGTTTTATTCTAGATTTTTAACCAATATTTATTTTTAGATATTTATTCTTTAAACTTGTTTTTTATTTATAAAAAGGAAATTATGTTGTCAAGCATTGGTGGCCTGGTGGTTAGCATAGATGCCTTCTAAGCAGCTGGATAGGGTTTGCTTACTGGTCAATGCATTTAACATATAAAAAAAAGGAAAGTAAGTTTTTAAATCTCTCTTTTTTATTATTTTTCATACCCACTCTTAAAAACTACTTTTATTCTAAAAACATATATAATGCAATCCTTTTATTTTATTACATTTTAACATCTATTTAATTATTGATATCTTTAATTATTCTTTCAAATAAATTTCATCATATATTTTTAAATTATAAAATATGTAATGCAAGATATATGTGTTTTATAACATATATATCATAGCATTTGTGAGGTAAAATGTGTCAGTTTGAACCATTTCAGCTCTGTTTTTTATTTTATTTTTACACTACTTGACTTCCAAGCTAGCTCTTATATTTAACAATCAAAGTACTCTTTCTCAAGGTCTAGATCTGCTAATGAGGTGCAATTATTAACAATTACATTGCAATAGATATGATCCCAAAATTTGTTAAATTAAACTTTAATGTGAGTTTACCAGTGGGAATCATATTAAATACCGAAAGCAGAAAAAGGATTTTGTGTCTGCTCCCAATATTCATAACATTGCAACAAACCAAATGACTAAATTTAATATACCTAAATTGAATATTTTTCCTCATCTTATTCTATTTCATATAATCTCTTTGCCCAATTTTAATTAATTTTTTAAATCTATTATATTTTTTTAAAATTCATAATAACAAATCTTTATTACAATAATAAAAAAACACATCTATATAATATCAATACACTCAAATATTATATGAAATTTGCTAAATAATTATAATAATAATAATAATAATAATAATGATACATAATACATATTTTAGATTAGCTAAATTTTTTCATAACTTAACCATCATCTTGACTCATCTTTTAATTGAATATTAATTAACTTGCTTATGCATGGACTTAGAATCAGAATTCTGTATTTAAGTATAACATGAAATTCTCTTATAACTTGCATAGAATCTATAAATTTCTATTCTCTTTTTCATTATAACCATTATAAATTGAACTATTCCTACAAGTAATAATACCTTGACAATAAATTTAATTATTCCCAACATGCAATAATCTCTCTTATATTGTCTATGAAATGATGATGTGACATGTAAAATCTTTAATCGGTCCAACAAAAGGGTTTAAATATATAACCATAATTCTACATTCATGCATGCTAAATATCCACTGCTTTCCACTTTAGTGACTGTATATATTTTGACAGGTTAGTATGTTGCCCCAGCTTGACAATGTTCAATTTTATTATCCCTCACAAATTCTGACTACAGATTGGTCAGCTTATAAATTAAACTCTTTGTCATCCTCCACATCAACACACACACACATCTAACTGAAACCCCAATCCTGTCAAAGCAACTTTTATCCTGTCTTGCAAAACCCTCTATATATTTCATAGCACTATGCAGCACTTTATAATGCACATATCAGTGTCTCAGTAAGCGAAATTAAACAACTCACAACCTCAAATGTCAGCATTGGCCAGAGAGAAGTCTTCTATGAGACTAGAATCATGTTAGGAACTATATTTCTCTACACATTTACTCTATATAGGCATGCATAACATTTCCCCCAAATCTATCAATAATTTCCAACTTAAATAAAAACAAATGGAGCTGTGAACTGGTCCTCGATCTCCTACTGCAATAGTGAATAAATTATGAGATAGTCATTTTTGATCTATCCCTTTGAGGTGGTAAGATAACTTTACCTCAGTAATAACAAGCATTTGTAGCTTCCCATATACACATATAGGACAATTATAGTCTTGATGCAGATGACAAAGTCTGATCGGATCACGAATCAAACCCATGAACTATCTTAATTTAAAAAGTCAAACACACAGCTACACTGATCCAATCTTTATAATAATAACAGATCAAATCAACATATTATAGGATGGAAATGACTATTCACATAATTATCCAATAACGTTTTATATGTCTAATACTAAGCACATATAATTTTGATAATAAAAAAATATTTTCTATCCTTTTTTTTTTTTACAAATATGTAAGCATTTACACTATCTCACAATTACATGTTAACAAATTTTAATTCCCCCTTTTTTTACTTCAATGGATCTTTATGGATCAAAATCATTTCTCTTTTTTAAAAAAAAATATGAAACATGCTACACATATAAATTAAGCAAAATAAATAAATAATAATCATTACAGATTGTCTCTTTCCTTCAGAGCTAAGTCTGAAGACTTGATATTGTTGTCCACCAACACCAATTTTCTCTAACATTTTTATTTATAAATATTACGATTCAAGACTCTTTTAGACCTGAAAAATAAATATTTTTCGGATATTACAGTGCATACAAAAGCCAATCCCACCTTCTCTTTAAATAATTCTAGCTATAATTTTAAATAAATACAAACAGATTCTTTCTATATGTTAACTTTAAGCTACCCAGTTATTAATTTCTCCAAATAAAGCTTTTCAATTTTTCTTAAACTAAAAAAAAAAAATTTACTTATAAATAATTAAGAAATTAACCCTAACATTTATTTTCCAATCATTAGTTTCTGTATGAAAAAAAACTAAAGGTCACAATATATATATGTAGTTGTTTTGTTGACATCCACACGAACGGGATGGCACAATTTACGTGCTAAAACACATAAAAATACTGTTTATGTGGCTGACATTTCACATCCATGTTTATGTGTAATTCGACAATTCTGCTATACTACACATTACTGACCGATTTATTGCATCACAGTAAATTATTTATTCCAAATTGCACACTTTTTTAGAGTGTAGTATGAGAGTATGGTTAATTCAAGTAATGAAATGTTCTTATTTTTAATTTAATTTTTATTTTAAATTTATTGAAATCATGCCATTGAAGTATTTGATAATTAACGGACTGTTTAGACACTTCTGTATTTAAATTTTAATGTACAAAACATTGTCTATGTGTATGTTTGAATGTAGTCATAATTAATTAACATATCAAGTAGCATTTACTCGAGAACTCCACGAGAAAATAATGTTATTTTTAAACATTTCTAAAGTTTTTCATCTTTATAGCAAAAAAAAAAAAAAATCATAAAAACTTTTATTTTTGTTGATGTTAGTTTTTAAAGAAATCGGAAAGTCAAAACAAAAGTCATAAGTTTTAACTTTGTTATTTTTTTAAAAAACAATAAAAAAATGTTATTAAACTTAGTCAATGTTATTTTTAATCCTTTACCAATTTGTTTATCTTACTTTAAACAAATTTTTATTAGGCTAAACATGGACAATATTAATGAAAAAAAAAAGGTTATACAATTGGTTTTTAAAAGAGACTGATTGTTGTGATAGTTTTTGTTATGTTAAATTTTTAAAAAACTGGAGTAACTTCTAAGTCTCCTCAATTATGAATTTTGAAGATAGGAATTGATCTCTTGGTTTTATCTTTTGCATAGATTACAAGAAGCATGAGTTTTGATCTGCTTGAAGCTGGGTATATATTAACTAACAACTCACGTACCAGATTGAATAAGTGATAAAAAATGAAAGTCTTATTGTAGGAAATTGTTTTGTTTTAATACATTGTATTAGAGAGTTTATTCTTGTAATAGGTGGGGTGGGGAATGCTTAATAAGTTTTATTTTTGTTAAAAACGTTAATACAAAATAAAAAAAGCCCACAAAGTTTAAAATTTTTTGTGTTAATTATTTGTGTAACCAAAAAAAAAAAAAGCTTAATAACTTTGAACTTGTTGACAACTGTTTTTTAAAAAAGCGGTAATCCAAAAAAAAAAAAAAAAACTGTGTTATTTATTGATGTCACCAAAAAAAAAAAAGGTTAATAAGTTTGAACTTGTTGATAATTGTTTTTAAAAAACAAAGGCAATCCAATAAAAGTTTGTTTGTATTATTTATTTGTGTATCAAAAAAAAAAAAAAAAAGCGGCATTCCAAAAAAAAAAAGCTTACTAGGTTTTAAGTTCATTTGTGTGATTTATTTATTACATTTTCATTTACCATTGTCAACTCCCTTCACTCCCAACCCCGACACCATCCATTTCTGCTAAATACACTAATGAATATTACTAAACATCCTCAAAACTAGAGATTATTTCTAGCACAGATATATACACTTTAAACCTCAATTAAATGTTAGTATATCTGAATTTTTGAATTTACCACACACGGAATTAGTCACCTTTCTTTATCCCATCTTTAATATCTGTATTGATATAATAAACACCTCCATACTTCCCCATACTTTTTGATTTATTTGTGTAACCAAAAAAAAAAAAGCTTAATAACTTGAAAATGGTCAAAAAATGTTATTTTTACAAATAAAAAAGCATCATAACTTAAAAAAAAAGTCTACTAAGTTTAACTTTTTTTTAAAAAAGCCTTGTTTGTGTGATTTATTAGTCTTTAAAACTGTGTTATTTCATAATTTTATTGATGATATTTTTTTAAAAAGCGGCAATACAAAAAAAAAAAAGGCCAACTAACTTTTGAGTTTGTTTATGTTCTTCAATTGTGTACAAAACACTGTAACTTCATCATTTTTTGAAGTTACTTTTTTAAAAAAGCCGAAAGACAAAACACAGATGTAACAATATACCTCAGAATTTTTACAATATTTTGATTTTATTTTATATTTATTTATTATTTGTTGATGTTAATAAAAATAAATGTTTACAGAAAATGAAATAAAATTTGTGTTCATTTATTTTTAAATAAAAAATAAAATAAAAAACAAGTCATTCAAAATTCAAAAATCAGTAATTCAAATTGAAAAAAAAAAAAAGACTTGGGAATGTTCATAATCTATATTATTTTAAAAAAAAACAATGACATCCTGCGGCATGGATGTCAACAAAACAACTACCTATATATATATCACTACTGCACTGCTTTGTTTTCCCATATGTATACTGTTGTGTTTGGCTGCTCTGCAGATTTCAGATCTAAACCAACAGTATCAAAAAAATATGAACATTCACAAAGTTAATATGTACAATTTATTAGAATAATATACATACATGTTATACCATTAATAAATACAATTTTGTGTATAACTTGGCCAATAATGAGCTGGTCATGCCTGAGTGATTGAACTTATTTCCAGCTATATATCTTTGCTTCCTTGTGAGTTATAGTCAAGACTTTTCCAGGTGTACTGGACTGTTTGCTTCGAGTCAGTCCTATCATGGACTTGCCTCTCTGCATTGGCATATTGGTAATGACTATAGTCAAAACACCTTTATAGTTGAAATTGTTTTTAATTGGGAACATGTTCAGTTGTTCAGGTTGGATAGACATTCTGTCTCTCTCTCTCTCTCTCTCTGGCTTACTTCCAAAGAGGCTGACTAATTATTGCCAGATCCCCCACCTTACTGACAGCAATCCATTTCAGAGAGCATCATTGGATATTGGCCTGTACTAACCAATTGTAGGATTTTATACACATGTTTACACATTGGGCATAATTACATTTTATCTTCAGCTATGTTTATACATTGGTTATCCACATGTTTACACATTTGTTAGTGGCAGTGAGTGCTCAATTTGATTAGATAAGAAAGAAATCTGGACTAGTACACTTCTGAAGATAAGGTCAGATATGGCATATACATAAAGAATATTTATATAATTACTTAATAATATAAGTATCAACTACAACTTCTACTTATTAAATTAATGCAGAGACATGTTAAACATGTAAATAATCTATTAATGACCAGTTATTTAATCATTATTATTTTATTTATGCAATAAGTTTACCATATATTCAAAGTAAGCTGCTTACTATCTTGCATATATAATTTGGTTCACACATCTTGTTCAGATATATTGTCATATATAAAAAAACAGCAAACAGATTTGTCAAATAAATATCTGTATACCACTTATAACTTGATGTGCTTACCTGATTTTTTGACCTACTAAACATATGATATATATTACTATCATTATTTAGTCTAATCTTCAGATGTAATTTTAATTGACTATTCATCAAACTTTAATTTTATTACTTTAGTTGAATGCAATTGTCCTGCTCAAGTCACCAAAAGTATCATAAGACTCTGAACAAATTATTATTATTATTATTATTATTATTATTATTATTATTATTATTATTATTATTATTATTATTATTATTATTATTATTATTATTATTATTATTATTATTATTATTATTATTATTATTATTATTATTATTATTACTATCATCATCATCATTGTCATTATTATTATTATTATTATTTAATGAACCTAAACTTCAGATCCTATTTGAATTAGGTACTAAATAATCTTTCAACATTTCCCCCCAAAAAACCTACCATTGCAATTCATTTCTATTTTAGTGACTTTGATATTTAAAAAAAAAAGTTGCTTTTTTTACTGATAATAAACTTTAATCTATTTATTGTTCCTTTTCAAAGTTCTTTCAAAATTTTCTTTATAGTTTCATTATCTCTGAGCATTTCCCTAAATGCAATTCTTTTTCAGTTTTTAAATATAATTGTAAGAAACAATCTATAATTTATACATTTCAATATACTTTACATATCTATTCTTACCATTTAAATTGTCTTCTTTCTTTTTTTGTTTTTTTTTTCATCCACAATTAATCTTCTGCATTTCTTTCTACAATACAAAGTGTTTTCATCATGTTTTATTATGATACTGAGGACTCGAATCAATATATCCAAAGCTAATAATGGCATAGTCATTCAGACTGTGTACAAAATTTGGTTTCAAAGCAAAGTTCTTTTTGAATTAGTTTATAAGTACAAAGAGGATTAAAAGAATAGTGGTTGAAAGTGCTTATTCTATAGACTGAATGATTGATAATGCATCGTCCAGTTTCTAATTATTTCATACAGTATTATAGTCATAAAACGTTAGTTGTATAATTATTTTTTTTATATTTCTGCCGTACTATGCTTGCTATTCCTATGATCTGAGATTTGAGATTGGCCAGTTAAAAGTTATATGTTTAGTCCCTACAACAACTTGTTCAATATTTTTCAGTGATTGAGTTATGTGGGTATTCCTAATGACAGAATTAAACAATTGTATGAAAATATCAACATTTCATCACCCAGCAGTTTGTCAAATTATATATTTATTTTTTTTTGCTATTTCTTTAAAGAAAGAGGGGAGGGGAATATTGAGAGCATAAGAGGCCTTTGTTCTGCAATGGAATATCTTATACATAATTTAAATAAATAAATAATTAATCTTAAATAAATTTATTGTAAAATTTATAGTTTTAAAAGTTGCTTTTTCGGCCATAAAAGTAAAATATTATCAACATTAAAAGCTTATGTTTTTTCTCATTAATTTTTCCAGCATGGCTTTTAGACGGTTCTCTTTGATTATAGTGTCATTATGAAAAATAATTAGAAAAACATTTTATCTTCATTTATTGCTTAATTTATTCATTTCTCTTTAATTTAGTCTTTAAAACATTTTCAGAATTCCAATTAAATCTTTGTTTATAAGCGTGGATTGGCTGGGAAAATAATGTGTACTTTAATGAAAAAAAAACAAAACAATTTTATCAGTGTAAAGATTATTTATTTATTCTTAAAAATCTATCATTTATCATTTAAATTCACTCTTATTAAAACAATTTAAAAACATTTGCCAGCTACTATACGATATTTTATGCTTCAATTCTAAAAGCAAATATAATGCATTTAATTTAAAACAAGATTTTTCAATTA
Source organism: Epiperipatus broadwayi (assembly GCA_028023455.1). Taxonomy (NCBI): domain Eukaryota; kingdom Metazoa; phylum Onychophora; class Udeonychophora; order Euonychophora; family Peripatidae; genus Epiperipatus; species Epiperipatus broadwayi. The sequence goes on along the minus strand of JAQFVV010000244.1, from coordinate 532,451 downwards.
AAAAATAAATAGTAAATACAAACAGTGAGAAACTGAAACACACAGGCTTATTAATATACCTGTGTCTATATACGTAATATATAGGGTATATGAGCACAGACTTTCACACGTCCCATCACTCTCCACACTATCTCATAACACTGATACACTTGAACACATATATGTTGAAAAGATAAATAATCTCCAAATGGATTATGTCCTGTACATGAGGGGCCAGATTGATCTTAGGTCAACATCGGTGTGACAAGAATCTTGGCCTCAGGGTGGCCTTTGAGCATTTCATCATCAGATTTTCAATTGGATGGACGGTTGAAGAGTTGGACTGTGGTGTAGATTGAAGCCTGTCCATTACAGTATGAGAATTGGCTATCTTAATATATATATCTGAGCACTTATAGCATATATGTGTAGAGATGGTACTATGGACCAACTGATGATTGATGGTTTAGCATGAAATACGAATATTGGTGATTATTTATCTTTTCAACATATATATGTTCAAGTGTATCAGTGTTTATGAGATAGTGTGGAGAGTGATGGGGCGTGTGAAAGTCTGTGTTCATATACCCTATATATTACATAAACAGTGAGAAAGCAAATTATCTTAAGCTTATAATAATGCCTTGTGTATCTTTCAATATGTTTTACAGGAGATAGCTTTGTTATGGTATAATTAAAATCAGTGTGTGTCTATATATTTATTGATTTAAAATATAATCTATTTAATAGATACTATTTACATGAACACTGCTTCAGCTTATATGCAATTTTGACTAAGTAACAAAAATTAATCCATCTCATATAAATTTATTCCAAAATTATGTGAATATGAGCAAAGATTATAAGAGATTATAATACAAAACATATTCCCATATTAATTTTTAGTTATTGAGAATTCTCTTTAAGAGTGTTTGATGGCTATAGTATTTATTAGTTAGAAGATTTTTATATGTTGTTAATATATAAATATTAATAACTTAACATGAGCTCTTCTTGTATTTTTTAGAGAAATTGTTGCTATGGTAAAAATAATCAATCAATGAACCACTTAAAAATTAACATTGCAAACTAAAATCAAGCCAATTAACAGTATTTTCGTCTAATCCATCTTTAAACCAAAAGTGGAAACATTTTTTTATTTATGATTTAGCTTCAAATAAAGAAAATAGGCCAAACATTAATATTTTATATGTATGAAACTGAAAATATCATTACACATTTTTGCATCATATAAATAATAATATTTTAGGTAATATATAGTATATTTCTTTCTATTACATAATATGCTATCCAGTGTGGGACTTTAATACATAAATAGGTTAATAAATCTTATTTTTATCAAAATAGATCTCTATATTTTCAATAAAAGTTCACATCAGAAGTGGTATTTTTCAAAATTTAGTTGCTTCAGTAATCTAGGTAAAAAATTAAAAGTAAGCTAAGAAACCAATATTATCCAATATAGATTCACCAACCAATTTCTTTAAAAAACTTGTTCTTTATTTAACTATATAAAAATTTACATTCAATAAGCAACGTTTCGACTATTTCTATCCTTATAGTCTTTTTCAAGCCACTAAGAAAAAATACAAACAATATTATCAATAAATAATAAATAAATAAATAAATAAATACACAAATAAAACAAAAATAAAAAATTTAAAATTACAAATATAAAATAAAATAGAATAAAAAATAAAATAGAATAAAAAATAAAATAAAAATATATATAAAAATATATCCATTTAAATAATTTAATTGTTAGTTATAAATAAAAAGGGTTTTTATTTTTTTGAGATTTTTTTGTTGGATTATTTATTTTTTGGGGGAAGGTAATATTTTATATTTTTATATATATTTTTATTTTATTTTTTATTCTATTTTATTTTTTATTCTATTTTATTTTATATTTGTAATTTTAAATTTTTTATTTTTGTTTTATTTGTGTATTTATTTAATTATTTATTATTTATTGATAATATTGTTTGTATTTTTTCTTAGTGGCTTGAAAAAGACTATAAGGATAGAAATAGTCGAAACGTTGCTTATTGAATGTAAATTTTTATATAGTTAAATAAAGAACAAGTTTTTTAAAGAAATTGGTTGGTGAATCTATATTGGATAATATTGGTTTTTATGGACTATATTTTTTAAAGAAAAGAAGCAATATTTTTTCGGGTTTTAAATTTACTAAGCTAAGAAAGTTGGTTATAAAGAGGCTGAATGAGTTGTGATGGATAAAAAATTAGAAAACAAAGTATATATGTTGAAATGAGACAAAAACATGTACTGAATAAATAAACAAGTATACAAAAAAATAAAAACAATACTAAATATGATAAATTAGGAAATTTGATTGTTAAATTAAAAAGCTTTTAAAATCTTCAAAATAAAGAAGCATCAAAATAATGAATTTCAATTATGGATATCAGCATTGCTGAGGAACTGCATACAAGAGTTCAAAATAGCACATTATTAAAAAAATAAAAGTCTGAATCACATTACACAAGGAAAATATGATGATAGAAAGTGACATGGTTGAGAATAATAAGATTGTTTCTAGCAATAAAAAAAAAATCAGCAAGTAATAGAGAGGATATCAGTGAAATTAAGAAACAAATAATCATTGAAAGAAATGTAGAGAAGCATTATATAACACAATTAAAAAACAATAGAAAAAGTGTTTAAAAAATAATAAGAAAAATTGGCAACAGAAACAAATGCTATAAAAAATTTAAAAAAAAAATTAAGATTGAACCAAGGTTATATTTGAGAGGCTGTCTCACAAAATTAAAAAAAAAAATAGCAAAATATTTAATAAGAAAACAAAAACAAGGCTAATGAGTTCAAAGAAAAAAATAAATAATGTAACTGAAAAAAATGTAAACAGAAGTCTGCCATGGAACAATTCAACATTAGTATGGATAGTATCAGGAACTTTAAACTTAATGAAAATATCACAAAGCAAAAAAAATATATAAGTTAAAATAATGTGAGCAGAATATAAGAATTTAAGAAGATTATTAATGAGACAATACTTGCATTATAACAATACATTTTGGAAAAGCAAAATAATGGGGAACTAGTCACTGATGTCTATGAGCAAGATATTATTAAAAATAAAGAAAAGGACAATAATGAAGAAAAGCAAATAAAGTGATAAAAAAAGCAAATAGCAAAGAGTTATATTTGGTAATTATGTGAAAGAAGTGATGGGAAAATTATCATTAAAGTAATGAATTTTGCTTATTTAGATTTTGCCAATCAACAATTGGAGTATAATAAAACAAAGTCAGTATATCACATTGAAAAGGAATTTATGCTTTATTAATTACTGCATATCAGAAGTAAAGCACAGGCAAATGAGAAAACAATTAAATCCCAGATTAAATTAGTATTTTAAAAAAAGGAAATTTCAATATCATTTTCATAAACTCAGTAAATGAATTGAATCAAAATAAGTCCAAACCATCAATAGAAGAAGTATGTCAGATGAAAAGATATTGTGTTTCTAATCAATATTTTGCAGCTGGAGTAATTCAATCTAGAAAAATCAATGTCAATCTAAATCAATGCTTCTATAATGCTTAAACTAAAATATGTAAGAGACAAATATATGTTTGCTTTTATGAACTTCTTTGTGATCTCATTAATTGACCAAATTTAAACTCACCTTTTTATTAAAATAAAATAAGACCAACTGATTAGGTGAAATCCATGACATCTTATTATAAAATATCTACATCATAAAAAAAGTGTTGTACACAAAAAATTTGGGGACAAAAATCATTTTAAAATATTAGGTCTAATAGATAAAGTGTTAGAGGATGGCAAAAATAAAATTATTTTTTTTTTAAATAATAAAACTTTCTCAAGTGAATTTAGAAAAAATTTAAATAATAGTTGTATAAGTTCTCAATGATCTTTGGAGAAATAAATATATATTTATGTAAATGTGTGCCTTCTTGATACACAGTTGTTTAGAAAGTGTAGTTTTGCTAAATAAAATTATTAAAATGAAAATTATTATTATTATTAAAATTTCTAATAGTGATTGCACTAATGGCAGAGGAATTAGTACCAAGATACACTCTCTATGATTTTGTATTTTTACAGAAAGTAGGTTTTAATAAAACATCACACTATTAGCTCTGATCTTGTCACATTAAAATAATGTCTGTGGATAGATTTGGTAACAAAATGATTCTTGGACTGGAGATATTACATATAAATTTTTTTTTATTTTTGTTAGCATTAAATAGGAATAAAATTTTTAAAACAAATTGAAATTAACATTTTTCAGTTCCTTATTATTAATCAGGAAACAATATTATTTTAAATGATGTACTTGTTTTAACATAAACCATAAGGTCAATTCTAGCAACAATGTACAATCATTTTTATTAAATATATAGAGCAAGAATTGTCCAGCCAAATAATAATCTGGAAAAATCAGATAAATTAGAATATCAGCTTGCCCGTCTGAAAAAAGAAATAGACAACTCATTATCTTTTTTTTTCCAATACAAACTCATCTAGTGAAGGATTCATTAAAATCACAAAGAATTCCTGAGTTTAATTTTTGACTAAATGGATTTTTTCTCTTTAGTTGTTTTGTTAAAATTAATAAAATTTTATGTTCACTAATTTTTCTATTTTTCATTAGTTAGATGAAATCAATAAACAAAATTAGTTTAAAAATAAAATATTAATTTCATAAATAAACAAAAATGACTGACAAACAGATATAAACAGAAATAAATTATCAATATCAAAAATTTCATTTTGGCCTATAGGCTATTAAAATATTTAAAAAGGAATACGTAATGGTTATTGAAAAATATATATTTTTATACGTATTTTACTAAAGCATAACTTCAAACAATTGAAATTATCTTTATAAAATTGAACTTATAATTACTAAAAAAAATCAATGAAAACTCTTGGCAAGATCTTAATATCAAAAAGTTTTATTTCACTAATATTCCACTAATATAAAAAGTAAATAAAATCTTAATATAAAAAAGTCACCCACATATTTAGAAATGGAAATTTAAGAAATTTATAAAACACAAATAATAAAAAAATAAATATTTAAATAAACTTATTATTTTGTTTTCATGTTATAAATAAAAGATAACTTTGCTTGATATGACTAGTTTCTGTTTTATTAATTTTTTTAAATGAAAATTTTTTTTCTTTAATTTCTTTCATTTCTTATAACTGCTAATATCTAACTATTATAGCTGCAACTAATAATTCACAAAATCCATTTTTACATGTTGAAAAGATAAATAATCACCAATATACCTATTTCATGCTAAACCAGCAATCATCAGTTGGTTCAGATTACTATCTCCATACACATATATAATCAGTGCTCAGCTTTATATTAAGATAGCCAATCTTCATACTTTAATGGACAGGCTTTAAACTACTGCAACCCACAACACTTCAGCCATCCATTTCATTGAAAATCTGATGATGGAACATTCAGAGCCCATGTTAGTGCCAAGGTTGTCATTCTACCCATGTTGACATTAGTCATTCTGACCCCTCATGTACAACTTTGGCACTAACGTGGGATTTGAACATTCCATCATCAGATTTTCAATGAACAGCTGAAGAGTTGTGTGTAGGAGTGGTTTGAAGCCTGTCCATTAAAGTATGAAGATTAGCTATCTTAATATAAAGCTGAGCAATGATTGTTTACATGTGTGGAGGTAATAATCTGGACCAACTGATGATTGCTGGTTTAGCACAAAATACATATATTGATGATTATTTATTTTTTCAACATGTGTGTGATCAGGTGGGTCAGCAAAATGAGATGGCATGGAGAGTTGAGGGTCATGTGAAAGTCTGAGTTTGAATCCCTTATATATTATATATATATGCAGGTGTTTGTAAGCTTGTAAAGTGTATTAAAATCCATTTTTTAAATTTAAATTTTAATGCTATAAATTGAACATTGGTTCTAGTCATAAATAGCAGATATTATAGCTGTCAGAACTATAGAAAATATGTGGAGATGTAATGCAAAAGATTAAAAGTAATTAAAAACTGGGTTGTCCAACAGTGATGAAAGTCAGTGGCACAAACAATTGTGTATTTAAGGACCAAATTAAACACATTTACAATCTTATAAAAAGGAACTAAATTAATTTTGTAAGTGAATATTAGATAATATTCTGATGAGGGAAAAGCTATTAGTTACATGTTGGTTTTGCTACTAATATTTTGGACAAACAATGGCAGTGTTTTTTCAGAATTCTCAAAAGAGAGTAGCTATTTGTAATGGAACATGGTTCGACTAAGAAAGTTCAGCCACAGCAGTGATGTTAAGAAACAACATTTTGTAAATGGACAGAATAGCACGGTCAATATATATATATATATTGGGTTTAGTTACCACTTTTGATAAATTTAGATTGTTAAAAGTTTACTTGTTGGAATAACATTTCTTATAAACAAAGGCAAAACTCTCCATACAGTAGTGCCACCTTGTGCTAACAAGAGTAATCAATGGATGCCAGAAGGCTTGTGCATAAAATCCCTAGTGCCTACTCATCCAATATCCCCAGACTAGTTTGCAAAAAATGTAAATACATTTCTTTCATTTCCACTAAATGAAGTTATAAATGACCATTTTTCAAAATAAAGATTCTTTATAAATTTAGATGGTGGAAGATAATTTCTCACAATAAATGTATATGCATGTTAGTAGATGTTCGTATCATTTTCAATAAATAAAGTTATAGGTAGTCATTTTTCAAAATAAATATTGAGTAAGTACCCAAAACTGTGCAGTAATGTTAAAAAGATAAATGACTAAAAAAATATTTGGAAACTTTAAAATCAAATAAATATCCTAGTGATAATTATTGCACATAGTTATATATTTAATAAGTACATGATTTAAGTATATTAATTTTAAATTGAGTAAAATGTTTATAAAGATAAGAATTGTGTAATATGTACAGTTATTACTGTTTAACATTATAGAGGATCTTGTCTGCGATTATCTCTTTAATTTCTTAATGTATGAATATGTTATCTTTAAATAATGTATATACATATATTTTTTTACCAGAATGAAAAAAGATAAATCTATATTTATGAAAAATATAAAAATTGCAATTGTATTTTTTTAAAAATAAATAAATAAATAAAATGACAGTTCACATATAAAAATAATAGCTAGTGATGCAAAAATGACAATGATGTATAAGCCAGTCTTTTTGCCCTTTCCTAATTTTCTTATATAAATTATTCTTGCTTGCTCCCTAACTCGCTGAATTTTTTTATCTAGAATAAAGGTTGTAACACACTCTCAAATATGCCTGATAAAACAATAAATGAATGGCATAAACAAATATTAAAAGATTGCTATGCCAAAACCAAATCTGTACTTTTTGAAAGATATCCAGATTGTAAGTTTATTAAGCTATAGTATGACTTTGATGTATATGACTATATGTGTACTTAGATCTAAATGATTCTTTTATTATTATTATTATTATTATTATTATTATTATTATTATTATTATTATTATTATTATTATTATTATTATTATTATTATTATTATTATTATTATTATTATTATTATTATTATTATTATTATTATTATTATTATTATTATTATTATTATTATTATTATTATTATTATTATTATTATTATTATTATTATTATTATTATTATTATTATTATTATTATTATTATTATTATTATTATTATTATTATTATTATTATTATTATTATTATTATTATTATTATTATTATTATTATTATTATTATTATTATTATTATTATTATTATTATTATTATTATTATATTTTTAAACTTTTTAAAAGTTAACTTTTATATATTGATTTTATTTATGGGAACTTATATTAAGCTTTTTTTTAATTACTTATTTTTATTATGATTATAAATCTGTGGTTTGCCTTTAATAATTAGGATTCTTTGAATTATGGGAGAATTTACAATTAAACAATGGTGATGTTACGTTATAAAGAATTGTGTGTGTGAACAAAATATGGCAGATTAAATTGGTTAATGAAGGTTAGACATTACAGCCTCCAGTTTTTTTTTCTATTTTTAGTTGAAAACATATGATAATACTTTTAAGACATGTCAGTTTAGGATTATATTTTTATTATATTTGTGTATGTTATCTATGGATAATTTTAATTAGTCAAACTTGTCTGATTTTCACTGTATGCATAAAACTTTTCTTTATGTTCATGAGTGTGCTTACACTCTAGACTGAGAATATAGTGGAATAACATAAAAGTATTATTAATATGAGCATATTACTTCATGATATATACATATTTATAATTAAAAAATAGTATTCCAGAAACCTATGTGGTATATCCTGATTTAATAATTTGATTTTTATCAGTGCTAAGTAGTCATGTGACAATTTATAATATCGCCACATATCTTTATATATCTGTCATCCATTTTTTGTACCATTATATAAGTAACAACCAGCATTGACAAATATATACATACAACATACTTCCTTCTGTTACAATATATATATATATTGTGACCTTCTGGTTTGGCACCAGAAATAGTCATTGTAGTAGTGTAGTAGTATATCAGTAATATCTGATATAATCCTCTTTAAAAAAAAATGAAATAACGTGAAATTTAAAAAAAAAAATATTTTGACTTAAAACTGTAATCAATAGTAAGTGTAGGAATAATTAAAAGATTTCTCAAATGTTTAGTGTCTTGTTTTGGGGTGTAATCAGTAATAGAATAGGGGGTGGCTTATTATATGCATAGTCAGTGCAGTTTAGGTTGTTGCTTACTTGTTTTATTTGCTCATAAAGCAGTATTCAGTTTTGTTAGAATGATTTTTTAGTCCATTTGTTTTGTACATTTTAAATTTATAGCATAAACAGTAAAATATGTTGCACTCATCATCATTCACATTGTCATTTTAGTTATATCAGTGTAATACCTATAGTATATTACTACTGAATATTCATGCATTATCCAACTTCATTTTTCATTCACATTTCATTAAACCATTAAATATCGCACATTACATTCAAATATTTAATTACATCAATAATAGTATTAAAAAACTAACTTAATTACATTTTAAATAAATCAATAAATTATGGACAGGTGAATTTTATAATGACAAATACTGTAAAATATTTTATTTATTAAAACAATTGTCATCAATTTTATTCTACTACTTTAAAAACATTTAATTATTAGTTCAATATTTTTTTTTCATTTATTTAAAAGACGAAATAATTTTTTTTTCATCTCTATTTTTTTTTTTACTGTCTAAAGTTTTTGCATATTTAAGTAGGTTTGCAAGGGGAAGGAGCAATTGACAAACTTTTTCTGATGATGTTAACATTATCGTAAACAATTGGAAGAGAACAATATGATGTAATGATTATTAAAAAAGTTTATAAAAGGAATACTTATTACTTTTAAGAGGGCAGAGTCAATTACTACTTCAGTCAGTCAGAGTCAATTATTAAAACCTTTACGAGGGCAGTTATAGCCAACCAAGTACAGCTATAACTAGTTTATTTAGCAAAGTTTAATAGTGAAAATATTTTCCTCTTCCAGAGTGCAAGTTAAAAATTTAAATATATTATTTGTTTGCAACATGTGTACTTAAAAAAACACTAAAAGATACGTCAATTTGCTCCCAGATGATTATTCAAATTGTCCCAACATTATGCTAAAGTACGTGTAAGTGTTATATTCTATTATTCAAGATAAATTATTATTTAAGAAATGGGAATGCTTAATAGGACTGTAAAATTGTTTTATTTAAATTTAAAATTAACAGGGAAGGATAAAAGAATATTTGTTTATTTTATAACAAATAAGTTTTTAAGTTTTAATTATACTATGAAGGGAACAACTGCTACATGCTTCATTTATGTGGGGGAAAAGATATGAATTGTCATTGAATGTTCTCAGATCTTTAATGAACCAATTTCATGCTAAATGTAAAAGAAACTCAAAATTTCAAATATACACAAGGAATATGTAATTTTATTGTCATATATGATTGTGAAATTAAATGTTAAATATATCCTAGGAATAAAGTACAAACTTCTATTTTACTTGTGTTATGAAATATATTGTTTAATTAAGGAAATTCATTATTTACAACGTTAATAGCAATACATTAGTTGATAACTAAAAACATTGAATATGCTCTTCTGGATTCAACAAAATATTATTTTGTTTCTCCTGCAGGAATTGTGCCATTCTGTGTTAATATTTGTCTTGTGCAGTATAATTATTTTTTTATCTATTTGAAAACATGACAAGGAAAGTCATGTAAAAATTTTTATAAACTTTTCGTTTCATTTTATTTAAGAAGAAAGAAGAAAGGAACTTTATTTTATTTAATAGCATATTAGATAGTATTAGTTAAGAAATGTTTTATTATTCTAAATGTTTATTATATGTATTATTATTATATTTGTTCTTCAAGAACGTCTCAAATAAGCATAATGAAAAAAATACATTATGCTGGTAATTTTATTTTTATTATTATTATTTTAATAAGATAAGTTTGGTCATGCATGTGTTAATAATCCACACACATAATAAACGAATGGAAGAGACCATTTATAGATTAATAAGGGTGAGTAATTATTTTAAAAAAAAGAGTTCATTATATCAAATCTTACCGAATATATTTCTTTTTATAAATTAGAAAATAATTATTTTCAGTAGTTATTTTATCTATAACATACAATTTTATTATTTATTTAGGTTCAATTTAACTACAGATTTGTGCCAATATTAATGCATTATATTATAAAAAAAAATTATTCATCTTGCTTTGTCCATAGTAATTAGTATTTTATTCTCCAACTGTTCTTTGAACCTTACCAGGTCCTAAATATTGTCAGATATGAGATATTTATTTTTTATTAATTCTAGCAGTAATAATTAATATTTTAACAGTAATTCTTTGTTTACTGTGATTTTAAATGGTCTGTATATCATATGCTTATACGTGTGTGTGTCTATTATTAAACTTATTTATAATTATATGTAATTGCAAGTAAAAATGATTTTAAATCAATCGGATTCAGAAGGAAAAGATGATCAATCATTTGAAGAATTAGAAAGTTGTTTAAGAGAGAATTATTATTTCTTTGTTATGACTGAATGAAAAGTATCTTTGTGGCTATATGCTATAAAGTTCATAATGTTTATAATATTTTATGGGATTGAGTTAGTGTGTTTGTTAGTTGAATATTTAATATGGGTAGTTGCCCAGGGTATTGTAGTGTATAGGATTGCGTAATCCTTTGATAGGAGTGGATTGAGTCCTCCTATATATTTGATATATTGAATTAAATGTGTATGAAGCTAGAGTTGTTATCTTCCTAATTTTTATTTGGTGATGTGTTATTCCACCAGTTGTTTAGTCTTAAAGATAGACTTGGAAGTTATTGTGGTATTTACCTGTTTTGAAGTATAGAAATCTGTTGTCCCATGTGAGTATTGGATGTTTTCCAGCTTATGCTATAGCCTAGTGTTTGATGGTTTCTGATAAAAAAGAAGAATAAAAGGAAAGTATAGTGTCTTATAAAACAGCTGTATTATAGTTGATAAATAAAGATTGATTGATCTTCACTTCCAACCGTATTATGATTATATTTAAATATCATAAGCAAACCGATTAGATTGATTATTTATTTATTTTCTTTGCCACACACCATAATACAGATTCATGCACAAATTGTTAATTTTGATATAAAAAAAATTCATTATTAAAGTAGAACTTTACTTATCATGTTAAAACATTGGTAGTAATCATTTAAACTTCATCTCATTGATTTTTATCATCTAATCATAATATGCATAAATAATCAGCAAAGATAGGACATAGCTAATGAATACAAAGATTTACTTTATTTTGGCAAAGCAGAACCTAGTTATTCAATAGAATACTTTACTTAAAAACTACAAAGAAAAATACATTTAATTAATAGAAGTAGTTATTTTCTTTGGTAAGATAGTCCAATATTATTCTTAGTTTAAATCCCCTTATTTTAATTTTATTTAAGATAATTTTAAAGTAACAATGCAAAATCCTAATTTGTTCAATAATTAGAATATTAATCTATATTGTTGTTATAAAAATTTTAGTAATAAATGAGTGATATTCAGCAAAAGGCTGAATAAAAGATACTTTAGTAATCATTTACTAAAAGTGTAAGGTCATATTTATTTTGTTTTTATTTTTGTATAAGTCTATCAGAAATCACTGATAGCTAAAGAGACATTTCTTTATACTAAATAATAGGGACTTATTTAGTTCATTTAATGTTTCAAATAAAATGTTTACCAATCTATCAAAATGTTCTGATGAATGAAAGATAGTAGATGTAAAAGTTAACGAATCATGTTGTATTATATCTTCTTGTATAACCTGTACTCAATAATATTAAATCCCTTTGGAATTTGTGTTCATAACAATAAAAGAAAAGTAAATGTTGATTTAACCATTTTCTATTTGAGTAATAAATATTTTGTTATCTAAATTTGTATTTGGAGTTTCTTCTATAACATTCATTCGCGTTTCACACTTCCACACATGCTTATACATTTATTTTATTTAATGTAACATAACTGTATTTTATTTAATTATAATAAATCTCAAGATATGATGATGTTGATTTCCTTGATTCAAACACTATATGAGATGCCAATTACCTACTGATCATTTTTAAAAGGGTTTTGTTATTTAATTTTTGTTTAGATGATGAATTGAAATCAAAATGTGCCCGATTTCTTTCATTATCTAACTGCAAGTATCTAATTAGGGTATTGTTTGGTTTATAATATTATTTTCATAGTGTTAAATAATAATTTGAGGTATATAAATGTTATATCAAGCAATACCATAAGTTAATTCCCTGAGATCTTCAATTTAGATTAGATAATAAATTCATTTATCCAGATTAGAGTAGTGAGTAATTAAAATTTAGTAGTGATAAGTTTAGTTTGAGGTTAGATCTAGTGAATTATACATTACAATTTCTGAAATATTATTTTTTATTTTATTTTAGTTATTAGTTTAATTGTATAATAAAGTAGAGGTTGTTCAGTGCATATGGATGATGGGAGGAGGTGAAATATAAAGTATAATTAGTTAATTTTAGCTGGTAGAATTTTACCAATTTAATTTTGTCTAGTATAGAACTTAATAGATGTTTATTCCTATTAGTAATAATATTTTCTCCCGCACCTAATGTACATTGTACACCTCAAATATCTCTGTATCCCTCAACTGAGTTAGTTCTAGGTGAAAGCTTTAATTAAGAGCCTCATGAATAGATTTAGGTAAAGTTAAATAAATATTTTATTCTATGATCCATAGAATTGGCGCCCCCGGGTAATTGTTAGTGTTGGTGATATGTGCGAGGGGTTACAATATATATATATATATATATAATGTAATGAATAAATAGTTCCATATGTAACTTTACTATTAAAGTCCCACTAGATAATAAATCTAGGCTTCTTTCCAATAACCGATTGTAGTTTAATATATAATTAATATAAGAAAATATCAAAGAAAGAAATTAAATTTACTAGTGCAGTCACAATTACAAACAAATATTGAGAAGTTATGAATTACAAAATGAAACTATTCCAATTAATAATAAATCTTAAATAAAAGACAAGTTTATCTAGCATGAGTTACATTTGGACAATTATTAATTTGGCATATAAATATTTTGTATTTTATAATAGCAGTAATAATCAGTAATTAAAAAAAATAATTTATTATTAAACAAAATAATTTACTTAAAAAATAAAATAACAATAATGTCATTTCAATAGTTCCCAATATCTAAATTAATACATTAAAATCAACAAACATATGTATGATCAACAATCTAAGACATTGGCAAAACAAACCAAATCACTTAATACCACAGTAACCTATATATTGATGGTTATAAAATTAAGCAGTGGATAAAATGCTTGTTATATATAAGCTTAAATCTCTACTATAATATTCTAGGTGATGGCATAAAAAAACAAATATTCTGAAAACTTTATAAATAAAATATTTAAATATTAGTTCATTATTGCCATATTTCCCCATGCTTAAGAAAACATTCACTACAAAAATGAAATCATTATAAAATGAAGCCTTAGGAATTTAGAACTGGAACTAAGCAATAATATCAAGCTAAACATATCATCAATATCTCAATTAACAATACATAAAGTATTAGTCAAATCCCATATATATATATGAAAAACGAAAAGCAAGTTAAAACTTGCTAATGCTTGTATTTATGACAATAGATGGCGTTCTACCAAAAACACCGTCAAGCGTATGTTTGTTTACATAAACATCAGAGCAAGCATTCACTATCTCTAACTTTAGTTCCACCTTCACATCATGATTTCAAGCAATTTGCTATCATCAGTGAAGGACAGGAATAAGTAACTAGATCTAAACACAAACTCTGAGCATTTATGAAACAAGTTCTATTCAGCTTGCTAGCATGAATCTTTTAGACATGTAATGTCTTCAAACTAAGCATAGCAAGCCAGATAGCTATATGGGTCTGATATCAGTTCAGCATCACCACATAGTAGAAGCCTCTGCAATATATATCATTGCAAGAAAGACCTCAAAGGTACATTTATGAAAAACAAATAGCAAGTTAAAACTTGCTAATGCTTGTATTTATGACAATAGATGACATTCTTCCAAAAACACCATCAAGCGTATGTTTGTTTACATAAACATCAGAGCAAGCATTCACTATCTCTAACTTTAGTTCCACCTTCAGATCATGATTTCAAGCTATTTGCTATCGTCAGTGAAGGACAGGAATAAGAAACTAATGTATCTTTGAGGTCTTTCTTGCAATGATATATATTACAGAGGCTTCTACTATTTGGTGATGCTGAACTGATATCAGACCCATATAGCTATCTGGCTTGCTATGCTGAGTTTGAAGACATTACATGTCTAAAAGATTCATGCTTGAAAGCTGAATAGAAACTGTTTCATAAATGCTCAGAGTTTGTGTTTAGATCTAGTTTCTTATTCCTGTCCTTCACTGATGATAGCAAATAGCTTGAAATCATGATTTGAAGGTGGAATAAAGTTAGAGATAGAGAATGCTTGCTCTGACGTTTATGTAAACAAACATACGCTTGATGGTGTTTTTGGTAGAATGCCATCTATTGTCATAAATACAAGCATTAGCAAGTTTTAACTTGCTTTTTGTTTTTCATAAATGTACCTTTGAGGTCTTTCTTGCAATGATATATATTGCAGAGGCTTCTACTATGTGGTGATGCTGAACTGATATCAGACCCATATAGCTATCTGGCTTGCTATGCTGAGTTTGAAGACATTATGTGTCTAAAAGATTCACGCTTGCAAGCTGAATAGAAACTGTTTCATAAACGCTCAGAGTTTGTGTTTAGATCTAGTTTCTTATTCCCGTCCTTCACTGATGATAGCAAAGAGCTTGAAATCATGATCTGAAGGTGGAACTAAAGTTAGAGATAGTGAATGCTTGCTCTGACATATATGTAAACAAACATACGCTTGATGGTGTTTTTGGTAGAACACCATCTATTGTCATAAATACAAGCATTACAAGTTTTAACTTGCTTTTTTTTTCATAAATGAACCTTTGAGGTCTTTCTTGCAATGATATATATTGCAGAGGCTTCTACTATGTGATGATGCTGAACTGATATCAAACCCATATAGCTATCTGTCTTGCTATACTGAGTTTGAAGACATTACATGTCTAAAAGATTCATGCTTGTAAGCTAAATAGAAACTGTTTCATAAACGCTCAGAGTTTGTGTTTAGATCTAGTTTCTTATTCCTGTCCTTCACTGATGACAGCAAATAGCTTGAAATCATGATCTGAAGGTGGAACTAAAGTTAGAGATAGTGAATGCTTGCTCTGACATATATGTAAACAAACATACGCTTGATGGTGTTTTTGGTAGAATGCCATCTATTGTCATAAATACAAGCATTAGCAAGTTTTAACTTGCTTTTTGTTTTTCATAAATGTACCTTTGAGGTCTTTCTTGCAATGATATATATTGCAGAGGCTTCTACTATGTGGTGATGCTGAACTGATATCAGACCCATATAGCTATCTGGCTTGCTATGCTGAGTTTGAAGACATTACATGTCTAAAAGATTCACGCTTGCAATCTGAATAGAAACTGTTTCATAAACGCTCAGAAATTGTGTTTAGATCTAGTTTCTTATTCCTGTTCTTCACTGACAATAGCAAATAGCTTGAAATCATGATCTGAAGGTGGAACTAAAGTTAGAGATAGTGAATGCTTGCTCTGATGTTTATGTAAACAAACATATGCTTGATAGGGTTTTTGGTAGAACGCCAAACTATTGTCATATATATATATATATATATATATATATATATTACTATTTGAACAATCATTATTCAAAATTATAAATATTATTAAATAACAGATTATATATTTTATAATCTGTATTGAACTGTGACATCTATAAAATAAAATAAACTATCACTTATTACATATGTATTATTTTTGAACATTATATTTAAAACGTTTTGAAAATATTACTTGCATATAGCTTTGATAATTACGCACATACTGATTGATACAATATTTAACAACTGATTAATTATAAATAATTAATATCAGCATAAAAATATTTAATAAAAGAGCTTTTTTTTTTATAAATTAACAAAATATTTAATAGAGATTTATAAACTGTTTTATCACTTTAACTCATTTACCAGCATATAAACTTAAAGGTCTTTCTATAAATTTATAAATCTAACAGACAAACTCTTCATTATGGTGCTTCATTTGAAATATAGAAAATAGGCCTAAATAATTTGTAGAAAAATCATAATTTTTACAGCAGTTGATAATTATGAAGTAGTCCTATTTATGATAAATGAAAATATGAAGAAGAGATAATCCATTTGAGTCCTGGCTCCCAAATTCTTAGGATAAAATCTGCTTATTTACAATTCATTTTGAAACTTTATAATCCAATGTTTTCCTTTTTAAATTCAGCAGCCAATGATTCTCTTCACATTATGAAAACAGTTTTCTCAATAAGAAATCATTCTTGGCTACTTATGAATAGTAAAGTTAATAAATCTACAATCAATTTTAAAAGTACATTTAAAGCAAATAATTGTCAATTTTTTAAAATTACTATTTTAAATTAATCAATTGAATATCTTTTTAAATTATTGGTTAATAAAATCTTTTTATTTATAAAAAGAGTATACAATACCTTTAAATATTAAAGATAATAGCAACTTAATATTTTAAAATATCAATAACATCACACTTCTAAATTAATAAAATTTCTTTCTCTTCATTTATTTAATTTGTACAACAATGAAATATATTCCAAATGAATATACTATTTCAATATATATATATATATATATATATATATATATATATATATATAGACAGTTTTGGTTATATATATATATATATATTAAAAGGGACATGAACTCAGACATTCAAGCTTCCTACAGCTAAACACTGTACTTTATACAATTGATGCACATGACCACATAATGTGAAAAAGATAAATGATCTCTAATATACATATTTCTTGCTGAATCAACACTCATCAATTGGTCCAGATCACTGTCTGCCACACATATATACAATCAGTGCTCACTTTATATTAAAATAGCAAATCTTCTAACTCTAATGGACAAACTTCAATCATCTTCACCCTCCAATTTTTTAGACATCCATAGCATTGAAAATTCAATGATGAACAATCAAAGCCCTTGTTGGTGCTAATATTATTGTCATACCAATGCTGCCTTTTACATCACTCTGAACCCTTACATATAAGATCTTAATATATACATTTAAACCCACAGAAGATGGATGGGCTGAGCACAGCTTAATATGTAATATTCAAATATAAGTATATTATCTGTACTAAACTTAATATTATTAGAAGGGACATGAATTCAGATGTTCAAACTCTCTACAGCTATGCACTCTATTTTATACAACTGAAACATATGACCACATACATATAAAAAAGATAAATGATCTCCAAAATACTTATGTGTTTAAATTGACATATTAAGGTCTTATATGTGAGGGGGTCAGAGAGATTTAAAAGTCAACATGGGTATGACAATAATATTGACATCAATAAGAGCTTTAAATGTTCAATTCATTGAATTTTAAATGATATGGGTGGCTTAAAAATTGGAGGATGGAGAAGAGTAAAGTTTGTCCATTAGAGTTTGAAAATTTGCTATCTTACTTTAAAGTGAGCACTCATTGTACATATGTGTGGAAGTTGGTGATCTGGACCAACTGATGAATGTTGGTTTAGCATGAAATACGTGTATTAAACACTATTTATCTTCTTCACGTGTATGTGGTAATGTGTATCAGTTGTATAAGATAGATGTATAGCAGTAGGGAGCTTGAAAAACTGAGTTCAAGTCCCTTCTAATATATATATTGAAATAGTATAATTTGGTTCTTTTTCGCTCAAATTTTTCTTTTATTACTATTATTAAACTCTCAAAACATGTTCTCTTTATATGCATAAAAACTTTTTAATGTATATAATTTATATTTTTTTTTTCTTTCCGAGATCTTCTGATTTTAAATTATAGTTATAGAACTTTTTACATTTTATCTCGAATAACTTTTTTTTAAAAACTTTAGTGAATAATTTAAATTTTTGTAAGATAAAAGTGAATTAAATTGACAGGATTCTAATAGTAGAAACAATTTGAAAATTAAATTAGATGAAATCCAATTCTTACGTAAAAACTAGAGGGCGTGACAGATATTGATATTAATAGTTCGAGTACTGAAACTTATAATGTATTTTTTTTAATTATTCTTTCTATCGTTTTCTTTTTATTGAAATAAAATAGATAACACATTGAGCTTTTAAAAATATATATTATCCATATGAACGACTTTAATTCAACAATAAAAGTCACATTCAACAAATTCTCCTTCTTTTCACTACTAGGGATTAGTTGATTAGGTATAATTTTGAGAGATAATCCTTTATTCCGATACTGAACACATTATGTCGTCATAGTGCTTTTAAAAAGTCAAACGCGCGAGTGATTATCAGAAAAAGTTATGCGAGACACTCTTGTCTTTATAAAAATTATTTACACAAAAAAACTGCCAGTGATATTTTTAGAACAAAGACTAAAATTAAAGTAAATATTTAAGTAGGATTAGAATTTCCATATGAAAATATTCATCAGATTTGTATCAGCTTATTTCATGGTCTTTTTTGTATAATAACTCCACCAAAAAATTATACAAATCAATAAACTTAAATGTTTAAAGATATATTTTTTAAAAGTATCATAATTCAAGTGTTGTTTAATCAAAGATAATAATTTTATTTTTGCTTTAAACATTATTATACAAAGATTTTCAATCTATGTAAGATTTAGTCATAAATATTGACAGGGGTATGAGAAACTGATAGATAGATGATCATAATGTTCAAATGGAATTATATTTTATAGGTAGCGTTTTATCATATTTTAATCTTTTTGATTTATTAAAAATGATATATTAGTAATACTGAATATTGCTTTTCCATTTATTTAATAGTGGTTCATCATTATTTATGTCAAATTCTTTATAAAAAGAGAATGAATTCAATATTTTCAAATTCCAAGTAGTGAAAGAAAATTTTTAGCATTAGATTTTATTCAACCTTGTTTTATTCTTCAGTGGAGAAGGTAGATATCCATTTATTAATCAATATTGGATGATTAGAATGGATTGCCTAATTTAAAAAATCTTAAGCATGATTTAATAGTTTAATACACCAGTGTCATCTACAGTGAGATTAAGTAATTAGTGAATACCAGATTATAATGCATTTAATTTCATATACTTAGAATGATTTATAATTTTTGCATTTATCAATGAGATTTTAGGAATCAAAACTGGAAATAATTTCATTATGAACCTGGAAACAATTGTCAATCCAATTTTACTATTTAAACTAAAAACCCAAATTTCAAAATACATCAAGATTTTGAACCCAATACATTCTGCTTAAATAGTTATATAAATCTGATTCCAGGATAGTTACTATATAATTTAGGGTTTTGATTTAGTATGTGCTCATAGCCATTTTGAATTATAAAAACCACCCAAAATCCAGGCTGACATACCAAACTGATAAATCACATCGATCAATCTATACATTTTTGTGATCTGACATTTGTTACAAGGTTGCCATTTTCATAAAAAAAAAAACCAATCACATGATTAAAATATTAAAACACAAAATTCACAATTTTTTATCAAAAATTAAATAATAAAAACTTGGTTTGATCAGACTTTTCATCAAAACTATGAAATCACCATTTTCATCAAAAATAATACAAAAAAAAAAAACAATTTTCATAATTATAAGAAATCTAATCATGTGATTAAATAATTAAAACACAAAATTCACAATTTTGAAAAATCAAATTTAAGTTGGCTAGTTTATTTAACCATCTACTCATGACAATAAAAAAATCAAGCAATAATTACATTTTCATACAGTTATATTTATGGAGTCACATGACTAAAAAGGTGTGCAAATATTTTACATTCAGATTCATTATCTAAATTTACATCAACCTTTAAAAAAATCAAATTTATGTTTAGTAGTTTATTAAAGCATCTACACATGACAATCCAAAGGATATGCCCATATGAAATAAAACATATCAATTTAGAGTACTTAAACAGAAAAAGTAAGGGGAAAAATTGAAAAAATAATTAAAAATTCACATCTTCAACAAACGTAAAGTTGATATATTTAAAATATGAATTATACTACATGCCAAAAGATTATAACTTATAAAATATGAATGTTAAAAAATAATGATGGTGTAAAGACCAATTGCTAGTTTAAATTTAAGTTTGCTAGTTTATCAAGCATTTTTGGCAAGAAAAAAGAAAGAAAAATGTTCATAGTAAAAAAAAATGTAATCACATGATTAAAAAAGTAAAATGCAATTTTACAAATACTTGTAATTAATTTTAAGCAATAATTATATTTTCATACAGTAATACTTATGGAATCATGTGACAAAAAAGGTGTGAAAACATCTTAAATTCAGATTCGTTATCTAAATTTACATCAACCTTTAAAAAAATCAAATTTAAAGTTACTAGTTTATTAAACCATCTATCTACTCATGACAATCAAAAGATATGCCCATATAAAATAAAGCATATTTATTTAGAGTATTTAAATAGAAAAAGTAAAGAAAAAAATTGAAAAAAATATTAATTAAAAATCCACATGTTCAATAAATGAAAAATTGATGGAATTCAAAATGGCGGTGACCACGCTCTAAATATTAAATGTTTATAACTTCTAAACTATAAATGTTAGTAAAAGTCTGAATTTCTAAATACTAAAACATTATAACTTCTAATTACCAGAAATTATTGGTTTGTCCCACATAGATACTGTTCGAAATTCATATCCTAATGTCATAATGGAATCTACTCTTGGTCACCTAAGATCCACATAGGTTCTAGAAATCGATAATTTGCATCGATACATCGAACTCTTGAAATTGATACAAATCTCTAGTTATTTACATGCAAGTGACTTTTACCATTAGCAAATGAGCTTAGAAACATGTTTAAAGAAAATAAATCTATTATTATAAAGCATTGAAAAATCTGAAATTATTCAAATCGAAGTCATTCTCTGATAATGCACTATTTCTTAAATATTATAAATCTACATGCACTCACTCACCGGTAAAAATTTAAAAAACTTAAGTGAATCATTTAAGTTTACAGCATACATTTTATATACACCAACACTCATAGACCATGCTTAAATCAGGGCTTGAGTCTATTGTCCTCATGTTATAATCAAATATTCTATTGTACAAATCTATTTAAACTATTGCAGGAGAATAATTTCAGATTTTTCAGCACTTTATAATAATAGATTTATATTTATAAGTCGTGTTGTCTAGTTGTAGGTGGTTAAAAATGAGACACTGTCTTTCTCCTGTGAGAGTTTAAATAGATTTGTACAATTGAATATTTGATTTAACATCAGGCACATAATAGACTCAAGCCCTGATTTAAACATGATCTGTAAGAGTTGTTGTCTATAGAATGTACACTCTAAACTTAAGTGATTCATTTGTTTTTTTAAACTCTTACCGACCAAGTGAGTGCATGAAGATTTATAATATTTAAGAAATAGCACATTATCAGAGACTGACTTCCATTTGAATAATTAAAAAAAATAAATAGATTTTATTATCGATAATACAAAAGCTTACTTAAAATTATTTACATTAAAATTGTTTAGGTTTTTAAAAATTGCCTTTCACCTGAAATAAGTTCTTCTGGTCTTTATTCTTTTGTTAATTACTTTAAAATATCTAAATTTTTCTATATTTAAGTAAACAGAGATAAAAACTGAGTATTATTGACATGTGATTATAAGATTTGGAAATGTCTATAAAAGACAAATTTTGATCCATTGAACAATTATTTCTGGAAGCCAAAGTTAAGATATTAAAAAAAATGATAGGGACAGCACTGGATCTTTTGCAATCACATATAAATTTAATTTGTTGGCAAATGGACAAAAAGCATCTAAATGAGAGAGATTCATTTATTAAATTTTTCAAAGATGCTAAAGATACTTACTGACAACGGAAAGGTTAGTATTTATCTTATTCACAAATAAATAACTTTTACATTTGAAATAATCAACAAATTTCTATTTATTTATGTTACTATTCTTTTTATTTTCTAGTATATGTATTCCAATGTGGACGTTCTCCTTCATAATTATCATCTCCAAGCATTGTTTTAACTCAAAAATAAAAGAAAAGCATCAGTTTTTAAAAATCTAAAAAATTTTAACAAAAGAACAAATCAAATTTATTAATTTTTTATTTAGTGTAATATTAATATTCTTAACTTTAGACAATATTTGTATTAGCAATAATAAAATCTATTTATTTTCTTTAAACATGTTTCTGTGTTCATTTGTTGATGGTAAAAATCACTTGCATGTAAATAATTAGAGATTTGTATCGATTTCAAGAGTTTGATGTATCAATGCAAATTATTGATTTCTAGAGCCTGTGTGGATGTCATGCAATCAAGAGTAGATTCGATTACAATACTAGGAGATAAATTTCAAGCAGTATCAATGTAGGACAAACCAAAAAATTCTGGTAATTAAAAGTTATAATATTTCAGTATTTAGAAATTCAGACTTTTAATAACATTCATAGTTTAGAAGTTATAAACATTTAATAGTTGGAGTGCGGTCACTTCCATCTTGAATTCTATCGATTTTAAATTTATTGAACATGTGTCTTTTTTAATTAATATTTTTTTCAATTTTTTGCTCTAATTTTTCATTTAAGTACTCTAAATACATATGCTTTATTTTATATAGGCAAACTTAAATTTGATTTTTTTTTTATTTTTTTTTTCAAGGTTGATGTAAATTTAGATAATGAATCTGAATTTTAGATGTTTCTGCACCTTTTTTGTCACATGATTCTATAAGTATAACTGTATGAAAATATAATCATTGCTAAAATTAATTTTAAATATTTGCAAAATTGCATTTTACTTTTTTAATCTCATGATCACATTTTTTATAACTATGAAAATTGTTTTTTTTATTATTTATTACCAAAAATGCTTGATAAACTAGCAAACTTAAATTTAAACTAGAAATTGGACTTTGCACTGTCATTATTTTTTAACATTCGTATTTTATAAGTTATAATCTTTTGGCATATAGTATAAATAGTATTTTAAATCTAACAACTTTATATTTATTAAAGATGTGGGTTTTTAATTAATCCCTTTTTAATTTTTTCCTTTACTTTTTCTGTTTAAGTACTCAAATACATGTTTTATTTTATTTGGCCATATCTTTTTGATTGTCATGTGTAGATGGTTTAATAAACTAGTAAACTTAAATTTGATTTTTTTAAAGGTTGCTGTAAATTTAGATAACAAATCTAAATGTAAAATATTTGGGTGCTTTTTTTAGTTATGTGATTCCATGAATATAACTATGAAAATGTAATTATTGCTTAAAATTGATTTTTTTTTAATATTGTGTTTTAATTTTTAATCACATGATTAGATTTCTTACAACTATGAAAATTCGGTGTTTTATTTTTAATGGAAATGGCAATTTTGTAATATTGATGAAAAAGTCTGATCAAACCAAGTTTTTATTTTTTAATTTTTGATGAAAATTGCCAAATAATATTTTAATCACATGATTGTTTTTTTGTATTTTAATATTTTAATCGCACAATTGGTTTTTTATTTTCGATGAAAATGGCGACTTGGTTACAGTTTTTATTTTTTAATTTTCGATGAAAATTGCAAATTTTGTGTTTTAATATTTTAATCATGTGATTGTTTTTTTAAATGAAAATGGCAATTTTGTAACAAATGGTCAGGTTGTGACAGCATATAGATTGATTGTGTGATTTATTACTTGTATGTGTCTGCCTGGGTTTTGGGTGATTCTTATAATTCAAAATAGCCATGAGCGCATACTAAATCAAAACCATAATTTAGAATTCTATTTTTCATTGACTGCAGATATCTTTATTCCTTGACTAGAAATGTTAGTAATAATAACAAATCTTTGCCTTACACAATATATGACAAAATAAAAACTTTCTATTCCAATGCCACCTAGTGTAAGTTTAAATAATGAGTGATTATGAGATAGCAATGATATTAAAATCCTTATCCTAGGATTAGTTTCTGAATTTTCCAAAAAAACTTGTGATTCACACCTGGAAATAGAGAAACTACTTTTAGCTTCAATTATTCAAGCTGAAAGTCTAAATTCATATATATTATCATATTTGCCATCCTTTACTATTATTAATATTTTTAGCAAAAAAAGAGTATAAATAATAAAAAAGAAAAACTGAGATTACTAAAACATATAGTTACCAATCCAATGTCAGATGTGTTTAATCATTTGAACAGAATGGTAAGGGCAAAAACATAAAAAGAATTTGAATTTCTGGCTTTTAGTTTGAATAGAAAAATTGAAATAATGATGGTTGCTATATTAAGTCTCATCGATAAAAACAGAAACTAGTCTCTGGGAATGAGGATTTAAATATTTTACTATTTGGTAACACTGACTATTCAACATTACTATAGATGATATTGGAGAAAAGAGTTGTTTTTTTTATTTATAATATATTGCACAAGACAAAGAGTTATGATTTATTATTATTAGTAACATTCTTGGCAAGAAACAAGATACACACAGTTAATAAAAAAATAAGCCAATAAATATCACCATTTCTTATGCTTTCTTATAACTGTTATTAAAACAGGCAAAAACTCTCCATATAGTATGGCCCTTCAGTACAAGCTAGAGTAATCAATGGGTGACAGAGGCTTGTGCATAAAATCCCCATCTAGTGCTTAGTCATCCAATATCCCCAGACTAGTTTCTGACTTATAGACTTTGTCAGTGAGGAGTATCCCAGACTAGTTTCTGGCTTGTAGCCTTCATCAGTGCTTCTCGCTGATGAATTCTACAAGCCAGAAACTAATCTGAGGATATTGGATGAGTAGGCACTAGATGAGAATTTTATGCACAAGCCTTCTGGCACCCATCAATAACCTCACTGATGAAAGCTACAAGCCAGAAACTAGTCTGGGAATATTGTATGAGTAGGCACTAGATGGGGTTTTTTGTTGCACAAGCCTTCTGGAATCCATTGATTACTCTAGCTTGCACTGAGGACCAACACTGTATGGAGAGTTTTGCCTGTTTTAATAAAAAATTGAAACTACTAGAACATACAAGTTACCTGAAGACTGAACTACCTAATTGTTCAAATAGGTTGAAATGTATTTAAATACTTAGGACATTTTGCCAAGAGAACAAGCTTGATTTAAAAGTTGTTTTAGTGCAATAGGTCATATCCAGGTATTTAGAGAAGTTATAGAAAGGACAAATAAATATGAATTGCCATATGCTTTGGATTTGTAGATTATGAAAAGATATTTTATTCTATAAACATTTCTTCAGTGATTAAAGCATTGGATTATCAAGGTATTGATCCAGGATATTGTCACATTTTAAAGAATATTTATAAAAATGCAACTGTAACAATTAGATTACATAATGATACTTGGAAAGTCAACATTGAGAAGGGTGTAAGATAGGGTGACTCCATATCTCCAAAACTTTTTATGGCAGTACTGCAAGAAGTATTTTATGGATTAAAATGGGAGTCTAAACGAGTGAAAGTAAGTGGAGATTATTTAAATCATTTAGGTTTTGCAGATGATATAGTTGTTTTTGCAAATAATGCTTTAGAACTTCAGGAAATGTTGCAGGAGTTATGAGATGAAAGTAGAAAAGTAGGACTAAAGATAAATGTTAAAAAGACTAAAGTAATGTTCAATAAATTTTCTGAAAATATGAAAATAAAGATTGATTATGATGAGTTAGAAATTAACAGCTACACATATCTTGGCCAGATTATTAATACTGATGGAAACATTATGAATGAAATTAATTATAGAATTAAACTTTGTTGGAGTGCTTTTGGTAGAAATAACTTGATACTAAAAGTAAATATGCCTATAAGTTTGAAAAGAAAGATTTTTAATAAATGTGTTTTACCCATTTTTATTTATAGATCTGAGACTTGGACACTTAATAGAAGAGCAACACAGAGACTTTATACCACTCAAAGAAGTATGGAGAGATGCATATTAGGAGTGACAAGAAGAGACTGAATACACAATATATGGGTAAGAAAACAACCAGGTGTTATTGACCACATTGAAAAAATTAAAAGACTGAAGTGGAGTCTGGCTGGACATATTGTTAAAAGAGATGATAATAGATGGACAATTGAAATCTTAAACTGGATTCCAAGAGATTGTAAAAGAACCAGAAAGAGACTACATGTGAGCTGGTTGGTTGAAATAAGAAAGTGTGCATGGGTGATAGATCAGAGAAGATGGATTGAACTTGGAGAGACCTTCATTCTGCAATTGATTAATAATGGTTGGTGATGAAAAAGCTTGAAGGATAATAGAAATTAAATGGATTTTTTAGATTAATAACTGTATTACTTCCAACTATAAATCCCAAGTGTCTCTGATAAAGGCAAAAGACAGATACTAGTCTGGAAAAATAATGTATTCTTTATGAATATTTAGAGAACATATGATGAAATAATAAAAAAAAAATGTTAACAAACTGTATACACAGAATAAATAAATATTAAGATTATATCAGATCAATCAAAGCAAAGATAATATAAAAAATGATATAAATTATAGATTTATTAGACTCCATCAGTTTTTTATATTTACCAGTTTAAAATGATGGACTAAATCATCAAACCATCAAGTTTCAGATAATTAAATTTTCAAAATGAAACAGTTATAATCAAATTTAAGATTTTTTCCTTTCCATACAATGTTTTTTTCTAAAAATTATTACTGAATTGTTTTTTAAGTGTTCTTTAATATTTTTATGATCTTATATCTAATCATAACTATCAGTAATCTTTATTAATATTTTTAAAATGATTTATAGCCCTACATTGATTAATGCAGAGATACGATTCTGGATTCATGGATTTTGAGCTAGTTCTATCAGATTTAGTGTTCTGTTTGTGGTCTATTATTTTACTTTTACCAGTTTATAAGTTATTATCTGAAGATAAAAAAATACAAAATAAATTTTCTTAGGACTTCACTGCTAATATTTTATATTTCACTAATCAAGAAACCCCTTCTACATTTTCATCATAAAATACATAAATAACTTGTGTTAATTAAAATGAAAGCTAATTTTATTTGTTCTTTTACTGAGATGCTTCCATGTTTATTTTTATTTACAATTTTTTTAAAAATAAAATATAAAGACATGCAACTTTTTTTGGACAAATTGCATAAGTCGTCCGTATTCAGATTTACTATAGCAATTTTATATTTCAAATATTTTTTACATTTTATTACAGAAATTTTTTATGATAAATTTTCTATGACTATTCTAAAATATTAATAGTCTTTCAAAATTTTTCTTTTTATATATTACAGAGAAATACAGCTCTGGAGATGTTTGCAATTCTTAATATCAAAGCTACCATGCAATAATAATAATAATAATAATAATAATAATAATAATAATAATAATAATAATAATAATAATAATAATAATAATAATAATAATAATAATAATAATAATAATAATAATAATAATAATAATAATAATAATAATAATAATAATAATAATAATAATAATAATAATAATAATAATAATAATAATAATAATAATAATAATAATAATAATAATAATAATAATAATAATAATAATAATAATAATAATAATAATAATAATAATAATAATAATAATAATAATAATAATAATAATAATAATAATAATAATAATAATAATAATAATAATAATAATAATAATAATAATAATAATAATAATAATAATAATAATAATAATAATAATAATAATAATAAAAAAACTAATTTTGTCTGCTGTCCAAAAATTTTCATGGATAATAGATTATGACAATGATAACTATTAGGATTAATATCACATTAGCCAAGCTATTTTTGTGGCCTTACTCAAATTGGTCCCCCTTATAAGATTTTAATAGCAGACAAAACTGGTTATTTTTTTAAGTTATATAATTTGGATAATAGAAGTAAAAGTTTATCACTCTAAATATTGATTTATTTAATAATTCTGTAAAATTATATATATATATGTTAATTCTAATATTTTCACGGATAAAAGATGTCATATTATTATTATTATTATTATTATTAATTATTATTATTATTATTATTATTATTATTATTATTATTATTATTATTATTATTATTATTATTATTATTATTATTATTATTATTATTATTATTATTTGCAGGATAAAGAGGACACTCTGAGTAAGGTACTTGATATCATACTGAAACGTCAGCATTTAGCTTTTTCACTACATAGAATATTCCACAAATAATAATAATGTGATATATATATAAAATCCTATATAATCTTGAATATTTTTTCTTTGATATCTTTACTTAAGTTAAATAGTTCATTTTACTGCTGTGATTTATATACTATATATCTCTGCAATTTGTTTTCCCACATTTTATTTATAAATAAAATATCCTTTTCATTAATGTCTTTAATCTCTGTGCCTTTTAAGTCATCTAAAATTGGTTCATTTAACATCTGTGAACTATTTTTGTTTTTTACAATAAATCTGTAGTTATAATGGATAGAGAAAACTTTCTTATAAATAAAAATTTAGACCCACAACCACAATAGTTGCTACTATTTTTATCTTTATTTATCTATTTCACTGCTGCCTCTACACAATTTGTGGAATTTGAAAGCTATAAATTTCATAAATGTAAATAAAAATTAAATAATATTTTAAGTTATAAACTATCTTAAGCTTGGAGATAAAAATCTAATAAACTCATCAAAATTCCTTATGTTTGTTAATGATTTAATCTTTCAGGTTTACTCAGTAGTTTAATAATTACAAACTAATAACGTTTATCATGAAAATAATGTATAGTTAGGAAACAAAATATAAAAGTTATTCACCAGATTATGAACTAAGTATTTCCAAGATTAAATAATAATTGCATTAAATTTTTTTTATAAAATTTGATGTTCTTTTATTAAAAGTAAGTCTTACCCATATTAATTAATATTAATAGGCTATTCAAAACTAAAATTATTTATTTTGATTTTAATATTGTCATTATGAATTTTTTTTAAAAGAATAGATTCCAAATATAAATAACTCTGTTTTTGTTTCACTGAAAATAAAAATTTTAATTGGCTTTTTATTCATGATTGATTAAAAAAAGGTATGTGGTATTCACTACTTTTAAAAGTATAAACTGAAAGAAAATTTTTACAAACAATAAGTGAATTTAAAGTTAGAACTTCAATAATTAATGAAAAGATTTGTATTAAAACTGCAAAAAGATACAGTGATTTTTTCATCTTAGTGAATTTAGATCACTTTTTATCCTGATTTCTTTTGATTATTTTTAAAAATAACATATAGATCTAAAAAGAATTTTTACAAGCTTATTAAGACTATAGGTAGCATTACATTTGTATATGATAATGATGATATTTTAACAAGTTAAAAGGGCATTCAATCACTTTTTGAATAGTAATCATGAGAACTAAAATGACAACTTTTACTCATGTATAATATGTTACCTACTCATTTAGATTTGGACAAAGATATCCAAGTTATAATCTTAAAAATGAAAAAAAATGCAGATCATGATTAGACACCTGAAGAAATTTTAAAACAGGATGGAATATGTAAATTGAGGAAGCTATTTCATCTGAATGAAATAGCAAAGTCTGCAATTCTATAATAAAATAACATTATCAATCTACTACAAAAATATGGTTTCAAGAATTATTATTATTGTATAGCTTTCAGTGATAGATAGTTAATTTTACAAAATCAAAAAACACTAGAGATAGTTTTTTATTGCTAAAAAAATACACAAAAAATGTCAAAAGGAATTGCCAATTATATGATGTTAATTCTTTGGTCATCCAATCTAACCTTGATAATTGAAAAAGTAGAGACAGTTTTAAGATTGAACTTCTTTTCATAAATTTGCTCATTAAGCTTCTATTGAATGAAACAAAAAGAAATTACTACTGATTAAAAATTTCAGATATTTTAATGGAAAATGGTATTTAGCAGAAATGTTTATTTGTCCCAAGTTTGTGTTTTGTTTTTGTTTTTTTTATAGCAACAATTTTTGAAAACATAAATATAGATAATTTAATGATCCAAGCATTAATATATGACATAGGTTTGATGGTAAATTTTTTTAAAAATAGGAATGTATTTTTAAAAAAACATGAAATTTGTTTCTTCTTGATGATATTCTTGCTAATTTTTAAAATAGTGCTCTAGTAAATATTTTTATTATTTTTGAAGTTATCTATAAAGATTTTTATTTAATAATTAATGTTTAACAACTCAAATATTTTTTTGAGCTGGTGATTAAAATAACATATTTAGAAGCAATTTTCTGAAAGATTATCACTTGAGAATGTGTATTAAGTTAAGAACTTTGTTTGCAATTTATGTAGAAAAGGAATTTATATGCTACGACAATGTGCTGTGGTCACATTTAATCAGTTAAAATATCGGATATTTCATCACTATAATATAGCAATCACAAGTAATTTAATTGTATTGAAGGCACATATTTTTTTAGTTTATTATAAAGAAGTCAAACCTATTGCTTTTATTAATTTAATATAATATACAGGCATTATAAAAGTTTCATTTAAGGATGCTTCACAAAATTCTCAAAGTATAATTGGAAGACTACATAAGCATTAGTATGTTGTTGTTGTTGTTGTTTTTTACTTTTGGGATATGTAGCCTTCACAGTACCAATAGTGAGTAGAATGGTTGATCTACTTGCCTCAGGTCCCCTTACTATTGATCAACTCTATCCCATTGCAATGGTCCCATTTCTTAAGAGTGCTATTATCCCATCGCCTCTGGAGAACCTTAGACCAATCTCGATGACTCCATTGATTATTAAACTGATTGAAGCAATTATCAAAGATAAAATTCAAAATCTCATTCTGCCTTTTATCTCTAGTTTTCAATTTGCAAAGAAAGGTAGTTCCACAGCTGAGGCACTCTGCCTATTCAGGTTAATTACGGATTATACAAGAAAAAATAAAAAGTCAAAGCCAATAGTTGTCCAACTTGATATTTCAGCTGCTTTTGACTCAGTCAGAATTCCTCAACTAATACATCTTCTAAGTGGTCTGAACATTCCCACAGGTATAATGAACATCATTACTAACCTTCTATTAAACAGACATATTGCAATTTCATTAAATGGAAAAATTTCAAACTCATTCACACCTACCAAGTCGATTCCACAGAGTTCTCCTCTTAGTCCCTTACTCTTCATTCTATATATAAATCCATTCCTTAAATCTTTAGAGATGAATCTTCCTGGATTGTACATTCCTGGTATCAATAAATCCATTCAGCACATATCCTACATGGATGATGTGGCAGTGTTCTTACCCTCTAGAAAATTCATACCGAAACTAATTCAAATTATGGACAATTTCACCATAGAGTCAGGTCTTGCGTTTAACCTTAGAAAATCTGCTGTATGGAGACTTTCATCTGGAAAATCCATTCCATCCTTTTTCACAGCTATGCCACAAAAATTTTTGGGTTTACCAATGAGTCTCTCTCATGCAGAAATGAGGAAATTAATACAAGACACTATCATGAATTCTGCAAGAAAAATAATTGATTCACTTTCAAAAGTTTATACATCATTATTTGCAAAAACAGCCCTACTCAACATGTTACTGTTCCCCAGAATTGCTTACTACATGCCGTTCATTAAATTTTCATCAAAATTTATCCAGAATATAAACTCTCTTTGCTCTAGATTAATGTGGAAGGGTATAACTGTTGCTATTAGCTTAAGAAGAGTGCAGAGACCAACAAGACTTAATGGCTTGTCACTGCATTCACTTCATGTTCTTTGTCTACAGAAATCAAATAACCTCATTACAAGACTTAATGGGATTTTTCCTGATGACTCACCTTTTCTATCTATTCATCCTACAGATACTCCACCTCCAATTAATGATGGTTGGCTGACACAAGTCTTAATTGACATTTCAAAAATTCTCACACCTTTAACTCAATTAAAACCAACGAAACTTCGTTATTGGGATGCCTATCTTCTTTTTTTTTCAACAATTATCCCAGATCATAGCATTCTCACATGTACAAACTTTGCCATTATAAAGAAATATAAAAGATGTAATCTAGAGCCAAAATATTTGGACTTTCTTCTAAAGCTAAATCTCAATGCCCTTCCAACAAGCCACTTTCTTGTGATGTATAGAGGTTTTTCATCTTTGGACCCTGTTTGCTCACTCTGCCATAGGGAGGATGATACCATATTTCACATTTTCAACAATTGTTCCTCTCTTCAGGGCTGTAGAATATTGATTAATAAAATTTATACACCAAAACATCCAATTATCAACACACTCATAAAAGGTTTTGCTTATGGGGATTTTGCAATTATAAGAAGTGCAACTTTCATCACTTTCTGTCTATGGTTTGTTAGATGCTTCATAATCTTCAAGTCTGTTATACCTGATCCAACATTAATTTTTTTACAAAAATTAAAAGATATCAAAGAAAGAGATTTGAAGTTAGCTCCTCACCTAATAGCAAATTCCACATGGAATCTTATTAATATTGGACATTAAGTAATTTAATGGTTTATAAATGTATTGCCAAATTTAATGTTATTTTATAATTTTTTCTTTATTGTAAACATAGTTAAATAAACCTGTTTTTGATAAAAAAAAAGTCTATTTATTATTTAAAGACATTTTAATTATGAACAATATTAAATTTTTTAAAAAGAAATTTTTAAAAAAGAGACATATTCTATAAAGGCTTTAATATCTATGTCCAAAATCCTCTAAAAATATGCAATATGGATTACTTTCACCAGGCAGATAAGTCCGAGAAGAAAATAAAATATTTTGTAGTAATTCATAAAGTTTTCTGCAGAAGAAATTAAGTTAGTACATAAGATGTAAAACAAATATTGAAGCTGTGGAGAAACACCCAGTGTAATCCTTTATAGTCAGAATTACCACCACACTCCACTAATTATCTACCAGTTATGCTTTGAAACAGACACTCCAGGTCAAAAGTTAACTCATCAGGTTAATAAACGAATTTATTTTAACCTCTCTTTAGCCATACTTATTATTTGTCTATCATAAGATGTTAAATAAAGAGATTAAAGAACCAGTATATGGTATAGATAAGAATGATATGTGTTTCATATATTAGTTTGTGGTTTGTATTGTCATC
This sequence comes from Epiperipatus broadwayi, assembly GCA_028023455.1. NCBI lineage: Eukaryota > Metazoa > Onychophora > Udeonychophora > Euonychophora > Peripatidae > Epiperipatus > Epiperipatus broadwayi. The sequence goes on along the minus strand of JAQFVV010000244.1, from coordinate 498,400 downwards.
ATAAAATTAATTTTTATCTTTTTATTCTTAATCTTTACATATTTGCTATCATAATGTATATTGCTAACTGCAAATGAATAGAAAACAATCAAATCACCTACCATAATGTTAAGATATTTTTAGCTGTCTGAAGTTTAGACTTTATATTTATTTACACAGGATATTGCTGAAATATCTTAACATCATGATGAGTGATTTGAATGATATAATATATATATATTGTGATGATCGTACATGCTGTGATCACACATATATATCTTTAATATTAAGTAATATTAATTAAATATTATAGTTTTTTTTTAAATATACAAATAAGTAAAAGAATTAATACCAATGAAGAAAAGAATGTCTTAATTACTGTAAGGAGATAAAGAGAAAGAACGGAATCGAACAAGATTCTTATCTTTTACCCTCCAAAGTTCAGATTTTGAGAAAAATAGAAATATTAAAGTTAGAACATATGAGAGTCAGATGTTTAGTTTAAGATTAAAAAATGCAGAAAGGAAATGTAAATAAAATGGGAACTCAAATGATTTAAAAAGGTAACAATTGGGGAGTTTTAAATAAAATTATAAACAAAATTAGAATACAATAAAAGATAAAGATCTGTTCTTCAAAGTACACATTTGATGAAATTAAATACATATGCGAATGTGTGTATAAAGAGGGAAAAGGTACTGCATGTTTAAAATGAGAATAATTTTAGAAAAAAAAAAATATAAATGAATGTAAAACACTATGTTATAAAATAGTATGAAATTAAAAGAAATTTTGTATAAGTTATAGAAAACATTTTAAAGTTAGAGGTGTGAAAAAAAACCTACAAACAAGAGATCAAGATAAGAAAAGAATTTGAAAAAAAAATTAATTAGTTAGTTCACATGGAGACTTCGGTGAGAGCACTGGTTTGAGAAAAAGTAAAGATTAGAACCTAGTGGGAAGCGGACATTAAAGAAAAAAGAAAAGCTGAGTAAAGAACATTTTCATAGAATACTGACAAACTGAATGAATATGAAACTAATCTACAACACAAGTGCATCTTCAAGGATGTGTGGCTAAGGCCCTTCATGGTCACTGGTCAATCCAAACTCATCATGCTCATACGGTCATCTCACTATGAAACAACTGCTGGTGTAATGCCTGCCTGATAATCCACCTGCCGTGATATTAACACCCTTGTATTGTGAAGCCACTATGTGTAGAAGAAGAGACTCCATAAACAAAGGCCAAAGCTAAAGAACAGCCATCTCTACTAAAGAAGTGGAGGAATTCCACATGATGGTTGGCAGGACAATAGTTAACATTGAAGAAAAAGAAAACCTAGGTAAAGTAAATAAAGATCAATATATAACAAGCATACACATACTCTTCACACTAAAAGCAATTGCAATTCCAACTATTTAATGACAGAGACATTAAGTAGAGTCTTTAATAATGCTTGGAATGAACGAATATAAATGGATACTTTATTCAATAGATTAAAGACATTTATAGGATTTAACACATATATCTAATTGTAGTATTACATTTAAATGAGTTTATTGTAATTTAAATATTTTATGTAATTTTTTGTTGTTGTTTTATTATTATAGTAAATGTTTCATTAATTATTTTATCTATATCATCTCGTTTCTATGTCATTCCTATAGTTTAATATACCCAGAGGGTTTAGTTATAATTATTACTCCATTTGAGTACTAAGTAACATGTGAGGATAGTTGTACAGTATTACTAATCCCATTAAATTTATAATTTATACAAGCACTGTAATTCTTTAATAATTACAGCAGTCAAGAGACATCTGGTCAGAAAAAATAACCTTGTGGCCATATTTGTATGGTTACAGGTTCGATCAGGTATGAATATAAATTTGTTTATGTCTATATGTTCTCTTTGCTTGCGGTAATGGAAGGGTTCAAAATAATATGTCTACAGACTGAATTTGCCAGACAATAACTATAAACTGTTACAATATATATATATATATATATATATATATATATATATATATATATATATATATATATAGTATATATATATATATATATATATATATATATATATATAAGACTATTCAATGATCTTAAAATTTTACTTTATTAATAAATACAAATGCACTGGTTTGTAAGTAATAGAAAATAATCTCCCACTTCAATAATATTATATTCAAAAAATGTAACTGAATCATAACTACTAAACTTTGACAGTAACATACTGAACCAATCTTTTTTAGTATTATGATGTGATAAGATTTTCAACTATTTAGATCAAAGCGTAGTACATAATTCTTTTTTGTCTTTACATAACATTATTCAGTTATTTAATGGCATTTTAAGTAGAATTTTAATTATTGTTATCTCCAAACAGCATAATATTTTTATCATTCTTAATTGAAATTTAGATGCATTCATTAATACATCTGTAACCTCTAAATGATTTCTATAAACATCATCACCTTGCATGAGTTTTTGCCTAGATGAGTATACATAGGCCTTCATTGACTATAGAGTAGCATCCAATAAAACACATTGACAATGTAATTATTTATTATCACTCTCTTATCATAAAATCTTCAGCAGATAATTAGTTTTAAAGTTAAAATAAAATAGCTATGCACTAATTTTAATTAAATTTGCTATCAAAAATTGCATGATATATTTTATAAATATCTTACCATAATACTTTTTTTTAAAATATTCTTTCATAAAATTAAATGATTAATAATTTTTTTAAAAATATGGACTGTAATTCCTCAGTATCAGAATGTACAAATCTATACTGAATGCATATGGTTTTTTTAGCCTAAGCATACATAAAATTTCAAGAAAGTCTATTTGGAAGCAAGTAAATTATGCTCTGGAGTTTTTTTCTTTTAATGTTTACAATTTTTTTCAGTAGCATTAAGATGAGCAAATCATAAAAAAACAAAATGCACTATATTATGACTATACTAATTTTATAAGCTCTGAATTTTCTACCTTTATAGTCCTCTTAAAATTGGATACATACTTTATACTATCTCTTATTTATGATCTGATAATACTTACAACTGATTTTATCAATTTCTCCTTCACATTAAAAACTTTTATTTGCTATTTTGTAAATAATAAGAATAGTATTTACTGGTTGTAATTCATTAAAACAAATTAAACTTTCTTCTTTCACAGTTCACATTACTATAATATCTTCTTATTACCATACAATTAATAATAAAAAATAATTTCAAATATTTGCACTTGATTTATTAAAATAGCTCACAGAGCCTTTTTATTGATAGATACAGTCATCTTAAATATAAAATATTTCTTATATCCCTTTTTCCAAATCCCTCAATTTTGATGAAGTTGATTTATTGAATTTAAATAGGCATAAAATATAGTTTACTATAGTAAAAATTAAGCTTAATTAAAAAAAATAATAAATGTGGTTTTAATTTCTCCTTATTTGTAAAAATGAAAATACTTAATTGTAAATTATTAGAGAAAAAATATAGTTAGTAATAAATTTGGCTGAACGTTTTCGAGGAACCGTGCCTCATACTCATAGCCTTCGTGAAAATGTACTTGATATATGTAAATGAGAATATTCAAATGAGTTACTGTTAAGTAGCCCATTTTTTCGAAATGTCGAAGCACGTATCTCTTCTGTTGATTGCATGGATGTCTCTGTTAATGTAGAATGCCTCTTTTATCTTTCTCCTGGCTTTCTTGACATGGCTTGACTCCCATATTTTCACTCTTTTCGAAGATAAATGGTACACAATGCAAGATGGTTGGCCCATGGGCCTCCCTATCAGTGGCATCTTATCCAGTATATACTTAAATAAATATGAACAATCCATTATTCCAAAATATTTCAACACTAACCCAGACTTCATATATATACGATATGTAGATGATATTTTCATTATAGCATCTAAAAATAATATTTTAAATATACAACGCGAATTACAAAGCACAACTAAACTATTTTTCTCTATCATATATGAAAACAATAACGAACTCAAATATCTTGATCTTTCCTTGTCAAGAGACCACCACGCAATAGATTACAAAATGCTTGTTAAACTATTTGAAATCCGTAGCTGCATCCATCCTAATTCTAAATCACCCGCATCGCACAAATTCGCAGGTCTTAAAGCATTTCTGTTTAGAAACCATCATTTGTGTAAATATGAAGCACATAGGAGGGAAAATGTAAACAATTACATTAAAGACCTACTAGCAGCAGGATTCAAATACAAAACTATTAGGAGGAAAGTCATGAAATTTAACAGCACAATAGATGATAAATTGCCTCGCACCAATCTACCCAGAATAACGGTCCCTTACATCCCTAAAATATCCAATAAACTAACGAAAACCTTAAGCAACAAATTCAGCATAATATTCAGAACTCCACCCAACACTAATAGGTTGATCAATAACTCCAAAGATTACATTGATCCAGCGCTCACCCCACATGTGGTGTACTCCATTTCCTGCCCCCAGGCCAGATGCCACGCCACATATTATGGGGAAACGAAAGCCACAATTAACACCAGGTTGGCTCAACATCGGTACACCTTCAATAGAGCCCAAACGAACAGCAGTACATCTTCTGCATTTTTTGAACATACTAAACAATCAGGGCACAATTTCATACCCGCTAACCCCGTTATTTTATGCTCAGAACCAAACGACTACAGGAGAAAGATAAAAGAGGCATTCTACATTAACAGAGACATCCATGCAATCAACAGAAGAGACACGTGCTTCGACATTTCGAAAAAATGGGCTACTTAACAGTAACTCATTTGAATATTCTCATTTACATATATCAAGTACATTTTCACGAAGGCTATGAGTATGAGGCACGGTTCCTCGAAAACGTTCAGCCAAATTTATTACTAACTATATTTTTTCTCTAATAATTTACAATTAAGTATTTTCATTTTTAAAAAAAATAAGTATTTTTTTAATATCAAACTATTCAAAACATATATATATATATAACAATCTGGATCATATAAAAATATTTAATAAGATAAAACAATCATATATTCTTATTTATTTTATTTTATATGTTAAAAAGGAGTGGCCATAAGATCAATCGTGAACATTGGTATATCTTATGGTACTTTGGGATTAGCGCTACTGTGATATAATCATCCGCCATAATTATTCTAACTTTGCAAATATATTTTCATTGCTTGAGAAGAATCACTTTAAGTTTAATAAATGTTATGTTCAATTAATGAGTTTTTGAATTCAATTTAATTTTAAAAAATTATTATGAATTTGATGTAAATAAAAGTTAGAAATAAATAAACTCCACGTCGAAAATTGAGTTTGTTTACTAATTTTTTTATACAAAAATATTTTATTTTTATCGTACTCATAGTAATTTTTTTAAATTAACTTGAATTTACATTTTTAAACAATAAAGTGTATATTCATAGTAATTTTTTTAAAATTTAGTTGAATTCAAAAACTCATTTTTAAATATAATTTTGCTAATCTTTAAAAAATAAAGAACTTAAAGTGTTCTAGTAATTGCAAAGTTAGAATAATTATGGCTAGACAATAAAATCGCAGCAGTATTATATATATATTGTTACAAGACTTTGAATATGTGTATATTATATATATATATATATATATATATGTAAATTATTAATAAATGTCTGTATTCCAATATGATCATAAATTAATTTATAATATTGTTACTAAGTTTAATAATAATAGAAATATTTTAGATGCATAGATATTGATAAAATAAAATATACTTGGATATCAATACCATTTATTTGTAATGAACAGGTTAAATTTATAAAACAGATATATAAAAATATATGTCGAGTTGCATTTTATACTACTCCTAATTTAAATAGATTAATAAATAATTCAAAAAATAGGTGTGGTATTTTAAATCAAAGTTGTGCAATATATAAATGGCTATGTTTTTGTGGAAAGGCTTATATTGGGGAATCTCGATGTACATTGGAGAAGAGATCAAGGGAGCATTTGTTATTATATAAACGAGTGCAAAAATCAAGACAAGAGAATGTTAGAAATGATGATGTATCACCATCAGTATTTTTTGATCATAATGTAACATGTAATTATGGTTTCGATTTTGATTTTAATAAAGTTAAAATTCTGTGTATTGAAAGAAATAATAATAAACGCAAAATTAAAGAAGCTATGTTAATAAAAAGTGAAAAGCAACAGTTGATAAATAGACAGACAGCCAATATAAAAATTAATGAATTGTGGGAAAATTGATGTATGACGTATTGCTTTTGTTTACATTTGTAACGGTTTTTTCTAATACAATTTGAGTCTAGTTGACAACGACTACATAGATAGTTGAAAGTACTTCTATTAAATTGGTATATATTTGTTTAAAATATTGTTACTGTATTAATTATTGTATTGTTTTGAATAATTATATATATATATTGTTACAAGACTTTGAATATGTGTATATTATAAGAATTATTCTGAATGTAACTAAATAATAAAAAACATTGAAACTAGAAATTATATACATGTATAGAATAGTTTAGTGAATATAAATAAAAAATAAATAATACAGAAACAAAAAATTGCATATGATAATAAATATATACTACATGGTTTATATAATAGCTAAAAAGTGTAGCTAAATCTTTGCTAATTATTAAAGTTAAATAATTAGATGAGTCATTTTTAATCTTTTCTTCTACATCATCACATGATTCAAATTTATTTAAAGACTTAGTAATTATTTTATTGTTTTGATTTCATTTCTGCTCAATCGTGATTGGAATCAAAATGTAAAGGCTATTTTGCTTTCTTATCAAAATATTTAGTATTATGGTTAACATTTTTTGTTTTAATGAGGCTTCATTGGGATCAGATAATGGAATTGTTTATAGTAAAATTTTGACAATCTCAATTGGATCAATCAATAAAAAAAAGATCCTTTCGATGATATTCACTGACCGTTTAGTTTTAAACTCGTTTTTTAATCAAGCTAGTAATAAACAGGTGACATTTTAAGTTTTATTAGATGCTACCACAGATTAATAAAGATAAACATTTAAAATATACTAGATTTTGCTAATGACTAAAACTGAAAGATATAAAATATAAGCTTCACCTTCTTATTTATTTTAAATTTATTATATTTTTTATGGTCAAACAACGAATGTGAATTGAACTTGTGACTTATATTTTTTATATATCTGATTAAGTATTATTTCAAATCAAAGACATGATAAATACAAAACATGGATTTTTAAATTATTGAAAATGTATATTTTAATGAAATTGACCATCTTTTCCATTTTATAACCAAAGAACTCATAGGTAGCATCAAACTTCAAATCTAAAACTAATTTGATTACAATCATAAGATGCAGATGATAAATGGCTATATAAATTTTTATTAAAAAATAATCAAATGGCTTTACTATCCAGAGTTCATAAGAATTTCAAGTGTTGGAAGTACCAAAACTAAGGATCAGACACTTCAAAGTCTGATATTCTATCACTGAACTAAACTACATAGGGCAAATGATTGTAATGCAATAATCAGTAAAATCAATGGTGATTAAATTTTTCACTATGGCTAAACAAATGAAGGCATATCTAGTGATTTATAATAAATTTGTGATGTTTATTTATTCCTTGAATTTTTGGTTTAAGAACACCTGAAAATACTTTAATTTAGAAAGGAATATAAATCATGTTGAGTAACTGGCTAGTACATTTCTCAGATGCATTGATTTATATAAGTGTATCAGATTAAAAAGTCAAATTTTATTTTAGATATATTGAATGATGTATACATAATATATTGAAAATAATAAGTTCTTATGTTTTTTTTGAGAATGGCTATTAAGAAGATTATTAAAATGACATCCATTAAATGATCATATATGTTCCAAACAGTTTACTAATAAGAATATGACTATTTATAGTTATGAGTATCTGATAATAATTCTAGATGACATATTCATATGAAGATAATGTAGACTAATAAACCTAATAAAGCTTGGAGATTTATTAAACATTGTTAAAGTTAATTTTAATTAACTTAATGGTAGGTTCACTAAAAAAAGGTATTTTAAGCATAACAAAGAATTATTATTTTCAACAGTTATTACTGTTAATTAGAGTTCTATGTTCACTAAGTTTTTTTTAAGTATAAAATGTCTGCAGCAAATTAAATATTAAAAGTTCCCTTTTAGATTGAAACAATCACTTGAAACATGATAACCTCTTAGATAACAATTTGCCCAGATGCTGCTGACAAAGTAAGTGGTTTGCAAAACCCATTCAGGGATTTAATGTAGAAACGATTAAATATTAAAAGTTTCTTTTTAGATTTTAACAGTTACAAATCTTTAAAATTATTTTAAGTCCTGTTAAGCTATTGAAGATTAATGTTGTTATTGACTGTTATGAAGCATGATGATCTTTTAGATAAAAATTTATTTAGACGTTGCTGTCAACATAAATGATTTGCAATTCCCATTCAGGATTTTAGGTAGAAAGATTGCTCACCATCATTTTTTATTAGATATGAATTAATATCATAAGAATAAACATGAGCAAGAAAGTGTGAGAGTGAATGAGTGACCATTTCTAAAAGTGGATTTCCAAGCAATTAAAATAAACAATAACTACAATTTTACAATGCACTTAAGTATGTTCCTTATGTTCTATAATATTTTGAACTAACTTTCCAGTTGCAATTATATGAAATTTTTATAGCTAAGTGTTAAATAAAAATTATTTAAAACTTTAAAAATATATGTAAACAAAAAAAACAAATTATATCACCTTACATCTAAAGAACAATTTAATATATTTCATATAACTTTTCTTTTTAAAAAAAAAAAATCTATTTAAAATGAAGTCAAACCCTTTAATAATGTAAAACAATAATGTATGCACATAAATTGTTGCTATAACTATTGAATTAATTTTTGCTAAATTCTAATCTTTAAGTTCCATTCTAAGTTTGTGCTAATATATGATTAATTGTCACATAAACATTTTTTTATTCATACATGTATAGGCAAAATGTATTTATATGAGATGTACTTTAATAAAAATGTTAATATTCTTAAATTTTATTTTACTGTGAAGAAAAACATATTGATGCTTAGTCTAAAATTAAGATTAACTAAGTTATTAGAAAAGTATACAATTCTCCAAATGGATAAAACTGATAATTTATAATGATTTTACAATAAGCTGTTTACAAGGTAAGAAATTATATTTAATCATTTTTAGTTTCCTTGATCAGAACATTTTTTATATATTTATATTAATGCAAAATACCAATATGCTTACAATATATATCATCATCATCATCATCAACAATTATCAGTCCATTGCAGGATGAAAAGCTCTCCAAGTTCTATCCATCTTTTCCGATCTTTAGCTTCTCTTCAACACATCACCCTTGCACACTTTCTTATTTCAACCATCCATCTCACATGTGTTCTCTTTCTGGGTCTTTTACAAGCTCTTGAAATCCAGTTTAAGATTTCAATTGTTCATCTATTATCATCTCTTCTAGCAATATGTCCAATCCAACTCCACTTCAGTCTTTTAATTTTTTTAATGATGTCAGTAACACCTATTTGTTCTCTTACCGATATATTGCTTTTTCAATCTCTTCTTATTACTCAGAGCATGCATCTCTCCATACTTCTTTGAGTGGTCTGAAGTCTCTGTATTGCTCTTCTATTAAATGTCCAAGTGTCAGATCCATAAGTAAGAACAGGTAAAACACATTTATTAAAAACCTTCCTTTTCAAACACATAGGCATATTTCTTTTTAGTATCAAGTTATTTCTACCAAAAGCACTTCAAACAAGTTTAATTCTATCATTAATTTCATCCATTATGTTTCTATCTGTATTAATAATCTTACCAAGGTATTTATAACTGTTAACTTTTTCTAACTCATCATAATTGACCTTTATTTTTATATTTTGAGAAAATCCATAAAGGTCCCTACTGTTGTTTTTCAGGCATATAGTTCTAGCCTTAATATACATTACTTCAGTCTTTTTAACATTTACATTTAGTCCTACTTTCCTACTTTCATCTGATAATTCCTGCACCATTTTCTGCTGCTCTAAAGCATTATTTGCAAAAACAACTACATCAACTTCAAAATCTAAATGATTTAAATAATCTCTATTTATTTCCACTCCTTTAGCTTCCCAATTTAATTTACAAAATACTTCTTGCAGCACTGCTGTAAAAAGTTTTGGAGATATGGTGTCATCCTGTCTTATACCCTTCTCAATGTTGACTTTCCCAGTATGATTATGTAATCTAATTGTTGATGTTGCATTTTTATAAATATTCTTAAAATATGACAATATCCTGGATCTATACCTTGATGATCCAATACTTTAATCACCGAAGAAATGTTTATAGAATCAAATGCCTTTTCATAATCTATAAATCCATAGGATAATGGCAACTCATATTCATTTATTCTTTCTATAACTTCTCTCAATACCTGGATATGATCTACTGTACTAAAACCACTTTTAAATCCAGCTTGTTCTTTGGTTGGAGGAAATCCAATGCTCTTTGTAGACGAGTTGTAATTATAGATGAGTTGTAATTATCTTGATAAAAATTTTGTATAAAACTAATAAAATACTGATATGTCTGTAATTTTTAATATCTTCTTTATCACTGTTTTTAAATATTAAGAGTAATACTGCATTCTTCCAATCATCTGGTACATCCTCATCATTTAGACATTTGATATATAACTTTGCTAAAAAAAAATTCTATTTCTTCACCTGCTTTTTTTAATATATCAATTATAATTCCATCACTATCTGGAGCATTTCCTTTCTTTATACATTTAATTGCATGTCTCACTTCCTCATTCAAAATTCTGGGCAATTCAGAAGATGTAATAAATATAGGAGGTATTTGTTTTTTATTACTATATAATTCTTGATAAATGTCTTCTACCCATTTCATGATGTCATCTCTGTTTTTAGTAATAATTCCAACTTTTTTTTTCTTATTGCAAATATAAATTACCAACAAATACCAAAATGCTTTCTTACACTCTTGAGACTTTTATTCTTTTTACAGATTTATTTTGCCACTTCACAGTTATACTTTCTTATATCATTTTCAATTCTTTTCCACGCCATTTTACAAAATTCCAGATATTCAATCCTTTTTAATGAACCATTTTTGTATATCTTCATATTCCTTCTTTTCTTCATAAATTCCTCTGTCTCAGTAGAAATATTATTGGTCAATTGCTGCTTTTTTCTACCAGCTATCTTTGTTGCAGTTTTTAAAAGGGTATCAATTATTTTCATATTAATTTTATTCAAATCTGAATCAAGTTCAAAATCTACTAATACTTAAAACTAATTTGTAAGTTCTAATTTAAATTCATTATAATGTTTCTTAAGATTAGAAATACCAACTGTAAATATTGTTTTTCTTAATAATTTTTGTCTTTCTAGTTTTGCATTAACATGTATCTTACATCTTACTAATCGATGATCACAGGAATCGATGATCACTTCCTGTGTTAAATTTATTAAAAACATTACAATCTTGAAATATGTATTTTCTGTTAGTCAAAATATAATTCGATTCTGCTGTACCTTCATTTAGATTCCATAAGTCTATGTCCTCATCTCGTTTCTATTACCATAACCAACATTATCTACAGCACTTTGATCTTTCATTTGTTTACCAAATCTAGCATTGAAGTCTTCCATAACAATTTTAAAATGTTGTTTACTCTGATCAAAAGCCTTTTGTACATCCATATAAAAATCTTCTACTATTTCATCACTATGAAAACTTGTTGGGGCATAAACCTGAATTATCGGCAATTGGTATCTGCTATTAAGTTGTATAATTAATCTTGCCACTCTGTCTGATAAACCATCAATCTTCCACTTTTTATTTATAATAAATCCTACTCCACTTGTATTTCCAATATTTTGCCTTTGTAATAGAGTACATTTACACTTTTTAAAACAATTATATTTGTGCCTTTACAATAGAGTACATGTCCACTTTTTAAATAAATTGTCTCTTCACCTTTTCTTCTAACTTCACAAAGTCCAATAATATCCCATTTAATATAAAACAGTTCTTCTTCTAATTCTTGCAATCTTTCTTCACTTAAAAGTGATCTGCAGTTGTAAGTACCTAAATGAAATGTCATCATAAAATGGTAGCCTGGGTCCACAGTCAGGGGATTCTTAGTACCCACTGCCTTTGGCCACCAACTGCTGCATTGGTTGGTGAATTTACAGCCTCCTGGAAATAAGGACCATTATTTATTTTTGTCTGTCATAATTGTATATATCTATTGAAAAAATATTTATTATTTACACAAACATTCTGCCTTATCAAGCAACTGAGAACAAAGACCATGGTGTTTTTTTATCTTAAACTCAAAGGTAAAATGCCAATAAACTCACCACCCTGGCTAATGCATGTTGGTGAGCAATCCATCCATGTTCATATACTATATTAATAATCACATAGTAATAACAGCTGCAATGTCAAGAATATATGGAGTGGACATTAGGCATTTGCCCTGCTTGGTTCCTTTAAGGCCTTCAAGAGGAATCAAAGGGTCTCCTTTCAGTTAATAGCAAACTCCTTTCTGCAGCCTTACAATATATATGACTACAGAAATTAGTTAACTTAAAGAACATACTATGACTCCTCTTGGAAGCCTTAAAGGAACTGAGAAGGGCAAATTTCTGATGTCCACTCCATAGGTTCTTGTCATTGCAGATGTTACTGCTATATTTACATAGCATATTAACATGGATGGGTTACTCACCAACATGTATTAGTCAACATGGTGAATCAATTGGCTTTTTATCTCTCAGTTTAAAATCAATAAACACTATGGTTGTTTTCTCAGTTGTTCAATATTTCTTAAGTAAAATATGAAGTGAATTTTCTTGAAGGCAGAATAAATATATGTGTAAATGATTTTTTTCTAATGATGGACAAAAATAAATCATGGCACTTACTTCCAAGAGACTATGAAATCTCCAGCCAAGGCAGCAGTTGGTGACTGAAGTTGGAAGATGCTAAGAATCTCCAGATTGTGGACCCAGATTGCAATTAGATTACATCATTCTATTTAGGTATTTACAACTTCATATCACTTTTGATAAAAGAAGATTGGAAAAAACTAAAAAAAAGACCCTCATATTAAATGGGACATTATTGGACTTTATGAAGTCAGAAGTAAACAGACAATTGATTTAAAAATTGGACATGAACTGTACTACAAAGTCACAAACAATGGAAGGACAAGTGGAATAGGATTCATTATAAATAAAAAGTGGAAGAACAATATTGTGGAGATTGATGACATATCAGATAGGGTGACAAGTTTGGTTATTCAACTTAATAACAAAGTCCGTTGACTTCACTTCATTTCCTTTATGTTAATAAGCAGTTAGTGATGACTAAAGATCTATTACTTTCTATCTGAAGATATATGCATGCATACATAAATTATTATTATAACAAAAGAATAAACTTATTGACAAGAAATAGAAAAGTTGACCAGTACAATATATATATATATATATGTGTGTGTGTGTTAAATTAAATATTTTTTTAATTTATTATGGTGTAAACAAAAAAATAGAGGGATTATCCTGTAAATAATCAGAGATAACTTTACCTTTGCTGTTGCTAGGAAACCATCAATTACTAATTGACATGTGTGAGACTAAACAAAAAGCTGTTCGAAGTTATTAGAGAAAATGTGTTTAGTCTCAGGATTGTCAATTATCAATTGATTGTTTTGTACAAACAATCATAATATATATATATATATATATATATATATATATATATATATATTATATTGTACAAACAGTCAGAGAGAGAGAGAGAATAGAGAAAACTGGTGTTTTGAACTTCAAAATACCTAAAGACACTATTTTAATTGAAACAATGTAATATGAGATCTTACACTACACATACTAAATATCATTCAAAATATATTAGCTTTAAAGTTTGTGCAATGAAGAGTAATATATATATATATATATATATATATATATATATATATATATAAGTATAGAGGATTTGAACTCAGATTCTCAAACACCCTTCAACTATCCACACTATCTCATACAACTGTTACACATGGCCACACACATGTAAAAAAGATTAATAATCACCAATATACGTATTTCATGCTAAACCAGCACTCATCAGTTGGTCCAGACTATCATCTCTTACACATATATATAATAAATCCTCAGTTTATATTAAGATAGAAAATCTTCATACTTTAATAGACAGGCTTCAATACACTGCAACCTCCAACTTTTCAGCCATCCATATCATTGAAAATCTGATGATGAAATCTCAAATCCCATGCTGATGCCAACATTATTGCCATGCCCATGTTGACCTGAAGTCACTCTGACCCCTTATGTATTGTACAGCATCCATTAAATACATATAAGAGGGATGGACAGGATACAAGCTTGATATGTAAATATTTGAAAACCAGGCACTTTTCACAAACCTGCGAGCTTAATTGTAAGTATAGAGGATTTGAACTCAGATGCTCAAGCACCCTTCAACTATCCACACTACCTCATACAACTGATACACATGACCACACACATGTAGAAAAGATTAATAATCACCAATATATGTATTTCATGCTAAAACAGCACTCATCAGTTGGTCCAGACTATCATCTCTCACACATATATATAATCAATCCTCAGTTTATATTAAGATAGCAAATCTTCATACTTTAATCTTCATACTTTAATACTTTAATATTGGTATCAGCATGGGATTTGAGTTTTCATTATCAGATTTTCAATGATATGGATGGCTGAAAAGTTGGAGGTTGCAGTGTATTGAAGCCTGTCCATTAAAGTATGAAGATTTGCTATCTTAATATAAACTGAGGATTGATTATATATATATATATATATATATATATATATATATATATATATATATGTGTGTGTGTGTGTGTGTGTGAGATGATAGTCTGGACCAACTGATGAGTGCTGGTTTAGCATAAAATATGTTTATTGGTGATTATTAATCTTTTCTACATGTGTGTGGTCATGTGTGTCAGTTGTATGACATAGTGTGGAAAGCTGAAGGGTGCTTGAGAATCTGAGTTCAAATCCTCTATACTTACAATTAAGCTCTCAGATTTGTGAAGAGTGCCTGATTTTCAAATATTTATATATATATATATACTTTCCTCAATCATTACAATTAATCCCAATATATATATATATATATATATATATATATTTATCTATATATCTGTTTATATATATATATATATATATATATATAAACATTGCATAAGGCTAGCTAAAATCTGTTTAAAATATTTGAAATGCCCTATAACTATATTATTTTGGCCACACACTCTCTTTAAACAAAGAATAGCCTGAATTTTTCTATTTTAATAGGTAAAAAAAATTCAGGAAATTCTTTATTTAAAGAGGGAGTGTGGCTGAATCAATATAGCTATGTAATGTGTTAAATATTATACATATACATTAAATACTGCCTAATGTTATACTAGTAATAATAAATAAAATTAAAATTTATATAAAATTACAATATTAGTCTTTAATAAAATTAATAGATGAAATCATGGTTGTAGAAAATTTTAGTAAAATTTAATGTTTATTAAACAATAATTAAAGTAATAAAATTATAATAAAAAATAAATTATAATGATGATAATACATTTTGTAAATAATAATAAATTGCAAAAGTATTTCAGTTAATTTCATAACCTTCTTCATCTGAAAAATTAAAATTTAAATGGTTTTCACATGAAGAAGTTTAAGAAGTTAAATGAAAATATTTTGTATAGTTTATTATATTTATAAAATATATTATCATCATCATACTTTATTATTTTTATTATATATTGTAATGGATTGCCTGATTGATGAGCACCAACTGTAATGGACTGCACTTATACAATGGAAAATAAACTAGCCCAATCATCGGATGTCAATTGTAATGGGCTGGATTGTGATGCTAAACTCTTAATTAATGATCTCATACATTTGGGCAGCAATTGTGATGAACTGCATCTATGCATGAGAAGATAAATTTTAATCATGAGTAAAATATGATCCTATGATTGATTGACAATTATAATATTACCTATCCAACTAGCTGTACCTAAAGTATGCATAGATACCACAGAGCAATAATAAGAGACATTAACTTATGTGCTCTCAGAGTTTAGCATGACCAGTGAGATTTAATTACTCACCAAAATATAAATTGTAAGCAAAGGGAATTTTATTGTATCCAACCTATATTTTTAGATGGATTATATGCAAAACAATATATTGATTAGTGGTGTCTTATACAAGTAATTATACAATTGAATATTGGCAAAACACAAAAATTATCATACAAGTAATTATCAGTCCCAAACATTACATAATGACCTTTGTATTGAAAAGAAAAAAGTAAATAAATAAATAAATAAATAAATTCCAAATAAATCACAATGTCATTTTATATAAAACAAATGGTATATTCTTTATTTTAATTGTGGTTTAATTTTCTTTTCAAATGGCAATAGTTCTATTCAAACACATACAATATTTATTTGTTTTCTAAATTTTGTGTTTGCTAATAACAGGCATGGATTGATGTTTGTCTCTAAATAAGAACCATCTACTGTTTAACATAAAGAAAAATGCAATAATAGGAGAATAATGAAAATCATGATAGTTTTTTAAAATAACAGTTCAGAATCATAGATACGTTCCTTAAGGTTAGATCACTTAACTTTACACAAAATTATTAGTAATCTCTTCATACTGTGTTGGATATATACCTCATTTTCTATTAAAACTATACTCCTTTTTTAAAACTTTATAACTTCTTTTATATTATCATTAATTCTGAGAAATCAATAAACATTATCATTAGGTTACACAACCCTTAACCATTAATATATGAAATCCCTATGAATAAAAAATATAAGAACTACCCCTAGTCTCACATATGAAAAAATATGCACACATGACAGAAATGTAAAAGGTCTACAGCCTGATCTACCTGTAAATGTATCATATGATGAAGTTATGAATTAATTTCTGAAGGAAAATATTAAATAATTATATTAAATATTAAACACTAATTTAATACATTATGTGTATATTTATAAATGGTTCTTATGAGAACAAATAATATATATACATTATGTGTATATTTATAAATGGTTCTTATGAGAACAAATAACAATAAATGTAATTTCCAGTGTTCATTGTGTACTACCTATATAGCATATGTGTACAATGCATTCAAATTAAAACATCAACATAGTGTTTTATTGACAAATTATATTTGATATATTATTATTTATGTTAATGAATTTAAATTTAAACAATTATATCCATATGAAATACATATATGTGGCATATTAATTAAAGAATAACAGAAAAAATTTAAAAATAAATGACAACTAGTATTATACTATTAATATTGATGAGATAAACATTTGAACCGATTTGTCTTTTAAAGTTGTTAATCTTGTGTTAAGATTTGTAGTGGTCTCTACTGTCACATCTTGGTGCATGGTCATAGGTTATAGCCCTTAATATAAATTACTTATATTAAATATATATATATTGCATATAAATCAAAACAAAGCAAAAAAAATTATACTAAATAAAATCTAACATATTGTTATTTATAATATAACGATCGAAATGAAAGTGAAGATCGAATCAACCACAAAAACAATATCTGCACTACAAGGGCGCCATCTAGGCATTTGAGCCTAGAAAAATTTATAAAGTAGGCAGATACGCGCTGTTAAGATTCCACTTTCTTTAAATATTCCGACCATTAGCCCAAGTCACTAGCTCAGTGAGTAGCAGAGATAATAAAATATCTTAATTTTATATCTTAAATATAAAAGATTAAAAGCCACTGCCAGAAATTTACACATAAAATATTTATTTACACACATATAAAATCATTCTAACTTCGAGGAATAGGTTTAACATTTTTAGATTTTTATATTACTCTTTATTTTTACATTTCCATAAATTTCAATGATTTTAAATTTTTTTATTTAGATTGTCAAGTATGAATAGACTACATAGATCTGCATTTGAAAATAAAACATTCTATCCCTATTTAACCTTAGGCTAAAATTCGCAGTCAAACTGGCATCAATCCATCTGATACATTTATGTATTCAATGTAGCATGAAAATACAACAGCACAAATATACTATACTGTTAGGAATGGACATCTGAACAATATAGTTTGAGAAAACATTGACTCTTGTCTAATACAGGAATATGACGTCTGTATAGCAAGAAGAACAATAAAATAAAAACTCCATAGGAAGGGACCGCGATCCTTTTTGCCGACTTACAATCCCATCCATAGGCAAAGGGTTGGTGCGGTGTATACAGCGATTCTGCACGTAGCGAAACTCATACTACATCTACTAATTACACAAATATATCCAATCCATTGACCCAATTCAACAATGACACAAATAACCTAAGATTTCCCTCCCCTAATATAACTTTACAAATCTATATAGCCATTCACGCCCGACTTAAGTTTAACATTTAGATACGTTCGCACAAATGAATTTTATAAAATTTGTTTTAAAATGTTGAGTACAGATCAGCTGCACAGATCCCATGGTCAAAAACATTCCAAATTAAACACAAACGATCAAAACACAAAGTCATCGATAAACGTCACTTGCATAGGGAATATTCAAACCCCATTAGCATTCATCGTAAGATGCTTGCAGTGATATCGTTGACATCTATTCTAATCGAATGTGAAAACCACAACATTATCAACCGCTAACAAATCTATGCAACGCCTATACCCAACCTGAAATTTCCTCATTTAAAATTTAACAATAAATATCAATACAATAAATAATAAATGGAAATGATTTTTTTTATCAAACACACACATATATATAATTTCACATTATCAATTTAGTTGACACATAAGTCAGAGAAAAGTTCCTTTTTATAAAATTTAAATTTACTTATCAATCTTTAAAGTTCTTAATTAATGTTATGATTTTAACAATTGTTCAGTTCTATTGCTTACGGTAGAGGAGTCCAGGCCTCTGCTTTCAATTCCCGTTGGCAATTCCCATGGCATCTCCATTGGAAGAAAATGTTCTGAAGGAAGCATTAGCTGGTTCCATTCTGGTATCACAGTCTTTTCATTTTATTTTTTTTTTTTTAAAACAAACAAAAAAAAATGAGAGAGAACGGCAAGTGCGTCTTACCGTTGTCATCAAATCAAGTTGGAAAAAAAACTGGAACTCAATCTTTTTTTTTCTTTTTATAGTCCTCCTATGGATTCCAAGAACAAAAACGTCACTGTTCTGTTTTTTCGTTATGGTCCGGGCCTTTATTTGGCTTCCATTGGTCAAGCTAAAATCTCTTTCTTCTCTTATCTAACTTTCCATCTGACTTTTTAATTAAGCAGCTTTTAGATAATTAATAAACAATCATTTCCATTTACAGATTACAGGAATTAATTAATACCTGTTTTTATTTTAACTTACGTTATTTTTTTATTAAAATATTTTTATAAATCTTTTTTTTATAAAAAATACATTCAAATACCTTTTTTTTTTTTTGTTTATGAAAAAAATATTTTTAAAGTTTAGCATCTGTGCGAATATATATATACGTATAACAAACGTTTTTAATTTTAGCGTTTAGTTTTTTTTTACTTTTATTTTTAATACACTTATTTTTATATGCGAACTTAAAAGTTTTTTTATTTTAAATTAATGTAACGACATATTTATATATCGTTACAATAATGATTGATTAAAATTTAAAGTTAGTTTATGTATATAAATGGTTAAATTTAAAATAAATCATATACAAACAAAAAAATGATTAAATTAATTACGATTTAATTGTCTTTCTTTTTTTTTCATTTTAAAGTTCAACAACTATTTGATGCATATTTATTTATTTTGGCATAAAGTGAATTAATGTGAAAGATAATTTGAAATGATAAACATGTGAATTCATGAGCCATTTGTAGATGATTGCCACAGATTGACTTGTATCTGGGTTAGGTCATAGTGGATCAATTGAAAGTGACAGACTGACTTTGAATACTTAGAAGATACTTATATTGATTTGCTGTATATGAATACCTATTTATTTTTCCAGTTGGTTCCCATCCATCCAAATGCATGTTTATTAATAATTTGCTTTTCTTCCAATAGATGTTACTTATTGGGTAGGATAAGATGAAAGGAATTAAATCCCCTAGACCATAATTTACTGTTTACTCTGTCATTTCTAATGACATCATAATACAAGAGAAAATTGTGATTATGCTAAAAAATATACATTAAACAGAAGCAATGTTTTGCTTCTTTATCCTAATGGTGATAGTCAATAATCTTTTTCTTTTGTTGGTATAGTGTTTATCTCAGTCTTTCATATGCCATTGATGTCAATCCCATTATTACAACAATCATTGATTTTTAAAATATTAAAGTTAAAAAAATATATATACAAAAATATGCTTTACAGTTTACAATAAATAAATAATAAAATTACATCACAAATAATTTCAAAAACAAAAATACAATATAAAACACATTTAGTAATTTTATATGCCAATATTTTAATCATTGATATTACTAAAGTCAAATATTTAAATACAAACCAATATCTTTGTAAAATCTATACACATATTTATATCACTATTGCCAATTTTTTATATGAAAATCAGAAATAAATGCATATATCATAAAAAGTTGAAATAAGTAATGATAACAACAACTAACAAGAACAACAACATGTGTATATGTAAATAAACTCCCATATCAAAGCCAAACCAAAGATTTGTTATTTATGATAATAATGACACTTTGATGGAAAGGATGGGCCTTTCCAATCTATACAACATATAGATATAATGTAATATAATAGTTTTAATAGATGTTTAAAGGGAAATATTTAATATTTGAAATTATCCATTTATATTTACTTAATTAGAAAGCATTTTATCTAGAAGAGTAGCCAATAAAAACCAACTGTTTTAGGTCAAAGGTGAAAGTAAAACTGTCATGCTACTTGCATAAAAAAAGCAATTAGCCTGACAGTTTTACTTTTACTCTTGACCTGGAACAATTGGCTTTCATTGGCTATTGTTCTAGATAAAGTGCTTTCTAATTAAGTAATTATAAATAGATAATTCCATACATTAAATATTTGAATATATATATATATATATATGTATATATATATATATATATATATATATATATATATATATAAAATCAATAAATTTATTTGTTAGAACATTTACACAAAAACTAGCTATATCAAATATTAAAAATTGAATGATTTAATATTTGTTTTGACTATCCATTTTAATGGTGGCTTTTACATTATGTTTACTAGTATCTTTATTGTTGTATACTTATTATATATTGTTAAATATATCAGCATCTAATATTTAGTA
Organism: Epiperipatus broadwayi; assembly: GCA_028023455.1. Classification (NCBI taxonomy): domain Eukaryota; kingdom Metazoa; phylum Onychophora; class Udeonychophora; order Euonychophora; family Peripatidae; genus Epiperipatus; species Epiperipatus broadwayi. The sequence continues at coordinate 476,858 of JAQFVV010000244.1, read as the reverse complement.
GCTGACATTGAGCTATCTGGTAAGCTAATACAAACATTATTTATAATTTTAATCATGATTGTTATCTGAAAAAACAGCACCTGCATTGGAATCATATTGACTTTTTGGCTCATTTCTTTAACTTTCATTCATATATAACTGCTTTATTCCTTTAGAGCACCAGAATTTTTTTATTTTTTTCCATTCTTCATATTATCATCATATACTCTTTTAATATATTTTTCACAATTTTTTTTATTTCTGAATATTCCCAATTAAAATTATTTTACATTTCATAAATTTTTTTAATAAATAAACTTAGTTTGTGAAAATAGTCTATTGAGCATTCTCATACATCATAAATATTATTCCAACTATTTTCATGTATAAACTCTTTCTCAAAATATTTTCAAAAATTCTATTTGTGGAATTTTATCTGAGAATAAACTCATTCTTCACTTATGTGACTTTATCTTTGTTTATTGCATTTTCTATTATTAATATAGGCAAAATATAATTTCTACTATACAGGTGCTTAAAAATTCTCCCAGTTAATTTTATTACATATGTTCTACCTACTAATTAATTATTATTATTTGCTTCTACTATCTCAATTTATTTCACTAACCTTACTTGGCCAGCTTTGTCCATTATATGTCCCAATTTACTACTGAATATGTCTAATACAAAAATTATACTCCTACATTGTGTTTCTCAATAATATTTTTTTCAGTTTTTCTCCTTTATTGTTGATGTACTTAAATATTTTTATATCATTTTTTTTTTAGATTTTTTCTTAAATATTTCCAATTTTTCATTTAAACTTAAATTGCAACTTTTCTTTTTATTATTTTTATTTATTTTATCATGAATAAATATGATATATTTTTCTTTTTTAAATTTATTAATATACCATTTTTCGGTTTAAAATTTCTTATGTTCTTAATTTTACATAATTTAATAGAAGTAGAATTAAGGCTAGACTCTTAATGCTGTTTTTGAAGTAATGTATAACCAAAATGAATTTTGTACTAACAAATCAAACTTTCTATGTAAACATTATTCCTATCTTACCTTTTCTACAAAAACGTTTCACGTTTTATGTTTCTCTTTAATCTATCTCTGCATTCCAATTTTCCATTATAGTTAGATCACCATATTCTATCGCTATTTCAATTATTTTTATTTGTTAATGTATGATTTAAAAGTCTTAATTATAATGTTTTCTATTTACTATAGAAATAGTATGGTCTTTATTCAGGAATCAAGGTGGTCACATCTAACTATGGTCAGACTTAGGGTATTGGTATAGGATGCCATGGCTGAAACAATGTAATTGTAATCCAAAACTGAATCCATATTAAACAACATAATTTTAAATCAAATCATTCAATACTGATGCAACCTAGATTAATTCTTCCAATCTACACCTCTTTTGATAATCCCATTATGCTAGAAATTTGAACTTGGGCAGATACTGCATTTAACTCTCTTCAGTCATTATCATCAATATCCCATAAAAATTATTTCAGTTATTCTATAAATAATTTATCTATAATATTAGCATATTAAATTGATATGAATTATATGTGTGAGTATAGGCATTCTTAAATATTTTGTCTGGTAAAATAACTAAATAAATCAAATAAATAAAAGACTTCCTTGAATTTAAAAAATCAACTTTAACATGTTTATTAACAACAATATGAAAATATTTCATGTAACAAAAACAAATAATTTTTTAAACTATTAAACATCACATGATCACCATCTCTTATACTAGCACATAATTGTTATTAAACAAGGCAAAACTCTCCATACAGTAGTGCCACCCCATTCCAACCAGAATAATCAATGGATGCCCGAAGGCTTGTGCATAAAATTCCTATCTAGTGACTACTCATCCAACATCCACAGACTAGTTTCTGGCTTGTAGCCTTCGTCAATGAGGAGCCTTGGATCTGAGAGCACTGCACCTAGATCTTAGGATCTAATGCAACCCTTCAGCAGCCACCAAAATGTATGGGTACTGAACTGAGTTCTGACCCATATGACTATATAAGCTAGTGAGCTTAGATTGAAAATATTATTGTGTTTTCAATTTCATTCTTATAGTTTTGTACTTAAGTAGAGATAAAAGGTGGCTGCTGGAGGGTTGCATTAGATCCTAAGATCTAGGTGCAGTGCTCTCAGATCCAAGGCTCCTCACTGACAAAGGCCACAAGCCAGAAACTAGTCTGGGGATGTTGAATGAGTAGGCACTAGATAGTAATTTTATGCACAAGCCTTCTGGCATCCATTGATTATTCTGGTTGGCACAGGGTGGCAGTACTGTATGGAGAGTTTTGCCATGTTTAAATTTTTTTTATTATAACATGTGCCTGTATATATTTCTCTTATTTATAGCATTAAGTTAATTATTATCCCATATTCTCATAATAGCAATATACATTGTAACACAGATACATTTTAATAATTTATACAATAATAACTAAAAATTTAAATGTTCAAAATTAAAATATAACTAACTAAGTATTAGTTCAAAATTATGTGTATCAAAAATGATTCACATTATAAGATCCTTGTAAAGTAATATTAGTATTATAAATAAAGCCCTCCATGTATAGTCATAGTATAAAATGAAGAAATTTCATGCAAAGGGGATAATCTTCAAGTACTCAACTTATGACAATCCATCCCACTTGATGGCATTGTTCCTCCAACAGAACCATCTACTACATTTTCTTCAATAATTTAACAAATAGACAGTACACAGACAATTTTTTAAAATTATGTTATTTTATTATTTTTAAATTAATTTTATAGATTTTCAATTAATAAGCAATTTTTTTTTTGGTTTTGTAATAAATGTTCATTTATTTTAGCTTTTTTTAAAATAACCAAGATTTTTTTTGTTTTGTAAGAAATATTCGTTAAGGTTAGGTTTTTTTTTTTTTTTTTTTTTGGAAAGTAATTGAATATATTTGCAAAATGTTCGTTTGTTATGTTTTTTTTTTTCACTAACGTTGATTTGATTATTTCAATCATAGTTTTATTTTTTGTTGATAAATAATACCTCAATAACCATTTTATTTTTGTTTGGTAATAAATGTTTCTTTATTTTATGTTTCTTTTTTTTTTCAAACTGTAGTATAATATATTAGGCAATAGAGTCTTATTGAACGAATACTTTTTTTCACTAACATTGATTTGATTACCTCAAACATAGTTTTCCTTTTGGTTGATAAACAATGCTTCAATAAACAATTTATTTTTGTTTGGTAATAAATGTTCCTTTATTTTTTGCAAACCATAATTTAATGTATTAGGCAATAGAGACCATTGGAACAAATAGGTTTTTGTCACAAGTAATCATTTTTTCACCAATGCAAGCTCTTGCAAGGTATGAGACTTTCAATTCAGATATGCTGAGTTGCCACATTTTCTAATTTAAATGGGTTTACAGGAGGAGTGACATTGGGTATAGTGTGAAAATTTGAAGGACCTTATAATAATTCATTTAGGTTTGAGAATAATTACTTCTGGGTGAATATTGGTTCACTTTCTGTCATTACAATTATTCACCCTCTATCATGATAAGTTAGCAATATATTAAGTGTCATCTATTTATATAGAGGATAAACAACACATATCATAGCTAACTGATACAGTAGGCTAAGTGTGAATTGCAAAAGCAATTGACCACAAATCATGCTATTAAGTAACCGTTAGCCAAATGACTCAATTACTAGCACTCAATTACTGCTAGCAATTGAGAAGTTGTGCCAGATAAATAGCATTTTCAGCTACTTTTGGCTAATATCAGTGCCATCAAGTGGGACAGATTGTCATAAGTATGAGTACCATCTTTCACACAAAAATTATAACAAATATTACTATGTTAATTAAAATTAGTAATAAACAAAATTCTGTTCTGTCATGTATAGATTCAATTTGGAGAATAACAAACTCTTATCTCCAGATTGAATTAGTTTTAACTTTACCTCAGTCAATGTAGCTTATTTTCTTAAATAGAAGACATAAATTTTATTTAAGAAATAAAATTTAAAAAAATGTTTGATGTAATGATCTTCTATTTCTTTTCATTTAGATAATTTTCTGGAATGATCTTTGAAAATAAAAGAAAAAAATTACATGTCAAAAGTATATAAGACACAAATAATATCTGAAATGTTTCAGAAAATATTATCCTATTCCCTTCTGTGACGAAGTGAAGAATGTTCTTTAACAATAAAGTTCCATGTTCTTTGTTCATCTATCATCGAAGAGGCAATCAAGATATTCTGTTCATTAATTTTTCTGATATTGTGTGTAGTTGGCATCTTCTTCTCCAGATTACTTTGTTATGAAATAACTTCTTATTAAAAATTATGTTGATAAAATATGGATATATTTTAGGCATTATGCAGGAAATATAATTACATTCTTTGGTTCAAATATCAGCATTCCATCCCACAACAAATGGTGTTTAGCTAGAGTACATTTTCAATAATTTTATATCTTCTTAAAATATTTAATTTCAATTTAAATAAATATTTTGAAAAAATTTCTCTTCATTAGAATTTCTCTTTAGAACAATCTTCTAAATTTCTATGATTTATAATGAAAATAAGTAGATAATTACGTTTTTTTTTTAAAATGTAAACAATAAAATTCAGAAATAATTTATCTACTTCTTTTAGTGAGTGAATCTATAGTTTTTTTTAAATAAAATTTCTATTTCAGAGAAAATTTTTTAGTCATTAATCCATCTTCTTTTGATATGTTTGTATTTCGAACACATCAAAATTAATGAGTGTAGTAGTTAATTCCTTAGCAAGAGATTGAATTAAATTATTAAAAATTTGATTTCGTTTTTATACTGGAATCTACTTCCAATAGTATATATAATATTTGCTTTTCATGATTTAATATTTTCCTATTGTTAAAATAATTATAATTTATAATTGAGTTCCAAATTCTATTTCTTTTGTTTAGTTGTTTAGATATGACGTTAACCTGAGTTTAACTCCTTGTCTACGTCTTGATTAATAAAATTCAATTAGTATAAACAATTATATATATATATATATATATATATATATATATATATATAATAATAAAATAACTTTAAAGTTATTAATTTCATTAATAACTATTTAAATATCTGTTCTTCTAACTTAAAATTTTAAGGCTTGAATTAATTTAGATTTATATGTCTATAAAAAAAATAAGCTTACTAATTATAAACTTACATTTATATATATTTTTTGTTTATGTTTTGATGTTACATTTGAATAATTTATGTTAATAGCAGTGTAAACAATCCTTACAGTATGTAGTTTTTGGGTTAGGTTTATACCTCATTAATAATAATTTACTATTTACTAGATTATCCATTATCTTTGAGTATAAAACCATATTTAATTTTCATATCAAATAATAAATGTTCATCATCTCTTTATTCTTTTTAACTTTATGAACCACGCATTTTCAATATCTAATATTTTCCAATAATCAATTCATTTTTTGTGTTTTTTAAAGATTTCAATGTTTTATGCAGTAAATCTACCAATATATTGTTAATTAAAATGCTATGCAACTAGATTACATACAGTGATAATATGCTCACATCTGAAATATAATGATAATCGTTCATTTGTTTTCTTTTAACAATCTAATAACTTAAGGAAGTGGTGTTTTTTTTTTTAATATTGTCTCAGGTGCATTTCAACATAAAAATTGTTTAATTTTTTGTGATGAAGTTTTAAGCATAGATCCCATTAAATTTCGAATATATCTCTAAATATAGTATGTTAAAGAAAATTATTCTAAGAAAGTGACATGCAATATAAACAACCATCAAAAATGATGGTTTTGATTAATGTAATGCATATATTTAAACAAATGGAAAAAGTATATTTTTAAAAAATATCTGAATAATTTAGATTTGTTTAGAGAGTATAGATTTATATATTTTTAAATTTTAAAAAGTTATTTTTTAAAAAAAATTTTGAAAACCTTTGACTGTGCAGAATATTTAGTGAGTAAAATCTTAATAAAATAGGAATGTAGAATACGTACAGTTTGTCAGTTCAAGAAGAAATAATAAAAAAACATTGTTTTTGTATAAAAATGTGAACTTATTCTTTATTTATAAATAAGACTACTATTATTTTGATATTTGTGCTCCTATGCAAAGCAATATAAATGAAAAATATTAAAAAATGGTATGGTTACCAGCATGGAAGCATTTGAATGTAATAGGTACAGCGTTAATAAAGTGGTTAATTATCCACTATAAATGTTTTAAATAATTTAGGAGAAATAACATTTCCAGTAAACTTATAAAGTTTTGTAAAAAAGTTGTTTGTGCAAATAATGTAAAGTGATGCCCAACATTGAATTAAGAGAGACCAACAAATATTTCTAATGAATTTCTCCTTATTAAAAAGAAAAAAAAACTTAGTTTTTTTTATTTAAAAACTTAGCAGCAACGACATAAAAGATAATTATGTGAATAAATATTTTAGGCATTTTTGTTTTAATTTGGCTAATCTTGCGGATTTAAGAAATGTATTTTGTGACGACTCTTATACATATATGTGCAAAGTACATTGTGTAATTTATTTTTGTCAATAGTTATTGAAATTTATATTTTGATTCTGGATATAAAATATGAAAAAAGTATCTACTTTTATCGAACGTAGTAAAAAAATATACAGTATAGAATTTAAGTTTTGCAAGTGATAAAGACATTAAAAGTTTTTATTATCAGTAACTTCTTTGAAATATTTATAAAATCTGCTTTTCCTATTAATGTTTTATACAACCATTTGAGCAGATTGAGATAATAATCGTCGGATGCCGTTCTTTTTCAGCGGTCTATTTTTAATGATAGCTTTTAGAGATTAGGTATTTGTATGACTCCATACAGTTATTATTCAAGACAGCTGCATACCTCTGGTAATTTGCAATAAAAACAAAACGTGTGTCTAAACACGTTTATATTTAAATTTAGCATTAAATTTTTTAAATGTGTATATATATAAAAATGTGCTTATGCATTAAATGTAAATTCAGATTTACAATGTATATATAATGTTTACTGAACATAAATATGCACATACACGTATTTCTGTGTGTAGTTTATGTGTGAAGGATGCTGATTCATAAAATCCATAAAATCTGCGAATAATTGGCATTGACTATACAAATAAAATAGACACCTTAAATTGAACAATATATATAATTTATATAACATTTAAATTTAAATATAATCTTGTTTCTATTACATAATCTATCAGTCTTTTTAAATAATAGCATTATTTGTTTAAATGACAAATTTTAAATATTTAAATAATAAAGTAATTAAGAAATTAAATTTTGACAATTATTTATTAAACATGAAATTATTAAATTTTATATATTTTTGATATATACCTTTAAATATTTAAAGATTAAATACATATATATATATATTTACTATCACTTTTTGAATGCACTATGACCTTTGCACTCCTTAAATAGATATGCATATTAAATAAATATAATGTTAACTTAAATTAGTGACTTAAATAATTTTTCTTCACAAGCAGCCTAATTCCAAGGTTTTGGATAAAGCACAACTAACTCCCATGATGTATTTATACTTAATTAATTACAGCAAGTGTCAATTATGTTAATATTAAAGTACCATTGTTGTTGGTGGTGCTGATTTAGTATGTTCTCAAGGCCATTTACAGTTATAAGAACTGCCCCCAACCCACGCTGACACATCCAGCCAATAAATGATATCAATCAATCTATACGTTCTCATGATCCGCCAAAAAAAAACACAATTTTCATAGTTATAATAAATGAAATCACCTGATTAAAACACAAAATTCACCATTTTCATCACAATTTTTCAGTTATAATAAATGAAATCACGTGATTAAAACACACAATTCACCATTTTCATAGTTATAAGAAATGAAATTATGTGATTAAAATATTAAAACAAAAAATTCACCATTTTTGTCACGACCTGACAATTTTCATAATTATAAAAAATGTAATCTTGTAATTAAAAGTAAAATGCAATCTCACAAATAGTTGAAATTAATTTTAAGTGATAAATATATTTTTATAGTTATACATATGGAACCACATGACAAAAAGACACATAAACATCTTAAATACATATTATCTAAATCTGCATCAATCTTTAAAAAAATCAAATTTAAGTTTACTAAGTTATTAAACCATTTACTCATGACAATCAAAAGGATGACATAAAAATCCAACCATTCATCACAAAATCACCATTTTCATTATAAAACAAAACCCAATTTTCCTTGTTATAAGAAATGAAATCAGTAATTAAAACACAAAATTTTAATTTTCATCAAAAAAAAAACCCTCAAAAATGCTAGTTTAAATTTAAGTTTGCTAGTTTATCAAGCATTATTTGGTAATAAAAAAAATTTTTTTTCATAGTTATAAAAAATGTAATCATGTGATTAACAAAGTAAAATGCAATTTCGCACATATTTGAAATTAATTTTAAGCAATAATTATATTTTTATATAGTTATATATATGGAATCATGTGAAAAAAAGGTGCACAAACATCTTAAATTTACATTATCTAAATTCACATTAATCTTTAAAAAAATAAAATTTAATAACTGCTTGCACTTAATAAAAAAAAATCTTTACTTATGAATGTTATTAAAAGTCTGAATTTCAAAATACTGAAACATTACAACTTCTACTTACCAGAAATTTTTGCTTTGTCCCATTGTAGATACTGTTTTAAGTTCATCTCCTAATGTCATAATGGAATCTACTCTTGATCATGTGAGATTCACATGGGTTCTAGAAATCGATAATTTGCATTCATCCACCGAACTCTTATCATCAACAAATGAACATGAAAACATGTTTAAAGAAAATAAATACATTTTATTATTGATAATATAAAATACTGAAGTAGTTAATTGTCTGAAGGTAAGAATATTAATATGACAAATAAAATTTAATAAATTAGATTTATCTAGTGGGCTACACTTAATTTGATTCCTTGATTTCCTTAAAATTCTTTAGGTTTTTAAAAACTGATGTTTTTCTTTTATTTCCAATTTAAAATAATGCTTTGAAATGATAATTATCAAGGAAAAGATTCAAGTCGAAATACATACACTAGAAAATAAAAAGAATAGTAACATAAATAAAGAAAAATCTGTTGATTATTGCAAATGTAAAAGTTATTTACTTTTAAATAAGATAAACACTAATCTTTTCACTATCAGTAGATATCTTTAGCATTTTTGAGAAATTTAATAAATGAATCTTTCTCATTTAGATGCTTTTTATCCATCCGCCAACAAATTGAATCTAAATGAGATTGTAATTTTAAAAATCTGAAGAATTTTAATGTAAATAATTTTAAGTAATCTTTGAAACAGTATTATTTAGTCATCATCCTGTTTCACTTACTATTTCACATAACAGTACCTTTTCTCCAGTTTAAACCCTCCAAGTCTGCATATATTAACTTAAATTGATCATAAATAAGGTATAATAAAGAGTATGTGTGTTTATGTAGAGTTGTCATACATTAATTGTAAAAACTATATGTGTATGGTTAAAATACATATGTTAAAATATACATTTAAAATGTGTAATTAAATAAGTATGTAGACACTGTTATATGTGTGGAAGCACCTACATATACATATGAAAGAGACTGTAATGCAATATACTTTAGAAGCATTACAAATCCTTCATTTAATATATTTATGAATTATTATAAGTTTTAAAAACTAAATTTTCTTACATTCGCATATAAATTTCAATTCCTGGGATGTATATATATGTAGGTGCGTTCACACATATAACAGTGTTTACATACTTCTTTTAATTACATATTTTAAATTTATATTTTAACATAAGTATTTTAAATATATGCATTAATTATTACAATTATTGTACACTAAACCTATATAAACACATACACTTTATTATACTTTATTTATGATCAATGTAAGTTAATATATGCAGACTTGGAGGGTTTGAACAGGGGAAAAGAAATGGGATGATGACTAAATAATACTGTTTCAAAGGTTACTTAAAAATATTTATGTTAAAATTCTTAAAGTTTTTAAAATTACCATCATGACTAAGTAATACCATTTCAAAAGTTATTTAAAATTATTTACATTAAAATTCTTTAGGTTTTTAAAATTACAATCGCATTTAGGGTCAAAATGTGTTGGCAGATGGACAAAAAGCATCTAAATGAGAGAGATTCATTTACTAAATTTTTCAAAGATGCTACCTACTGATGGTGAAAAGGCTTTACCTTATTTAAAAGAAAATAACTTTTAAATTTGAAATAATTAACAATTTTTTATTTATTTATGTTACTATTCTTTTTATTTTTTAGTGTATGTATTTCGATGATGTGGACCCTTTCCTTGATAATTATCATTTCAAAGCGTTATTTTCAATTGAAAATAAAAGAAAAGCAGCAGTTTTTAAAAACCTAAAGAATTTTTTAAAAAATGAAGGAATCAAATTAAGTGTAGCCCAAGAGATAAATCTGATTTATTAAATGGTACTGATTTGGTATGTGCTCATGGCTATTTTGAATTATAAGAAACACCCAAAACTCAGGCTGACACATCCAAGTGATAAATGACATTGGTCAATCTACACATCAAATTGACATTATCATCAATAATAAAAACAAACAAACCAATTTTTGTTTAGTTATAAAAAATGTAATCATATGATAAAAAAATTAAAATGGAAATTTCACAATTTTCAGTGATATAAAATTAAAACACAGTTTTCAAATTCCAATTTTCATCAATAATAAAAAATAAAAATAAAATTCATTACAAAATTTCCAATATCATCAATAATAATAAAAAACAATTTCATGCAGTTATAAGAAATCTAATCACATGATTAAAAAATTAAAACAAATTTCACAATTTTCATCAAGAATTAAAAAATAAAAACTTGTTTTGATCAGACTTCTGCTATTCTTTGCTTTCCCTGTATACACCAGTGTTACAAAATCACTATTTTCATCAATAATAACAAAAAATAATTTTTGTACAGTTGTAAGAAATCTAATCATGTGATTAAAAAATTAAAATGCATTTTCTGCACTTTTCATCGATAATAAAAAAAACATTTTAAACAATAATTATAAAACTAAAACACAATTTTCATACAGTTATACTTATCTAATTCTTGTGACTAAAAAGGTACAAAAATATTTTAAATTAACATTCATTATCAAAATTTACATCAATCTTTAAAAAATCAAATTTACATTTTCTAGTTTATTAAGCAATCTACTCATGATCATTCCTTATTGCAATTTGACTCATTATTTCAAACCAATCTTACAATTTTTAAATACTTAAAGATTACAACTGTCTAAAATACAAATTATATAATATGCCCATATGAAATAAAGCACATTATTTTTATTAGCTTATATTAAATGTTTATAACTTCTAAAATACAAATATTATTATTAAAAGTCTAATCAAACCAAGCTAGCAATTTCCAAATACTAAAAGATTATAACTTCTAAAATAGGAATTATACTATATGCCAAAAGATTATAACTTATAAAATATGAATGTTAATAAATAATGATGGCGCAAAGTGCTGTAGTTTGCAGAGTGTGGGGATGATAGAAAAAAGTCAAAAAATTGGAAAAAAATATTAATTAAAAATCCCACATGTTCTATGAATGTAAAATTGAACAAACCTCATGCTAATTTGTGTTTTCATTTTTTAATCACATGATTAGATGTTTTTTTATTATTGCTGAATCTGGTGATTTTGTAATGAACAGTCATCATCATCATCATCATCATCATCATTATCATCATCATCATCATCATCATCATCATCATCATCATCATTATTATTATTATTATTATTATTATTATTATTATTATTATTACTATTATTATTGATGAAAATTGGGATTTGAAAACTGCATTTAGTTTTATAATATCACTGAAATTTGTGAAATTTGCATTTTAATTTTTTAATTTTTTATATTTCTTATAATTGTACAAACATTTTTTTATTATTATTATTGATGAAAATGGCGATTGTGTAACAAATGGTCAGATTGCCACAATGGGTAGATTGATTGAAGTCATTTATCACTTGGATGTGTCAGCCTGGGTTTTGGGCAGTTCTTATAATTTAAGACCATAAGCAGATACTAAATCAATACCGAATTAAATTTATCATTAAAATATGCATAATTCTTATTATTAAACATTTTAATTTGTTGTAAATATAAAGAAGATAAACGAATAATAATATTTAAAATCTGTAAATATATTCTAAATGAAATTATATATATTTAAAATTTTAAAAAAAGTATATGCATGTTTTGGTTAAGTAGTGTTTTTATGATGATGATGTTGATGATAATAATAATAATATAAGGAAATCTTTATTATAATATATGTATCAAGATAAAATATATTTTGTATTGCCTTGTAGTAGATTATAGTTTGATAATGATATTTTTATTTACTTGTATGTAATTATTAATTAAAAAGAAAGAAAATAAAAGCAAAATATTTCTCAAAAGCTTACAATGTTTTTTTTTTCTTGAAGAAAAATTATTAGATAACTTTTGGAAGAATAAGTAAATTCATCATAGATTACAATATACCATAGTACTTCAAATGCAAGCCATCTTTGAATTTAAGATGCAATAGAATTTTTTGAACTTGAAAAATTGAAAAAAATAATTTAAAAATAATTTTACAATAGGATGTGCTATTATTCATGATGCTCAGTATTTATGCAAACTTTATACCAAATGGCAAGGAATCTTAATCTATACTGTACTGGTCTGTTCGCCTACTCACTCAATTCAATCTGGAATCTCAACACAAGTACCTCGAATCCAATCATACCCAAGATACATATGTCAGGAACATTCACGAACTCTTCCCTGTATGTCCAGATTTCAGATTCAATTACTTATGAGCAGTTACTCTGATGATACTAGTATATTTAATTTACGACCGACCGTAATCACCCTGGAGAAACACAGAGACTCAGGGAAAAATCATGGCAGGTGTGCATATGCATTGCTATAGATAAGCCCATATGCTCAACCTTAGTGGGATCTTATAACTCTATAAATCATGACATTTATATCTTAATAACTAATTCAAAATTTAACTAAATCAGTTAATAACTGAATCACACAGGCTTATTATATACCTGTGTTTATATATGTAATATATAGGGTATATGTTAAATAAGTAACTAGCAATGATCAGAGGTTTGATTTTATGATTATATTTAATAATGAACATAACTCAAAATAAGATATTTGTACATCTGAATTATATTAAACAATGATTAGCCTCATATTACAATAAGTAATTTGTGCTTATTCACATGCTAAAAATAGGCATTTACAGGTAAGTCGATATTATTAGTACTTTTGATGCGGCGTTATGACATTTCAATAATTAATCTAGCACAATTATACAATTTGATGATTCACCCAAATTACAGAAAAGAAACACAACCTTGATTAATCCAGAAGTTACATAATTGTCAGTTAACTGACTGACCAAGTTATCACAAGTTATTATAAATGAGAATATGTTTAATAAAGATTTATTTACTTTATTTTCTTAATTAAAAAAAAAAGAAAATAATAGCAGTTATTGAGTGCTGCTTTCAAATTATTAATAATAAAGACAGTGACATTAGTAGATATTTTCACAAGGGATTATTTGTAGTTATGTGTATTATTAAAATTTTACCTTTTATAATAATAGTAAAAATGAAACATTCAACTACATATTTAGTTAATCCAAAATAAAATATTTACATTCTTGATTAAAAACCAATATAAGTTATATATATATTGTACAGGATAGAAAATCCATCCTTATTTTTTTTCTTAAGCTATAATATGGTTTTAAAAAAATGTCTTTGTTATAGTTTTATTTAAGGGTATGTAAATAAGTTATTAGTGTATTGTTCGTAATAGTTTTATTGTTATATAGTTCAAGTTTATTTATTTTTATGATATCTGCTTTGTTTGAGTTCCTCATTATAATGGCAAACTATATGTGTATACAATTATCAATGTATGTATAAAAAAATAATCATTAGCAATAGTATTTAAATTGCTAAATATAAATATATTGTACCTTTATTTATTTATTTATTTAAAAAAAATTAAAATTAATATTTATTTGGTTTGTGAATTATCACGTAAATCTTTCAATATAATATATATATATGTATTTTTTTTTTAATTGAAATTATTTCCTATTTTTTTTATTTTTTTAAAAAAAGTTTAAATTGCAAACAACAAAATGTTAAAGATTATTTTTGAATCAGCACGTGGTTTATGAAAGGTGGGAATTTTTGGCAGGTGATAGAAAATTAAAAGAAGGAAGACATCATTATTTTCGTTCGTCGTTATTTTTTTAATTGCTCTTATAAATATCATTAAAAAAATATTGGATTAAGGATTTCTACACAAAAACGATGTGCTAATTTACAACTTTATCATTTTGGGGCTTGGCTTTTCGGCTTGCCTATTATTAACATCAGTGGAAACTTCAGTAAGACATGGGATTTCAAAATTAAACCGGTATTTTTCAAAAAAAATAAAATTAAAAAAATAGCTATTGTCCTTAATTAATGCATCTTATTATGATTTTCAAGTTATTTAGTGATTCGATGATTATGTTCAACTTCATTGCATATATAACAGAGCATCCAAGAAATGACTAAAAATAATGGTTTTATAACAAGAAGTAAATCTTTTCATTTATGAGCAATATGTACATATTCATGTCTATCAAGCTATTTTAGGATGAAGAAAATAAAGTCAGTGCTGAAGATAACTTTCAATTATTAAACACTAGTGCAATTAAGGTAAAGAAACAAACTATATCTTATTTTTTTATTTTTATCCAATATGTAATATATCTTTGTAAAGGAATACATAATTGAAATGTTAACATTAGCTTACAATTTTTTTTTTTTTTTTAATTTAAAAATTTTGAGAATAATGAAAGTCGATTTTAATATATACGTTAATATATTTATTTTAAAAATATTTTGTAACTCAAACTATGCCAATATTTGTTATTATATATATATAATTTTATTTTATTTTTTTTTGCTTTTGACATTCAAGTATAATAAATAATAAAATTCATTTGTCAATTTAAACTAGAATGCAATAAATTAAATTTAATACATATAAGAATTGTATAAGTGTACAGATTTATAAAACTGTATTTATAAGCAATATCATTGTTTAACAATTATCTTAGTTCTTCAATTAGTATTTTAACAACCTGATTACATTGATTCATATCCATTAAACCTTATAATATTAAAACATTTAATATTTCATACGTGTGTGCATTATATATATTCGTGCCAATATTTTATATGCTAATCATTATCGTTAATTATATGTCAGTTGATTTTTAAACCTATTTGTTGGTGCAGACATTACTTGTTATTTATTGAGGTTAAAATTATAGTAATAACTTTAGTCCATTATTGTAGAGTTTTTTTTTTATTATTATTATTTTGGTATTGTTAGTTGTAGAATAGCTTTAATATATCAGGCCTTATTTAGTACAGTTAATATTGTTACTGGATAGAGTGGATAAGTTCCCATTCCTATTAGTTATTCATCCATGAGTGATAGTGCTTATATTTCTAGTGATGGTGATCACATATTTCTAAATACCTAGTGTGTTGTATTTTGGTGAGCCTCTCCATATATATATATATATATATATATATATATATATATATATATATATATATATATATATATATATATATATATATATATATATATATATATATATATTTCTTGTGCACTGAGACATAAAGGTCCAGGCATCTTCTTTTACCTCAAATGTAGGTGTTACTTTGGAAGCCACCACTCTTTTGATATTTATGCTAGTTGCATTATAGAGTCCTCTTTTGATTTATCACTTATGAGATTTAATTTAAATTTTCCACCACAGTAGGTGAAGATGTTGGTATTTTAGTATGCAATACCAGGATAAGTTTGTTTGAAGTATGGATTCCTTTAGGATGTACTCAACTATATTAATGCTTTAAATTATAAGAATGTCTGTGTTTTGTGTTATCCCAATTTGTAAACAATATTTAGTAATTATAAATGTTTGAATTCATAAGCATATGGCCAGTTAGTATAGTCCACACATGTTATGTATATGCTGTAGTCATCTAAAACTTTTCCAATGTAAATGTAAATTACTTAGTTATTTTTAAATGTTTACTTAGATGATTTACATTATATGGACAATGAATTTAGAACTTATATGTGTATAAGTGACTTTTAATAAATGCCTTATTCATTGAATTCATTTATTATTTGCTAATTTAATCATTTAGTCATTTGCTATTTCTAATTGATATTTATTTAAAGTAGTATTTAAAAGAAATGTATTAAAGAAGTACATATATAATTTAGATTATTGATACAACAAGATATCTCCAATTTGTTTATTGATTTGTATATTTATCCTATTTTATAACATCTTATACAGTTCTTATATAAACATAAATTGCAAATTATTAGTGTTATGGTTAAACTCTATACTTAGTTTACAGATAAAAAAATTAAGTATTTGCAAAGTAAAAATTATTCTCATGTTTCCTCAAATATGTATATATGCATATGTATGCTGTTATAGATATAAAGTTGCGATGTTAAAATAAAGCTATATCAGTTTTTTTATATAAAAGAATGATTTTGAGTTTTATTTGAGATTTATTAATTTTCTTTTTCTTTATTTTTAGTACAGCAGTTCTACCAGCTAGTCAATGTGGAAGTATTAAAAAAAAAATTGGTAATGTCAATTGAATAAATATATTTTGGATTTAATAAAATTCCTTTTGTTCCGAAATGTATTTAGTATATAATTAAACATAAGTTAAATTAGCCCTGAGACCTAATTAGCAAAATATTTCAGTCAATGCTCAAGATTATTAAGTTTGTGATATAGTTAGCCGTGGTAATATTATAGTTTGATATATTTATTTTGAAGTAATTTATTTTGTTTCAACTTCATATATGTACAAAAATGCTATTAAATAGGTATTACATTTATTATCTTCATATTATTTCTTCTTGCATTGTATATGCATTTTGTTATAGTGACAAGTTACTATGAAACTCGGTTGATTTATGAGTGCCTCATAGATATATCTTATTTAAATCTTTTCTTATGTCTAATATAATCTATCCATTATAAATGCTGCTCAATAATTTCAGCCATATCATCTTTTACTATGGTATATATGACATGCTACATTGATTACCAATGTTTAAATTCCTTTTTCTTCATTTATATTAATTTACTATATTTTCCATTACAATTGTCATCAAATCATATGATTGTGTATATATATAAATATGATATATTATTAATAACGCATTATTTCAAATGACACTTCAAACGTGAGGCTTGATTCATTATTTCCTCATTTATAAGAATGGAAAAATGATCCAGTGATATGTCATTGAATATTATCCATTACAATTGGAACTAACCTTTGGGACCTTCTTTCTTCAATTTAAATGGAATGCAGCATTTACGATCCATTACAATATATATATATATGTCTGAAAATTTCAGATTTTCCACTCAATAGATAACTTTTAGCTAAGTGCTTAGCTTTGGGTTGGTATTTTTAGATCTAGTGTCTGAACCTACCCTGACACCTCTCTGAGGAGTGCCAAAGCACGAAACCATGGTCAGGGGTTTGGGGAGGGGTTCCTGACAGAGATATTTTAAGTGCTGGCTCTGGCTAAGAATTTTTATAGAGGTTTGGAGAGGAATTGGCAACCTTCTTTTTTTAAAAAAAAAAAAAAAAAAAAAAAAAAAAAAAAAAAAAAAAAAAAAAAAAAAAATTATTACCTAGCCTCTTTTTGCGTCATCTTGTAATTTTTTATAAACATCATTTATATAAAATCAATAAAATATTTAATGTTTATAATAATGACTCGATCAGAACTTTGTACCTCCCTCTTACACAAAATCCTATCACGGGGCTGTCGGTACCTTGGGTAGAGTGGTCAATATCATTTGCAAACATTTGCCAATAACATTAATACTCATTTACTAGATTACACATTAGCCAATCAAACCTTTTATTTATTTAAAGGAAAAAATCCAATGGGCGCCAGCCGACCTTTGTCGACAAGTCTGCTTGACCAATACGATCTAGTACCCGCTCCCGCTAGCTCAGCTACAACAATCAATAAAATATATACTCCGCCTACCTAAAAATCAATTTACGAATCTTTCTCTGCGCTAATTTTCTCACTTTCTTTTTTTTTTTTTATTTAATTCAAATTTAATTTAAGTAATCACTAACCCATTAAGTCTCCATTTACGCTATTTCACTTCGTTTGGTCTTATAATATAATTAATTACACTTTTGTTCAAGTTTAGATAATATTTAATACAACCAAAATATCATATTATACATAAATTTAGAAAATAATTATACGCACACAATTATATTTGAAATCACAATAAAATCTCTGGGTAATGGAGCTAAAGACAATTAGTAATTATTGTTCGTAACATAAAGTTCAGAGTTTATTATTCCACATATTATTATGGCTTTTAATTAGTGAATTAAAAATGAAATAAATATTACCTAGCTTTCTCCTTTATGCATAGTTCTGAGCGTAGCTTCTGATAGTATTTCCTTCGGTCAGTTAGCGCTAACTCTTTGCTATCTTTTTCCCGATGTCGTTGGGATCCTGTGGGCTTCACCGTGGACACTCCATTTCCTTCTTGTTTTACGCGAACATAATCGACCTTCGAACTGACTGTTGTTGGTATTGCATGGAAGGATTCAGCCGGCTGTTCACATGATGGGTTTAACAATGCAGCATTATGTTTTATTTAACTTTAGACGTATATTAATAATATGACTATGAAATTAAGAATAAATCAGAATCAAATTTTAATCACAATATCAAATTCAATCTAATAATTCAATATAATAATAATACAATAGAAAATTTGCCCCTTTTATATTTTACGGTCTTTATCTTGCGGATTCAATCTACATTCTGAATTTCTGCTATTGGACAATTATTTCTTTTCTTTCGACTCTCTACACAGTTTCATTGGTCATTCTTTAGATGATTGCAAATTTCAATTTCTTTGTTAGAGTTATTTCACTAACTAGCCGTTTAATGGAAATTTCTCATGTTTGTCATTTAGCTCCCATTGTTCACTACATTCCTTTGGTTATATATATATATATATATATATATATATATATATATATATATATATATATATATATATATATATATATATATATATATATATATATATATATTTTTTATTATAAGACAAAACGAACTCCACCTTGCTTTTTTTTCTTTTTTTAAAAGCAATCGTAAATCAAATTTCAATTAAATCAAATTTTTAGTTAAATCAAGTTTTAATTCTTTAGGTTTTATTTAAATATGATTCAAAATTATATCTTATAAAATTATCTAATTTATGCTTTTAACGATAAACCCTTCTATGAGAAAAAAAAAATATTTTTATTCTTATTTTACCCTATAAGACCTTTTATTTTTATTAAATATTTAAACAAATCTTTTATCAATTTATATTTCTCCCAAAATTATGTGTAACTCCGAAGAAAGCACACTCCTTCCTGATGTATCTCGGTACAATATATATGTTTATTGAAAACCTCTGTTGATATGATATATAAGTAAATCATAAAATATGTGAACTATATAAACATTCCTGAGTGATGAAAAGTTAATTAATGTAATTTTTTATTTTTATTTTTACAGAATTTCTGTTTTTTCCTACAATGAATGTGTGTGTGTATAGATCAAAATGAAAAAAAACATTATTTATGTCTTTACTTATTTGCAATTGTTTTTTTTTTTTATTATTATTAATAGAATATTTTTAAGTTAATAAATTTATAATTCTTACAAGTTTGGTTAAGAAAAAAATAATATTGGCCTGTAACGATTAATAGCTATAAAAATAAAATTTTTAATAATGTAGATGTAATTAAAATATTTTGGAACATAAACTTGGTTATTCAATAATATTTTTTGTTAAAGATTTGTTAATATTTTTATCGTAATGATAAGATCTATTATATTCAAATAATTTATACTTTCTTTAGTTTATTTTTTCATTAGATTTTTTTTTTTTTTTGGTGTATGTATTGTGATACCTTATTTATAAAATATTAAGTATATATCTAAATAAAGCTGTAGACTACTAATTACAGAAGTAACAAAGTAGTGACCAAATAGTATGTAATACTACTTATAAAAACACAATGTTATAACCATTTTATTGATGGGTTTATAAGTGTTTGATGAACATTTTTTGTGGTTTTAGAAATCAGAATGTAAAAGCAATTAGTCTAAAATATCATCATATACTCTTGGAAAGTCTTAATCAAAAAAATATAAAATATTATTAGTTAGATATCTTTTAACTTTCAAACATGTTATAATTAAATGTGTAAAAGGCCTTATAATCATTATCATAATCAATATTGAAACACAGTGATGGTTTGATAGCATTCGGTATAAATAAATATATATTTATATTTATGCTTACTTGTTATATATATATATATATCAATATATATATATATATATGATAAACAAAAATATATATATATATATATATATTAAATTAAACATAGCTCAATATATATCTGTATATATGTAAACAATAGGAATAAATTGTCCTTACTTATGCTATGAATTGAAAGCATTTTGACTATTGAACAAAGAATCAAAAATAGAATGAATCCACATGTTCTTGGAGCACTGATGTTTATATATATATATATATATATATTGTAATGGTATATGCCGTTACATTAATTTAAAATTAGAATAAAAACTTTTTTTTTAAATTCGTAAATAAAAACTAAAAGCTAAAAAATTAAAAGTTGTTTAACGTATATAATATATTGCACAGATGGAATAAAAACTTTAAAAGTATTGTTTTCTTTTTTTAAAAAAAATATTTGAACGTACTTTTTTATAAAAAAAAGTACAAGATCTAATGATAAAATATTTTTGTAAATGGAAATGATTGTTTTATAAATTAAATGAAAAGCAAACTAGCCCTTGGGGCTCTTATATAAAAAAATCAGATGAAAGATATAGATAAGAGAACAAAAAAAATTAGATGTCCAATAGAAGCAGCAATGAAGGCTTGGACTGTAACGAAAATTTGGAACAGGAAACCATTGTTCAGTGAATCCGGATGATTGGTATAAAAGGAAAAATATTGAAATTAAGAACAATTCCAGCTTGATTGTTTTTGAGAGGCGTGATAAGACACACTTGTCACCCTCTCTCACTTATTTAAAAATGAAATGACTGTAATACCAGGATTGAACCAACTAAGGCCACCTTCAGATAGACCGGTCTTTAAATAAAGACATTGTGGGAATTGACACCAGGAACCAAGAGCTCTTCTACTGTAAGAAATATAACTGAAAAATTTTTAAAAAATAATTAAGAACTTTCAAGATTTGATAAGCTCAATCTATTTTTTTTTAAATGGACTTTAATCTGACTTTTCACATCAAATTATTAATGTTTAATTTTTATACATTTGAGTTTGCTAAAAATCATTTTCCATTTTTTTTTTAATTAATATTTATTATATAAATTATTTAAATGCATAATATTTAAGTTGGGTATAGATACTTGCATAGATTCATTAATGTTTAATTATGTTTTTATTTTCATATTTGATTAAAATATATAGACATTTGGTAAATAATGATACCTCACATTGAGTATCTAAAATGTATTTATTCAGATGTCTTTTAAGTTATTGATGTCAATGCAGCATCTTATGATGAATGCCATTGGGTTTCTTGTAAATTTCCCTCTGCAATTCCATCAATGATTTTATATTTTGATCATTTATGTTTATTTTGAAATGTTTTAACCATGTAATCTATGTAGCCTATCTATACTCAACATTATAAAACAAACTTTTATAAAATTCATCTGTGCGAACTTATATAAATGTTAAATTTAAGTCGGGCATGAATGGCTGCATAGATTTGTAAAGTTATATATGTTAGTTTAAGGGAGGGTAATTTTAGGTTATTTGTTTCATAGTTAGATTGGGTCAATGGATTGGATATATTGGTGTAATTAGTAAATGTAATATAATGTCCGCTACATGCAGGATCGCATTATATGCCACACAACCCCTTTTTGCATATGAAATGGGATATTAAGATGGAAAACACAGTCCCTTCTTATAAAGTTTTTTTTATTGCTCTTCTTGTCAGACAGATGTAGTATTCCTGTTCTGGATGAGAGTCAATGTCTTCTTTAACCATGCTGTTCTGATGTACATTCCTGATAGTATGGTAATTGTGCTGTTGTATTCATGCTGCATTGAATACATCGATGTATCAGATGAATTGGCATTAGTTTGACTGCGAACTTTTGGCCTAAGGTTAAATAAGGGATAGAATATTTTCTTTTCAAATGCAATCTATGTAGTTTATTCATACTTGACACTCTTAAAAAAATATTATTAAATTTATCTGTGTGGATGGTTGAAAATTTAAAATAATAATTTAAATTTAAAAGTTAATATTAAAATCTAAAAATAATAAATGTTATTCCTTGAATTGTAAATGATTATATATGAGCATTAATAAATGTTGTTTGTGTGTTGTTTACTGGAAGTGGCTTCTTTCATTTAATTTTTTTATATATTGGAGATATATTTAAGTAATTTATATTTTATAAATCTCTGCATCTCACTGAGTAGTGGCATTGGGCTAATGGTCAGAATAAACCATACGTATGTAAAAGTTAGATCTTAGCAGCATGTATCTGCCTACTCTATAAATTTTCTAGGTTCAAATGGTCTAATGGCACCCTGTATGGCAGATACAGTAAGACTCTATTAATCCTTCTCTATCCGACCATTATAATTGGACTCCCAATGTGAGCCAATGTTTAATAAACCATGAGTACCCTGAGAATTTTAAAGATAAATCATGCCAGTAACATTTTTTTGAAATAAATGTATTTTTTGTATTAACATAAAGTTATAGTTTGAATTTTGTTTTAAAAGTACTGCCAGTAAAAATAATTGTGCATATATAAAGACAAATGCGAGTAATAAAACGTAATAGCTAATATAAATATTTTTTTTTTAAAAAAGTCTTATTTAAAATCCAACCATTTAACATGCCTAAGTAATACTTAAAAGTAGAAGAAAAGAAACTTGGAAATGAGGGGGTAGATATTTAGCTGGTAATAAGGAATCAACAGTCAAAATTTTTTTTTATCATTATATTCGCTTTTGTAAATATTAACCAAAGTTTTGTCCTTTTGAAATTTTCACATATAATCAATTTGTGTAACGTTATTACTAACACTAAGTAAATTCTTTTTTTAAATGGTTTTGTTTTTTGAGGAAGTTTACTGATATGTAATGGTATATGCCATTACATTAATTTAAAATTAGAATAAAAACTTTTTTTTTAAATTCGTAAATAAAAACTAAAAGCTAAAAAATTAAAAGTTGTTTAACGTATATAATATATCGCACAGATGGAATGAAAACTTTAAAAGTATTGTTTTCTTTTTTAAAAAAAATATATTTGAACGTACTTTTTTATAAAAAAAAGTACAAGATCTAATGATAAAATATTTTTGTAAATGGAAATGATTGTTTTATAAATTAAATGAAAAGCAAACTAGCCCTTGGGGCTCTTATATAAAAAAGTCAGATGAAAGATATAGATAAGAGAACAAAAAAAATTAGATGTCCAATAGAAGCAGCAATGAAGGCTCGGACTGTAACGAAAATTTGGAACAGGAAACCATTGTTCAGTGAATCTGGACGATCGGTATAAAAGGAAAAATATTACAATTAAGAACAGTTCCAGCTTGATTGTTTTTGAGAGGCATAATAAGATGCATTTGTCACCCTCTCTCACTTATTTAAAAATGAAATGACTGTAATACCAGAATTGAACCAGCTAAGGCCACCTTCAGATAGACCGGTCTTCAAATAAAGACTTCATGGGAATTGACACCAGGAACCGGGAGCTCTTCTACTGTAAGAGATATAACTGAAAAATTTTAAAAAAATAATTAAGAACTTTCAAGATTTGATAAGCTCAACCTAATTTTTTTTAAAATGAACTTTAATCTGACTTTTCAAATCAATTATTAATAATTAAAAAAATTATTTTTAAAAATTGTTTAATTTTTATACATTTGAGTTTGCTAAAAATCATTTTCCATTTTTTTTTATTAATATTTATTGTATAAATTATTTAAATGCATTAAAATTAAGTTGGGTATAGATGCTTGATAGATTCTTAATGTTTAATTATGTTTATTGTCATATTTGTTAAAATATATAGACATTTAGTAAATATGATACCTCATGTTGAGTATCTAAAAAATGTATTTATTTGGGTGTCTTTTAAGTTATTGGTGTCAATGTGGCATCTTATGATGAATGCCATTGGGTTTCTTGTAAATTTCCCTCTGCAATTCCATCAATGACTTTATATTTTGATCGTTTATGTTTATTTTGAAATGTTTTTAATCATGTAATCTATGTAGTCTATCTATACTCAACATTATAAAACAAACTTTTATAAAATTCATCTGTGCAAACTTATATAAATGTTAAATTTAAGTCGGGCGTGAATGGCTGCATAGATTTGTAAAGTTATATATGTTAGTTTAAGGGAGGGTAATCTTAGGTTATTTGTTTCATAGTTAGATTGGGTCAATGGATTGGATATATTGGTGTAATTAGTAAATGTAGTATGAGGTCCACTATGTGCAGGATTGCATTATATGCCACACAACCCCTTTTTGCCTATGGAATGGGATAGTAAGATGGAAAACACAGTCCCTTCCTATGGAGTTTTTTTTATTGCTCTTCTTATCAGACAGATGTAGTATTCCTGTTCTGGACGAGAGTCAATGTCTTCTTTAACCATGCTGTTCAGATGTACATTCCTGACAGTATGGTAATTGTGCTGTCGTATTCATGCTGCATTGAATACATTGATGTATCAGATGGATTGATGTTAGTTTGACTGCGAATTTTTGGCCTAAGGTTAAATAAGGGAATGGAATATTTTATTTTCAAATGCAATCTATGTAGTTTATTCATACTCAACATTCTTAAAAAAAATATTATTAAATTCATCTGTGTGGATGGTTGAAAATTTAAAATAATAATTTAAATGTAAAAGTTAATATTAATATCTAAAAATAATAAATGTTATTCCTCGAATTTTAAATGATTATATATGAGCGTTAATAAATGTTGTTTGTATGTTATTTACTGGCAGTGGCTTCTTTTATTTAAGTTTTTTTATATTTAAGTAATTTATATTTTATAAATCTCTGAATCTGACTGAGCTAGTGGCATTGGCTGATAGTCGGAATAAATCATACGTATGTAAAAGTTAGATCTTAGCAGTGTGTATCTACCTACTCTATAAATTTTTTAGGTTCAAATGACCTAATGGCGCCCTCTATGGCAGATACGATAAGATTCCATTGATCCTCCTCTATCCGACTGTTATAATATATATATTAAAGGTAAAAGTATAATACCCATTATAAAAAATATTATATGTAAAATATAAACAAACAATTTAACTGTAAAAAATTTATTTTAATTCTTTAGTAGCACTTTATATTTATTTATGTATATTTAGGTCTTAAACGTTAATGAAAACATCTGTTACTTAAATCTGTAATTTTGAAATTATGCAGCAAAACGAAAAATGCATGCCAAGAAAATATTTTTTAGTCTTTACAAATAGAATACTAAAAATTATTAAATATATTTGAAAAGAAGTTAATAAAACAAAGTCATACATCACATGATTCAATTTTATATGCTTGTAAATAAAAAGTTATGAGTGATTCTAATAGCTATAACAAGCTTTTTTGATAAATGCTGGAAAAGAAAGCATTTAAAAATCTCTCTATCTAGAAATTACCCCCAAAACTCAGACTGGTTTCATGTTTTGGCAATCCTCAGTGAGGCACTAGAATATTTCAGACATTACATCCAAAAATATCAATTCAAAGCCAACATTTATCTAAAAGTAAACTATTAAGTAGAAAATCTGAAATGTAAAGATATCTATATGTCTTCAAACCCAGCTATCTCATTTAAATTGCTATATAGGACTGAGAAATCTTTAGCAAAACCATATATTAATAGCCTTAGCAATATAACACTGCTTAGTCTAAGTGATGTTATATTGCTAAGGCTATTAATATATGGTTTGGCTGAAGACATCTCAATCCCATATAGCTATTTAAGTTAACAGCTGAGTTTAAAGGCATATAGGTGTTTGAAAATTTCACAATTTCTACTTGATAGTTAACTTTTAGATAAATACTGGCTTTGGGTTGATATTTTTAGATCTAGTGTCTGAAATATCCTAGTTCCTCACTGAGGGATTGCCAAAGCCTGAAACAGGTATGAGGATTGGGATAATTTCTAATTAGAAATTTTTAAATGCTTTCTCTTGTGGTGTTTATGAATAAAGCTTGTTAAAGTTGGAATAAGTTTCATATGACTTATTAAAAAAATTTCAGATGTATTTGAATTTTAGTTCTGTTAGATTATCAGTATATAGCAAGTTGAGATACCAGTATCCATAATTTCTTAGCAATTCAATGTTTTATTATCAACAGCCCCATCTGAACACAAGTAAGTTTACTCAGTTAACTGATATTTTTTTATTTATTTTACATTATTTACTTCAGAGCTAATTTTGGAATCATCAGTTTTGAATTCACTACTGTCCAAAACTATTAAGGATATTTGATTCCCTAAAAATGAAAAACTGATAAACTCAACTGCAACCAAAAATCAATATTTATTGACATATATAATATACATTGTTAGACTTTAGAAAAATCATAAGAACCATGATGGTATGAATTACTGTATTAATTAATACAACACCTAACATTTCAAAATAATAAAGTCCATAATTTACAATGTTCACATGAAAGCAAAATTTGTCATTGACACCATAATTCCTAGAATCTTTTTTTAAAGCAATAGTTTCCATTTGGTGTCATATACATAACAACTGGATAATGGCAATCTGGAAGCATTTCTTATATTCAGATAGATCACTGTTTGCTTTTAATAATCACTAAAAATGTTTATATCTGTTAAATTTTCAAAACAAATTAGTCATCTAAACTATCTTTTTTAATTGAAAAACATGATGTAAAACTCATCACCATTTAGAAATTATATCATAACATTTTCTTCAAACAATCTTACTTTACATTAATGCATTTCAATTGTTGGTTATTCAAATGCATTCAATGTTTTAAATACTGATTTTGACAAGCATAATCTTCCTATAATACTCAAATCTATAATAAATATATATTTTTATAGTTTCCAACTATTTGCTTTAATATAACTGCATGACTCATAAAGTCATTATATATTATAAAAGATTATTGTTTTATTAAAAAATAGTATATTAACTTTTAAGTAGAAAACACACACAAACATATTGTAACGAGCACAGACATCGTTACATTGTTTTTTATTATTAAACATAAAGTTAAAATAAAAAGTTCACATTTAAAAACTTCTTTTTTTTTTTTGTTAGACATAAAAATTGAAAATCTTAAACTCGTATATATATATATATAAAATCGTGCAGATGAAAAATTATTAAAATAAAACTTTATTAAAGAAAAAGTATTTTAAAACTAAATCTTAAAAAGATTTAGAGATAAAAATATATCTTTAATTTTGGAAAACACATTAAGTAATCAGAAAATGGAAATGATTATTTTAATTAGTAAACTAGCCTTGGGCATTTATATGTATAAACAGCAGTCAGATAGGAGAGAAAAACAATGGAATCGGACCTCAGTGAAAGGACCATCACATCGATGACATAATGTCAATTCAATCCACAAAATTAATATAAAAGGTCAAGTTTGAAAATTATTGATGGATTATTATTGAGAGATGTGACCGATATGTGTTAGTGCGGAGGTGAAGGAGAAAGGATTGAAAAGACGCACTCTTCAATCCCTTCAATTCTGCTAAGAAAGAAGGAGAAATGAACTATCGTTTTCTACATTGAGGACGAGTTAAAGCAAAAACCTCCGGATGGATAAATAAATCGGCCAACAGAATACCAATCTTAGGATGGTGTGGGAATTCACGTTCATGGAAAGCAACGGATAAAATTGGATGTTTTAAAAAATCGTAAGAACTTTATATTCATTTGAACAATAAGAACTCTAAATTTTAAAACTTTTTGGTAAATACTGCAATAGAATCCTATCTAACCAAACTAAAATATTTATTAATTAGTTATAATTTTATTTGATGGGTTTCTTTTGTAAAATCATTTCCATTTATTTATTTATTTTTTGTTCTTTAAGTTTTATCATGATTTTTGTTTTTCAGTAAATTAATTATATAAATGTTAAACTTAAGTCGGGTGTGAATGGCTGTATAGATTTGTAAAGTTACATTAGGGGAGGGTAATCTTAGGTTATTTGTATTGTAGTTGAATTGGGTCAATGGATGGGATATATTGGTGTGATTAGTAGATGTAATATCAGATTCACTATAGGCAGAATTGTTTCATATGCCGCACTCACCTGTTTGCCTATGGAAGGAATTATAAGACGGAGAATGCAGTTCCTTTCTATGGAGTTTTTTTTATTGCTCTTCTTGTCAGATAGATGTAATATTCCTATTTGATGAGAGGCAATTTCTTCTCTTAACTTTTTGGTGCTGCCTTATTTCGTATTACATTGAATGCATCGATATATCAGATAAATTGACGCCAGTTTTGGCTGCGAACCTTTAGCCTAAGGTTAAATAGGGATAGAATGTTTTATTTTCAAATGCAAATCTATGTAGTCTATTCATACTCAACACTAAATAAAAATGCATTAAATTTAAGTTGTTTATAGACGCTTGCATGGATTGGTTATTGGTTAAGTATGTTTTGGGTTTTTATATTTGATCAAAATATATAGACATTCGATAAATAATGATACCTTATGGTGAGTATCTAAAATGTATTTATTCAGATGACTTTTAAGTTATTGGTGACAATGCTAGTATCTTATGGTGAATACTATTGGGTTACTTATAAATTTCCCTCTGCAATTGTCAGTATCAATGATTTTATATTTTGATCGTTTATGTTTATTTTGAAATGTTTTTAACCGTTGTAATCTATGTAACTGATCTATACTCAACATTATTAAAACAAATTTTTATAATTCCATCTGTGCAAACTTAATTAAAATGTAAACTTATAATATAATAGAAATTAAAATGTAAATTAAAATCTAAAGTAAAGTTAAAAATAATGTTAAATGTTAAAATGTAAACTGATACTAAAACAATTTTAAATCTTATATATATATGTGTGTAAATAAATTTTTGTATGTTAATTATTGGCAGTGGCTTATTTTATTTATTTTTTAATGTTGAAATATAATTAGATAAGATGTGATATTATTAAATCTCTGCTACTCCCTGAGCTAGTGACTTGGGCTAACGACCGGAACCAAAATATTTAAAAAAAATAATTTTTTTTTGACTTACATATCTGCCTACTTTATAAATTTTTCTAGGTTCAAATGCCTAGATGGCACCCTGTAGTGCAGTTTATGTAAGTCTATCTTCTCTGGATTGTTACAACTGGTGCCCAACATTATTTATTTATTTTTTTTATTAATAAACTTATATTTAATTGTTAAAAATTGTATTCCATCATCTCTTGTTCACATACAGTAATAGAGCCCATGTTCTCTGAGCTAGATTTTGGACATGGATAAATGGGGATGTGTTTAGTGCTTTGGGCATCCAGAGATGATCATCATCATCCTGGTTGGCACAAAAGAGGATACTCTTTAAAGCCCATGCACTATTTTTTATTTTATTTTAGTCTTGTTAAAAATTTAAGTTTATAGTTGGCCAGTACAAGTGGCCTGAGCATTGATGATGATCAGCATGTTTTAATGTCCCAGCATTATTGTTTAGATTTTCTGATTATTGTGTATTTTAATGGATGGGCACTAAGCTGGTGCATCCAAGTTATGTTTATATAATTGCCCAAGCTGGCAAAGGCTCAATAGTTAGCCTGGTCCACAGAAGACCCATTTTCAATCCAGTCACAAGATTGAGTGTTGATTTATTGTACTGATTTGTTTATTCCCATTAATGATGATGGATGGTTATTTCTCTCTAGTATTTACTTATACTGATACTTACTTGTTATAATGCTGGTTGATAATAATTATGCTGTAGTTGCTCTTCTGAGTTAGCTTCTGATCTCTCAATGTTCACAGAGATTCTATAATCTCATTTTATTATTAAATATTTACTTATAGATAATTTTTCAAATTATTGATTTTGTATTTACTTGGAGTGATGATGATGTTTGCCATCACCCAGTTCAAACTTAATTTCCACATATCCATTTCCTATTCCCCCATCCCGTTACAATATATTGATGTAAAATTGTAGAGTGACACTATGTCTTTATATTTTTTCCAAGATATATGTTTGTATATATATATATATATATTGAGATGGAGTTTTGCTATCTCAATATTTTAATTATAGGCAAATAGTTTATGTTGGCAAAGAACAAACTAAATTTCAGCTTTTAACTTTTTGTTTTGTTTTATTTAAATGTTGTATTATATATACATCGACATTTTAACAAAATTGTCTCCATTATGTTGGTTAAAGTTATTTTCATGTCCATTATTAATTAGTTCATTTTTATTAATTAAAAATATTTAAGAAAATCAATTATTAAGTATTATTCCTGACTTTAATATTATGTTATCTGAAAATTTCCCAGATTGATCTAATTAATAATGTGGTAAATCTATAATCACTGACTTAATTTAATTAAAAATTCTCGGTAAATGAGTTGCCATAAAAGAACCAAGTGAGAATTATGTTTTAAGCTATTCTACATTCTACATTCTACAATCAATTTTGTTTCAGTCTATTCTGCTCTATCTTGTGCTTGTATTTTACTTTAGCCAGCTATAAAGTAAATCAATAACTTTTTTCAGTGATCATGTAAAAATTATGTGCTGATAAAGCACAAGAAAATGAACTTCACTCTCCAATGTGAGCCTGTAGACATTGAGCATTTAATTGCTTGCTATCTGACCAACAATATAAGCCAACTTCTACCATCAAAGATACCCTTGAAGAAATGCATATCTCAATGTTAATGAAGCAATTCAAGAACCAATTTTCCCTACCAGGTTTATAAAACCAATGAAAGAAGACTTGGGAACTACTGTCTAAATGCCTGCCTACATACATATTTATATAATTGAACATTCCTGGAAAATAGTAGCCTTTAATCCACTCGTTTCTAAAAGTAAATTTTTTTTATATATAAACTGTTTATTAAGACATTGCCAGTAAACCAGTCAGGTATAGGTCGAAAATTTTAATTTCATATTTATACCATGTCTGTTTTATAATTTTTTATTTGTACTATTATTTTTTATGTATCATATATATATATGTGTGTGTGTGTGTGTGTGTTTGTGTGTGTTTTAACCCTTGGTATTTGATAGTTGATAGTTTTAGTTTTAATAATCTAAAGTTTAATCGTTTTTCCTCATAAAGTTTAAATAAAAAAATTATTTGAAAGAAAATTAAAGTTAGTTTTTTTTGTTTCTTTCATCACTTTCACACAGTTGTTATTTCCAATTCAAGTTACTTCTAATGAGAAGTTTTAAGAGAAAAGTTTGAAAAGATATAGATTGATATTTTATAGCATAATATTTTCATTATTTTAATAATGCCACTGAATATTTTAAATCATTAATGTGCAAGTACTTGTCCCTATATAATGTATATATGCATACGTTTATGAATTATTTATTAATAGTTTTGTTGTTTACTCTGTTTTATACACATTTGAAAATAAAGAAATAGATATGCATGTGTATGTGTGTTGTATATAGATATCCTAGATATTTATATATCATGCAAAATTATGTGTTTGGCCTTCATGATTTCTTGTCCAATTTTGTTTTATTATTCCCACTTGATATATTCATGATCTTTGAATTTTTGTTTCATTGGGTAAAGTCAGATTTCTTTCCATGAGTTTCCATTAGAGATGTTTGTAGTCATGTTTGTTTTGCAGTGGATAAAGTGATCTTCCTTCACATGTTTATTTATGTATTTTGCTCTATAACATGATTATTAATGGGCATATTTATTGTGATTCTTTTTGTTTCTTTTAATTAATGGAGCCAATGCACCACCTATGTTTTGTTTTATAATAGTCAGCATGTGTGACTATATTTTGGAGAAAGACTGCTTGAATAGTTATTGTTTGTCAATACCATTGTGAAAGATATATGTGAACAGATCAAATATTTTCCAGTCTTGGTAAACTTCAGGCATTATTAATAGTACTAAAAGTAAAATGTAAAGTAAATTTAATATTTAAACTAGCAGTTGTCTCTTACATGACATACTTATTAAAAGTGTTAATTAATGATCAATTTCTGTTCTGGGTAAAACAACTCTAGTATTTAAACTTTATCTGAGAATTGTATTCTTTATTAATTGTTAATAAATGTTGTTTTGTTAATTACTAATTGTATCCAACATTTTGTTTACAGTTGTCTGCTCTGCCAATTGTTATTTTGCAAAGAATCAAGAGGTTCATCACAAAAGTAGAAAAGTAATTAAATAGATCAGAAGTAAAAGTTTATATAAAATAAGTTTTTTTCTCTCTTTTTTTCTTTTTTAACATAAAAACAGAAGCAAAAATAGTAGTTCAGCATGTGAGGTGGCAAAGAAGGAAGTCATCTCTGTGTTGTGCAAAAATCTTGAGGTTCTTGAGGAATAAATAAGCACTTGACCACAGAAGAGCATTTAAAGAATTTATTAATCATGATAATAAAAAAATCAATAAATAATGATACAAAAGCTTAATCAATATAATAAAAAATAAAGCTGATATGGAAAAAAATGTAAAAATAAATGTGATAAAAGTAATTGTGTTGAAGTCACAAAAAGTGATGTAATTCCCAATGACAAATTAGAGGCAATATAACAAAAAATGGAGCAAAAGCATGGCACTTTTCAATTAGAAAAGAGTGGAATGAAAGAAACAGTAATATTAGAAAAGTAAAGGCAAGTCAAGTCAAAATAAATGTAGACAGTAAAAGAAAAGT
Source organism: Epiperipatus broadwayi (assembly GCA_028023455.1). Classification (NCBI taxonomy): domain Eukaryota; kingdom Metazoa; phylum Onychophora; class Udeonychophora; order Euonychophora; family Peripatidae; genus Epiperipatus; species Epiperipatus broadwayi. The sequence continues at coordinate 443,510 of JAQFVV010000244.1, read as the reverse complement.
ATAGAAAAACAATACAGATGTAATAAATGAACACATGGACGATAACAATGATTTTAAGGCTGACATGCAATCAAATAGTGAACTTTTGTGTTTAGTAAAAAAAAAGCTGCATATAAAAAGCAGTGTTATGATTCTGTCAGCTAATTTAATAATAACTTATATAGTATAGCACTTGTATAATCAGAAATCATAAAGAAATTTAATGTATTGAATGATTATATTAACATCTTAGGGGAAATATCAGACAAATTTAAATACTTGTCTCAAAGATTATGATAGGATCAACCAATGAATTTTTCAAAATGTCTTTCTATATTTAATTTGCCTGCAGTCTTAATAATATTTTTACAAAACTCTTATGCAGAAAAGTTGCAGTAGATGACTACACTATTATATAAAGAATAATAAAATTAGGTTATAAGATTGGTTTTACTCAGCCATTTAAAGAATATCTATTTTACCCTGAAATCATAAAAGCCATCTTGAAAAGACCTTATATTCAAGTACAAAATAAAATTCTTCCTGATGAACTGAGAAAACATAAAGATGATAAAAATCTAGTTCAAGGAGATGTGCAGTGATATAGTTTGAGAAGACTAATATTAGGCAACAATATAAAAATTTCAGAGAAAGACAGAACCATCAGATACAGTTCAAGCAGAAAAAAATGATATAGGACTTAAACCAAAATCCCACTAATGAACAAATTATTTGAGAATGCATCCAGTTATCAGATAGTAAACATTCAAAAAAATTCAATTTTGTCAATTTTAAGTTTTTAAAAAATAAAAATTTCCCTATTCCAATAAGTCCACATTAGTAATCACTTTTTTTGTTCCTAGCCTAGGGCTGCTGAGATTGGAGCTTACCTATCTCAATATCTAACTTTTGTTAAAATAGTTTATGATGGCAAAGAATGAGTCTAATTTCACATTTAAGTTTTGTTTTATATAAATGCTTATTATATAAACACACACTTATTAATAAATTTGTGAAGGTTATTTTAGTTGTAATATATATACTTCACAGCTGCAATTGTTATCAATCTGTAAACTATTTCATATTACAGAAACTTAATCTTAAAACTCTTTATCCATTATTAATTAGGGTGTTTTTATTAATTAAAAACGTTTAACAAAATCAATTATTAAGTATTATTATTAACTTTAACATTATATTATCCGAAAACCTCCCAGATTGATCGAATTAAAAACTTGATAAATCTATAATTACAAGTTTATCTGAGGTAAAAATATTCTCACTGGCATAATTTAATTGAAAATTCTTGCTAGTGAGTGGATTAATTCATTACAAAGAGTGCTTTCAAATGACCAGTTAAAAATGATATTTTAAGCTATTCTACATTCTACAATCTGTTCTGTTCCAATCTATTTTGCTGCATATTCTGCAGGTATTTTATCTTAGCATCTTATATGTGGAATCCAGAACTTTTTTTCAGTCATTATGATAAAAATTATGTGCTACTAAAGCACTGGGAAAACAAATTTTACTCTCCAGTATGATCCTGTAGCCATCGGTTGTTTAACGTTGCTTGCTGGCTGTACAACATACGCCATCTACTACCATCAAAGATACCATTGAAGAATGAACTTCTCAATGTTGAAGCAATTCAAAGACCAATTCTCTATACCACGTCTATAAAACCAGTGAAAGAAAACCTTGGAACTATTATATATGTGTATGTATTTGTTTATATAATTCAACTTTCCAGGAAAATAATATCTCTGTACCCACTCCTCTCTGGACATAAGATCAAACTTTTTCTATAAACTGTTTATTAAGACATTGTCTGTAAGCCAGTCATATATATGATAAAGATTTTAATTTCATATTTATATCATGTCTGTTTTATAATTTATTTATTTTTTATTATTACTACTACTACTATTATTATTATTATTATTATTATTATTATTATTATTATTATTATTATTATTATTATTATTATTATTATTATTATTATTATTATTATTATTATTATTATTATTATTATTATTATTATTATTATTATTATTATTGTTGTTGTTGTTGTTGTTGTTATTATTATTATTATTATTATTATTATTATTATTGTTGTTGTTATTATTGTTATTATTATTGTTGTTGTTGTTGTTGTCGTCGTCGTCGGCGGCGGCGGCGTCGTTGTCATCGTCATCATCATCATCATCATCATTATTATTATATTTCATGTATTATATATATTTTAACCCTTGGTTTTTTGATAGTTGATCATTTTAGTTGTAATAATCTAAACCAATTGGTTTACTGAAGTTTAATCTTTTTTCCCTCGTAAAATTTTTTTTTAAATGTTTATTTGAAAGAAAATTAAAGTAAATTTTTTTGTTCTCCTCATTACTTTCATGATTGTTATTTCCAATTCAAGCTACTTCTAATGAGAAGGTTTAATAGAAAAGTTTGAACCGAGATAGATTGATTTTTTAATAGGGTCTAGTTTTATTATTTTAATAATGCCACTGAATGTTTTAAATCATTAATATGCAAATACTTGTCTTTATATAATCTGTGTGTGCATACCATTATAAATTATTTGTTGGTAGTTTTCTTCTTTTCTTTGTGTCATATGCATCTGAAAGTAAAAAAAAAATTGATGTATGTGTGCATGCATGGGATACATAGATCCTAGATATTTATATATCATGCAAAGTTATTATTATTCTATCGTCAATGTGATTTATTATTCTGATTTATTATTTCTGCTTGATATATTTGCAGTTAGTAGTTGGGGGTGGAATGGGGATGAGGGGTAAAATGATCTTCCGTTTCATGAGTTCCAATTATAGATATTTGTGACCAGGTCTGTTTTGCAATGGGTAAAGTCTTTCCTTCCATGTTTATCTATATATTTGGCTTTCTAATATGGTTATTAATAGGCCTATTTATTGTAGTTTCTTAGTTTTTTGTGTGGTTTGAACCAATGCACCACACATAAGCTTTGTTTTATGAGTCTGCATTTGTGACCATATTTTTATTGTTTATGAGTACCATTATATATATATATATATATAATGGTATACTATCAATTCTTGGTAAACTTCATGGATTATTAATATTACTAAAAGTGAAATTTGGGAAAAGTTTAATATTTAAATTAGCAGCTTCCAGATACATGACATGCTTATTAATAAGGATTAATTAATAGTCAAGGCATGTTCTGTATGAAACAATTCTAGTATTTAAACTCTACGCATTAATTGTATAATTTATTAATTGTTAGATTTGTTCAGGATTTTGTTTACTACTATCTGCTCTGCTAATTGTTATTTTGCCAAGAAGTTCTGCTCTCTGCAATCTAGAGATGATTATAGATATATAGTGATGTTACAGTTGTGGTAGGCACTTGTATTGGGTATTCTCATAAGTAAATCATAAATTTTCTAGATGTTTAATGGTGCCCTCTGATGAGGAATGTTGGGTCACAGCTCTTCATTACAATATATATTGTTTATGTCTGACCACTAACTTAAGTGTTGAGACAAATGCTTTTCTAAATTACACGATTTCACCTTGCACTACTAATTTTTAATTTTTCTCCTTGATTACTTCACAACTAAATATTTTATCTAGATTATTTTATGGAAATTTGTGTGTGTGTTTGATTGTGCACTATACTGAAATGGATCTCTTCAAGATTAGGCAAAGAGAGATGAATAAATTAATAGCACCCTTGGTTACACCCATGGCTGCAAGTAAGTTAAAAGTTCCCTGCTATTTTCAATATTGGAGTTCCAACTCCATCATAAAAGATAGTTTTAAATTATTTTTTTTAAAAACAAGAACAAAATTAGTTATATTGTAAAAGTTTGCAAATATGTTGTGTGTGCATCTGTGAAAGAAAAACAAAACTAATACACTTAGTTCACAGCATTGGCTAAATATAATGTAAATAGCTGCCATGCCTTCAGTATTGTATAATTCCAGTGAAAAAACAAACCTAAGACATAATGTTACTGTAATTAATAAAAAAAAACATTTGCTGATATTGCAAAAAAAACCTTGGTACCTCTACACTAATTATAAACATGAATTTTAACCCCTCTTTCCAAAGATTCAGAAAATCTAACAACCAGTGATATTGAAAATTTAGATTTACAAAATCAAAATGGTGAACAAACACAACCCCCTACCTTATTAATATGAACTGCTGAAGTGCTAGATAGCATTTCTGACAAGCTCCAAAACATTATTCCTAATAGATTATTTAACACATTCTGCCATTTTTTCATAGTTGTTCAATAGTTTTAAGCCAATAAATGTCACATGACCATCACCTCTTATGTTTGTGTATAACTGTTGTTAAAACAGGCAAAACTCACTATATATATTGCCACACACAGCAAGCTAGAGTAATCAATGGATGCCTAGGTGCAGTGCTCTCAGATCCAAGGTTCCTCACTGATGAAGGCCATAAGTCAGAAACTAGTCTGGGGATATTGGATGAGTAGGCACCAGATGGGGATTTTATGCATAAGTCTTCTGGCATCCATTGATTACTCTAGCTTGCTGTGGGTGACAATATATATAGTGAGTTTAGCCTGTTTTTCAATAGTTTTATCAGTTACAGATATTCATGGTTCTTTGTATAAATTCCCAAGAGTTTTACTATATGAAACACTCACTTTGCATAATATATGGAACAGTGCTCTACACGTAGCTGCTCATCCCAATCAAAAGATATCTCATTATAAAATTCCATGACCAAAATCAGAAAAATATATTTAAAATGAAGATCAGAACACTGGGCTATATTGCTCTTTTTGCTATAGATGAAAACAAATGGGAGATACCTAACTGGCATATTGAAAAACACATACCTAGGCTACTCCATACAGGATTTTCAAAGACTAATGGAGCCTTTTAGGAAAGTTATCTCATTGCAACTAGTTTACTTAAAAAACATCCTATTTTCAATATATAGCAATAGTTATGTGTTTAAAGCCAAGTTAAACAAAAACATTGATCCAACCACTACTCAAGTTACAGACCAGAAGGCAATGCTTTGCTTATATATAGAAGGATTAAAGCCACAATGTTTCTCTTATCACCAGCATGGTCATCTCGGTATCAACTGCACAGCTACTCACTGCTTAGTGTAATCAGGTGGGAGCCATACATAATCAAAAGCAAGATATTGATAAACAACTAATACATGCACAAATTCTCTCTCAAATGAAGATGCTTCACCAATTGATTTCTCCATCAACCAGATAAAGCAAATCTTCAGCACCCCTATTAACATCAGCAACAAAACTGCTCAGGGTGATGATAATCAAACTTTCACCTCATTAGCCAAAACATGTAAACAGTTAGTTTCAACTTATATAGCTTAGGTATCACAGGTTAATAATTCACAATGACAAAACTAACCAATTCTTATCTCAAATAAACAACACTAGCATAGATGTCATGGATACACTGACATCACCATTATTGATAGTTGAAAGCTGTTTCACAGATTATACTTTTAAAAGAAACCTGAGTGACCATGTACAAATCATGGTAATAAAAAAATAAAACTACTTGATACTAAAATTAATGTAATGTGCTCCACTAATAATATCCTGTAGACCCCACTTAAAAGACACTCTGCAGAAACAGCAAGCTCTAACTGCATCCAAAAATCTTCATCATTCACTTACCAAAACCCCAAATTCAAGCAATGAATCAAAAACAAACACTGAAAAAAACATATATATACTAGTATACCAACAGATATCAAACCTTTCCTGTTTAAAAAATAATGCAAACAAAACATCTCTTAAATATTTTGATGACCTAGATGCCAGTTCTGGAAACTTTAATTTTGAGTTATAGCTGGCCATTTATGTTCATAGAATTCTTTTTCTAAACCTCATAAACAAGACAACAAATGGAAATCTTAATCCATTCAATATAAAGCATTGGATTCTTAAAACATGTAATCTGTTTTATGCATTTACTTTCAACATGGCAGTTCTGAAAACTTTAATTTTGAGTCATAGCTGGCCATTTATGTTCATACAATCCTTTTTCTAAACCTCATAAACAAGGCAACAAATAGAAATCTCAATCCATTCAATATAAAACATCTGATTCTCAAAATATGTACTCTGTTTTATACATTTATTTTCAACACGAAAATAAAGATATGAGCTTTCAATGTTCAAGGTTTAAGCTCATTTCAAAAAAACCTCCAGCTAAGTACATAGTTTCAATTTACACAGACACACATCCTGGGTCTGCTGGAAATAAAAATATATAATGGTTCTCAGATTGACCTCATATCCTATCTAAGGACCCAATGCTTTTGCATCTATTCCCCAGATTCTTCACCACATTCAGGAGGCATTAGCATGGTTATTACAAAAACGCCAATTTTTATCCTTTAGTCAATTTTCACCACTGTACTGTTGCCCTCCACATAATTTTTGTTTATATACCTCCTTGTCCAACTGTCATCTCAAGATTATAAATTGCTGAAAGCCTAGATTAATTTGTTTGGAGGGCTAGAAGCCCCCAGGAGTCCTGATACATTTGAATGGAAGGGAGAATAGAAAAACATAGCAAAGGGTGATGATAAAAGAAATTATGACTCTGCAATGCCTCATGCCTCAATCCACTATGGGAAAGTAAACATCAGAGGAATAGCAAAAATATTAAGAAAGCCTACTTTGATTTAAATTCATGATTACCTATGAATAAATACAGACAGCAACCAGTTTGTATCATAAATTTACTATCATCTTATCAATGATTTTGTGGAATAGTAACCAAACTAATTGAACAAAATTTGTATGTCATAATCAGTATGTCATATATACATATATTCAACTATAGCATGTGTTTTAAAAGACTTTTGTTGTTGTTGTTGTTTGTGGTTATTGTCAAGGAAATTTGTGTGACATAATCAGTGCATCATATATACATATACTCAACTGTAGTGTGTATTTAAAAGTTAACCAACAGCACATCCAATTGCAGGAGCCCAAGCAATTGGTAATGTGCAACAAAATTGACATTTTTATTTTAATTTTTCTCTTCTCTCTCCTCAAATATCAAACAAGATATATTATTATTATTATTATTATTATTATTATTATTATTATTATTATTATTATTATTATTATTATTATTATTATTATTATTATTATTATTATTATTATTATTATTATTATTATTATTATTATTATTATTATTATTATTATTATTATTATTATTATTATTATTATTATTATTATTATTATTATTATTATTATTATTATTATTATTATTATTATTATTATTATTATTGTTGTTGTTGTTGTTATCGTTATTGTTATTATTATTGTTGTTGCTGTTGTTGTTATTATGATGATGATGATGATGATGATGAGGTGTTTATGTTTCAAAGATATGTCTTTATTGATACTTTAAAAAAATTACAATAGTTTTACAAATTTGATTATGTCATGTTGCAAGTGCAATCATGGGTTAAATTTAAAAATTATTATAATTCTATATTTGTGAATTCTCTTGTACTTTCATAGTTCCTTATAAGTTTTTTCTTGGAGATGGCTTGATGAATGGGCAAGATAAATAGTTACGGTTATGATTCTGTGAATATATGTTGGCTATTTGGGCTAGTGTATTGTGATTATAGACTGGAGGGTTGTTTTATGAGTGACTATGTTGCAGCTACAATATCTGGAGGAGTAATTTTAAAATACCGTGTCCTTAATTGTTGCAGTTTGTTTTTAAAGCTAGCCAGATGTCTTCTTGTGTTATTTCCGAATATGAAGGTATAACGAGTGCACCAGTATGCATATAACAAAAATGTAATTGCTCATACTGTGGGAGTAGAACCTTTCTTATATGATTGCATGATATTTGTTATTGAGATGTTTTTGTGTTGATAGGTATCCAGCAAGACTTTGCGGGTGTTTGAAAGAGCTGGGAAAGTATAAAAATATGTGTTGTTGTGTTTCCACTGCTATATGACAAAGATTGCAGAATGGATTAATACTGGTGTATAGATATCTGTAGTGAAGGAAATATGATGTTGGTAGTGCATGTAGATATATTTTCAAAATGAAATCAAAATATTTTGGCTCCAATGACCATTTCCTGAACCTGCTAAGTAATTGACAGTTGTTAATTCCTTGCATTGTTGTTAGGGTTTCTTGTAAACCATCTGGATATAAGTTATAGGTTTTCCAGTATGTGTATTTGTTTGTAGATTTAATGGTTATTTTACAGGATGTGGTTGTGACAGATTGCATAAGTGATATTTACTCTGAGGATGGCGGTGGAGTATCTGTTGGGGTAACCATAGTGTAGGAAATTGCCTTATAGTTGATGCTAGAAGGTTAACTCTTTTCTGTACATGGAATGTATTGCTTGTGTGAAGACTTAGTCCATTGTTTGTGGGTGTTCTGATGAGGCATTTAGCAGATGCAGCAACAACTTTCTGGTCCCATAGTAGCTTGGTGCAAAGCGATGTTATTTTTGAGGTAAAATGTTTTGAAAATTTTATTATGGGACAAAAATATGTGATTTTAGTAATTATTAGCATGTTAAATAATTGGACTTTAGAGTAAATAAAAAGGCAAGCCTTTGAAAGGAGTTTGATATTTTTGTTGCAGTTTCAAGTAAATTGTTTTGTATGTTTTGTCTCATTCCATTAGTTCCCATATAAAATGGAAACCTGAGAAAAGTGGTAAGTTTGCCAAGAAAGATTTTTGTATAAGATTTGGTTGTATAGATAAACCAAGCAGATGTTTTATTGAGGTTAAATTTTAATTTAAATTCAGAAGTGTATTGATCTAGTATCTTTTGTAGTATTGGAAATTATTTATGAGATTTTAGAAAGATTGTGATGTCATCCATGTATGATAAACATGAAACATACTGTTGAGTGTGAGGAATTTGTATTCCTGGTTTGTTTTGCTGAATTTTACTTATAAGAGGATCAATATAAAATGTGAAAAGGAGAGAACTTAATGGTGAGCCTTGTGAGATTGACTGGGTTGATGTAAATGTAAGGGATTTTCTACCATTAAGTGTGATGTGAATTTGCCTATTAAGAATAAGTTTAGCAGTTACATAGAGTAGAGTAGGAGGGATGGTGGTGTTAGATAGTTTGTCCAGTAGTATTTTTATTGGCACTGAATCAAAAGCTGCTTCGATATCTAATTGGACAGCAATTGGTGCATTCTTTTTTGTTTTTGTACTGTAGTCATAATTGTCTTAAAAAGTAAAGCAGCCTGCCCTGTGGATGACTCTTTTTTAGAAAACTGGAAGGGTGATATTAGTGGGAGTATATGTTGTTCAATTTGGTTTTTAATGTCTTTCTCCAAGATTTTAATGCCTATTGGTCTCATAGAAATAGATTGAAGGTTTGTGAGTGTTGATATGGAAATTTTTTTATTAAAAGGTACAATGGCTATTGTATTTAGTTTTTTAATGTTATAAATTTTCTGTGATAGGTAGTTAGCTAGATTACTTATATATTGGGAAGTAAATTGGCTTAAGTGAGAAAAAACAAATTTAGGGATGCTGTTTGTTCCAGGGTGGCATGTATTGTTGATTGTGGCAAGTTTGGCTGCAAACTGGCCTGGATTAAATGGTGCATATGTTTCTGGTTGTACAAAATAGTTATATGATGATGTAAAGATTTGCTGTTCCTGGAGTTTTTTCTTAAAGTAATTAAAAATAGATTGTATCATGTTTTGGACAGCTTATGTGACATCTTCAACTTGTATTGCCATGGGGACTCTTAATGTTGGGAGATGTCTGAGTGCCAGACGAATGTAACCTCTAGACCATGTATGAGGTTGAGAAAGGCAGATTTCACTTTTTTTTGTAGTTAAGTATTCTTTGAGTTTATTGCATGTGTTTTATATATTTGTGAAAGTTTATATAAGTTTTGTTGAGAGTCATGTTCTGGTTGGCACATGGTGATCTGCTTGTGTATTTCATCTGCTATTGCTAAAAGATGAGAGGGAGGTGGTGAATTGTGTGTTAAATGGTTAATATTGAATGATAGAATATTAATGAATGCTAGATACTTTTGTATTGGATAAAGTATGATGGCATCAAACTTTTAAAGCATTATATATGTTTCTAAAAATAAAAACTCTGTTGTTGATGATGGAAGGAGTATGCACATTGTTTTCTGTAGTGAAGTTTGAGTAGTTTGTATGCCTGTTAAATTTAGGATGAATGTTTGTGCACAGTGATCGGAGAAAGGGGAAGGATTTAGAGTTATATCAATTAAGTGATGGAGTATTGGTGAAATGAGATAGAATTTGAAAGGCTAATTGGTGAAGCCATTTAGATGTAAATGTATTATAGTTCATGTTAAAATCACCCATCATGATCATCATCATTATTATTATTATTATTATTATTATTATTATTATTATTATTATTATTATTATTATTATTATTATTATTATTATTATTATTATTATTATTATTATTATGCTAGTTGTTTTTTTATTTTTTTGTTTTGTTTTTTATCAATAATGTTATATATATTGATTTATACACACATATGTTGCTGTATCCTGTTATAGTTCATTTTAAACTAGATGTTCATTTTTTATTGAAATTTTTATGTAAACATTTTCTGATAGTGAAGGTTTAAACCCTAGATTGCATGTGTGGGCATGTTATGTATGTCAGTAATAAAATGATAAAGGAGCATATAAATGATAATAATAGGTGATAGATTTTTTTTTTTAATATCGATTCAGTGAGTGCAGAAATTAGACAGATCTATAAATGGATACAAATTAATTATAGGCTATGTACATTATAATATTGTTGACAAGAAGGGGTGTGTATATGCATTTTATTTTGTTTATTAATTATATGAATGTCACAAAGGGTGTACATTATTTACACTAGGTGAAATGATATTTAACTATTATAATTAAAATATGTGTGATGCTTTCCTTTTTTTCTCTTATTGTTATTAATTATTAAATGCTCATTAAATTCTAAAAGTGATTCTATCTTTATTATTTTATGATGTAACCATTATGCAGTAACATGGAATAAAACTAAATCAGAGATTGAAAATAAACCACTTATATGTTTATTTATGAATCACAAAACTCCTTTTGAATGTTGCTCATAAGTCATCATCAAGTAAAGATACATTACGAACCCAAATAAAAAGAGGAAACTGGTAATTTTAGTCATGATATGTAAAATATTAGTCACATATATAGATTTTGGTATATACAACAATCCTAGCAGCTGAATATATATTTAGGTTTAGTTCTTTTTCATGCCTATGAAGAAAGATGGGGGTGATATTACCACCAGAAATTATTTATATACAAGGGTAAATATGCACAAAATAATGATGCAAATAATTTGTTTTTTTCTCTCTGAGCTAATTTAATGGTTGATCTCCCATTGATAAGTCAAGTGAGTCTAAGACACATAAGCCAATCTTATAAAGGTGGGCATAGGATGATGTCCAAAGGAATGGAAATTAATCATTTCATCCCACAATGAAACACTAGCCATTAACTATAACTACACAGTATTGGCCAGATGTGATGTGATGCACCTTGACTTCTCCTTTAACAGAGTCAGGAATCTCTCAGCAACTATGCCCAAAGAAACCTGTTAGACACTTTACATTCCCCTTCTATTCCCCATCCTAAGCTTTCCCATAACCTGCTTCATCACATTTCCACAACATAATTTGTCAACTCTATGGCCTTCATATCTAAATCCCTCTTATCTTTTCCAAAACCCAGCATAAAAACCAATAACCCACTTTTTGTATAATCACTTTGTTCATATTTATTCCCCCATACCTTCATTATTTGTACTCTTTCTGCTTTCAAGCATTTGCATTCAATTAACAGATTCCTAACATTTTCTATACTTTCCTTACACAATTTTCACACTTCCAGGGATTTGTGTATAGATGCTAAGGGCCTCTATATTCAAATGAATAAAACCTTGGTATCGTTTTCAAACTATTCCCGTACAATATATATTGCATTGTAGAAATATTTCTTTTATTTTATTTAATAATTCTACATATCAGAATTCTTTAGAAATTTGAAAAATAATGTATAATGATTGAATGTAAAGTAATGTTATAGTATACATTAATATATATATATATATACACAAATGATTGGATTTGTGAGTGTGTTGTGAGTGTGACACATATACATATGTGTCTTTGTCTTAGATTTGTGAATCAAAACTTACGTAGGCACATTTTTTGCTACAAAACGAATTTTTTTTTAATCTCTTATTATTGATTTTATAGTTAAGCAAAGAAAATATTAAATTGTATATAAAATAATTATTGCATAGAGATCGTCGTCGTTGTTTTTGAATAATTGGTTTCAGTAAAAAAAAAAAAAAAAAACGTTAAATTTATAATGAATAAAATCTAAATGCTTATTTTAAAAAAAATCTAAGAAAATTTAAAATGTAGTAATAAAGCAATAAAATTTCGGTATATAACTTTTCACATATTAAACATATATTTCTTAAATAAGATCGTGCATTATTTTATTCATTTGAATAATGTAAACAGCCTCCATGATGAATTTCAATTGAAGCGGTTTCATTAAGACAATTCTGACTCTTCACACATCTCAACATCATATTACCATTATTCTTATATATTTAAAGTATGTTGTAGCAATTCAAATTATAAGCATCATTACAATATATATATATGTATGTATTACAATACCATTGCAAATTTACTTCATACTGAGAATCATCATCATTATTTTCAACCATTATGGATCCATTGCAGAATGAAAGTCTTTCCATATTCAATCCATCTTCTTCAATCTCTAGTTTTCTTCTCCTCATCATTCCCACAAACTTCCTTGTTTCACTTATCCATCTCACATGTGGTCTTTTTCTAGATAGTATACAATCTCTTGGAATCCAATTTAAGATTTCAACTGTCCATCTATTACCATCTCTTCTAGCAATAAGTCCAGCCCAATTCCATTTCAATGCCTTAATTCTTTCAATAATGTCATTTAGCAATAAGTCCAGCCCAATTCCACTTCAATGCCTTAATTCTTTCAATAATGTCATTTAACAAGTATTTGTTCTCTTACCCATGTATTTTGTTTTCAATCTTTCATTGTCATTCCTAACATGCATCTCTCCATACTTTTTTGAATCGTCTGAAATCTCTGTATTTCTCTTCTGTAAAGTGTCCAAGTTTCAGATTCATAAATAAAAACTGTTAGAACACTTTTAATAATAAAAAAAAAAACCTTTTTTTTCAACACATAGGCATATTTCCTTTTAATATTAAGTTATTTCTACCAAAAGCACTCCAACCAAGCATAATTCTATGATTAATTTCATTCATTATATTTTTATCTGTATAGTAATAATTCAATTAAGATATTTATAGTTGTTAACTTCTTCTAATTCATCATTATCAATTTTATTGTTCATTTTTTGAGAAAATCCATTGAACAATACTTTAATCTTTATAATGATTATCTTTTGTCCCACACTTTTACTTTCATCTAATAACTCTTGCAACATTTATTGAAGCTCTAAAACATTATTTGCAAAAACAATTACATCATCTGCAAAGTTTAGATGACTTAATTTTCATTTACTTTTTTTTCTTTACCTTTCCATTTTAATCCCAAAATATTTCTTGCAATACTGCTATAAAAAGTTTTGGAGATATGAAGTCAGCCTGTTGTACACCCTTCTCAATGTTACTTTTTTTAATTGTTGCTGTTGCATTTTATAAATATTCTTCAGAAAATAACAATATCCTGGGTATATGCTTTGGTGGTCTAATGCTTTAATCACTAAAGAAATGCTTATAAAATCAAATGCCTTTTCATAATCTACAAATCCAAAGCATAATGTCAACTTGTACTCATTGGACTTTTTTATAACTTCTCTCAATATTTGTACTAAAATTACTTTTTAAATCCAGCTTATTATTTTGGGTTAAAATCCAAAGTTCTCTGTAGATGAGTTGTAATTATGTTAGTAAAAATTTTGTATAGAACTGGTAAAAGACTGATAGGTCTACAATTTTCTAATATTTTCTTTATCACCTTTTTAAAACATTAAATATTAATACTGCATTTTTCCAATCATTTGGTACGTCATGATCATTTAGACTTTGATGTATAACTTTGCCAAAAAAAATTCTACTTTTTTACTTGCTTCTTCTAAAATATTGATTATAATTCCATCATTATCTGGAGTTTTTCTCTTCTTCATAAATTTAATTTCATGTCTCACTTCTTCATTTAAAATCCTGGACATTTCTAAAAATATATAAACTGTAGGAGGTACTTTTCCTTGTTCTTTATTATTACATAATTTTTGGTAGAACTCTTCTACATATGTATTGATGTTATCTCTTTTTTGATTAATAGTTCCTTTTTTTTTTCTAATTGCAGAATAAAGTTTTCTACCAATACCAAAATATAACTTTATATTCTTGAGACTTTTATTCTCTTTTATAGCTTTTTTGCTAAATCATAATTATACTTTCTTATATCATTATCAATTTTTTTACACCATTTTATAAATTGCAAGGTGTTTAATCTCTTTTTAATACATCATTTTATATATTTTCATATTCTTTCTTTTCTTCATAAATTTCTCTAATTTCAATAGAAATTTAACTAGTCAATTGCTCTAACAGCTATCTTTGATGCAGTTTTTAAAAATGTATCAGTTATTTTCTAATTGATTTTATTTAAATCTGAATCATGTTCATAATCTGTTAATATGTGAAAATGATTTGCAGGTTCTAATTTAAATTCATTAGAATGTTTTTGAAGATTAGTAATATCAACTGTGAATATTATTTTTCTTAATAATTTTTGTTCTCTAGTTTTACATTAACATGTATCTTACATCTCACTAATTGATAATCACTTCTTGTGTTGAATTTATTAAGACGATTACAATCTTGAAATATGTATTTTTTTTTATCAAATATAAACCAATTCTATTGTATCTTTATTTGAATGCTCCCACGTTCATTTCCATTTAGCATTTTACTAAAAAAAAAGAATTCATATTACAATTATTTTTTTTTTTTGCAAACTCCACAAGTCTACGTTTTCTCTCATTTCTATCACAAATAACAAATTTACATCCAGCACTTTTATCTTTCAATTGTTTATTAATTCTAGCCTTCGAGTCTCCCATAATAATTTTAAAATATTGTTTGGTCTGATCAAAAGCTTTTTATACATCCACATAAAAATTCTCTAACTATTTCATCACTGTGAGAACCTACCTGTTGTGCATAAACCTGAATTCTGCAATTGGTATCTGCTAGTAAATTGAATATCTGATCTTGCCACCTTATCTGATATACCATTAATTTCCACAATGTTGTTCTTGCATTTTTTATTTATAATAAATCCTACCGCACTTGTACTTCCAATATTTGTGTTTTTGCAATACAGAACATGTACATTTCTCTGGACCTTTTCTTCTAACTTCACAAAGTCCACTAATGCCCATTTGATATAAGACTGTTCTTCTTCCAATCCTTGCAATCTTTCTTATCTTGAAAGTGATATGCAGTGGTAAGAAAAGATTCTCATCAAATGGTATTCTGGGTTCACAATCAGGGGATTCTTAGCACCCTCCATCTTTGGCCACCAACCATTGTCTTGGCTGGCAACTTTACAGCCTTTTTTGGAATAAGCATCATAATTTATTTTTGTGTGACATGATTGTAAATATTTTTAGAAAAAAAAATTGTTTTCATTCACATACATATTCATTCTGCCTTCAAGAAAACTAAACTCATATTTCAATTAAGAGCTACCCAAGTAACAGAAGAAAGATCGTGGTGTTTCTTGATCTTAAACTCAGAGGTAAGTAGTCAATAAACTCAACATGCTGGCTAATACATGTTAGTGAGTAGCCTATCTACATTTGTATACTATATGAATAATCACAGAATTATTAAACTGTTGCAATGACAAAAATGTATATAGTCAGTATTTAAGAATTTGCCTGTTCAGTTTTTTACCTTCCATGAGGAATCAAAGTATATACTTTTAGTTAACAGAAATATCATTTTTGCAAACTGATAATTATTATAAATTCTTAAAGTCTGCAAGTATTAATATTTTTGGCCCATATATATATTTGTAATTTTACAATAAAAGTTAAATGTGCCTAACTAATAAAGCTTAATGCATGATTTTCTTAAATTAAATTTTGATATAATTTTTACAACAATCAAAATGCATCCAGTTCTGTCACTTCCACTGGTTAAAAATTTTTTGAACTTCTGAGCAGTAAACCATTTGATTGTTTATTTATTTAGGGATTATGATCTTATTTAAATATTGTATTAATTTTAGAATATGCATAAATAATATGTTATAATAAAATTTGCAAAAGCTCTTGTGTTGATTTTTATTAAATAAATATATTTCAACTTTGAATATAAAATTGAATTTCAGATCTTAAAAATAATTAATAGTTATTGATACAATGTTGCAAATTGTCAATATTTTCGAGTATATACATCCTGTCAAAATGACACTGATAAATTAAATTCATATAACTTCCATTAATTAAATAAAAACAATGACTATATAGCATTGATATATAAATACACTTGCCACCTGAATGGAATTGACTCAATCAAAATATATCCTGAAAGTTGTTACATTTTTATAATGTCTTGGAGTATATGTTTGAATGAAAAACATTTATTAATTAAGATCTTATTAAGAATTATATCTACTGATTGTAAAACTAATTTATTGATTTTTACTAATTAGTTATATTTAATCTTAATATATACTTAAAGTATATACAGTCAATCTGTATCAAAAAATATTAATTGTTCAGATTTTAAAAGGGTTTATTAATTATTAATGCAAAATAATTTAATGTTATACTATCCATAAAAGAAAATGATTCTGATAATTTGAATTCTTTAAATATGTGTATATATAGATTAAATTTTACAATTCTAAATTATATATAAAAATGTGAGCAATAAACCACAACTTCAGAACATTAACTACATAAATATCATGCCTTCAAACATCAAAATAATCTTTTACGAGTGAAAAATGACTTCCTCTTTATCTAATGTCCAAAATTTTATATGGAAAGCAGACTACACAATGGCACTTTAATAGGACAAAAGTTACTTTTACATAGATATCAACATATCCTCATTCAAACCGATTTATAATTAAATTTACATGATAGAATTAA
Organism: Epiperipatus broadwayi; assembly: GCA_028023455.1. Lineage (NCBI taxonomy): Eukaryota > Metazoa > Onychophora > Udeonychophora > Euonychophora > Peripatidae > Epiperipatus > Epiperipatus broadwayi. The sequence continues at coordinate 426,260 of JAQFVV010000244.1, read as the reverse complement.
TTTCTATTGATATTTTAAAAAAGTACTCAGAAAGAAACCTGTTAAATTTATGAAATATTAAATTAAGACATTTGAAAATTGATATCAGTATCACATATCAGCTGTAGCCATTGTGGGTTAACCTTGAAAGGTTATATATTACTAAATATTGAAAGTATCTTATATTAATGTTTATAATTATTTATAAATGTATTATTTTTATAACAAATAACGATAAACATTAAATACATTAATAATTCAAGAAGTGTATTCAATTTCATCAGCTTAATTCATTACTTAGTTTTTTTATTGAAAAGTGTGTTTTTTTTTAATTTTTAATGGGTGATAAAATATTTTTTTAAATAAAAAAAATTATGTGATTAATAAAAAGAGAAAAATAAAAATACTTGTAATGCAATAAATAAGTAAGCCAAAATATTTTAATTTCTAAGTTTTAACGAAAAGCCTACTATTTAATAACTTAAAAGTAGTATATTTTATGACTAATTGTTAGCCTTTTTAATAAATTTTTTAGAATAATTTCATTTTTGCTGCTCATATGTAAGACAACTTCATATCGAACTCACTATATAAATAAATTGTAATATTTTAATATTTTTAAATTATAATTTATAAATCATCATTAAAGATCTGTTTTTATTTAATTAATTTTTACTTTTAAAAAAAATAGTCATTTAATAATCAGAAGTTAACAAACTGCTTTTAAAGTAATAAATTGAATGAATGAAATATTTGAAATAATTTATAATATTTTTTTTTAATATTTCATGCCAGCCTTAATTCATTTTTTAAAAACAGTCTGATGTGATTTTATTATTAAGTGATTCTTTATAACTGAAAATTAAAAAAAGTATTTAATTTTAAATATGAAAAAACCCTCAGATTACTTATTTTTATGTAGGGAATTACTTGGTATGTAAACTATGCAGTAATTATTAAACCTTTTTTTTTTCTATTTTTAAATTTCTTTCTGAAGTAAGAAGGATTTATAAAAAATTAAATAATTAGGTGTATCATTTATCTGCCTATTGCAATTTATTAAAGATTTAAAAAATATTATTTTTAGATTTGCTTAAAAATTATTCTATAATATGACTAAATAAGAGTTAATAAAAAATACAAAGCAATTTATTTTTTGTTTGTTTAAAAGTTATACAAATTAATTCACTAAAATGTAATAATCAAAATAATTATATTATGTAAAAGTGATTTAAAAATTACAATCTGGTACTAAAGTCCAAATTTACTCAATGTTTTTAAATTCTTAGAAATATAAAGTGTTTATTTTTAAATTATTTTTTATTTTATTAGTATTTTTTCTGATTTTCTAAAAAATATTGTTCTATTATATATTATTTAATAAAAAGGAATATTTTTAAATGATAATCTCTAATACATTTTTCCAAAGATTTCTATGGGCTTTGAATAACCTTAATAGAATAAGTAGCAATTAGTAAGCTGAATTGAGCATATCATTGTAAGGCTATATAAAAATGTAATGATGGCAACAATAAAAATAATGAGTAAATATGAATAATAATTATAGAATAGTACCTAGCAATGATGTTACTAGACAACCATCAATTAACATTGCCTAAAATAAAGGGGGTATCTTCTTGTCTTCTAGTAAATTAAAATGAAAGAGCTAAAAACAAGTAATTTAGCATGTGACTAGCAATGATAATTCTTAGCTACTTAGTAATATCATTGGTAGCACATATCTCTAATTATTATATAGATTTATTTATTTATTTTTACTGTTTATATTTTAATAATTTGTGAAAATATTTAATTTAATATAATTTTAATTATGTTTTAATAATTTGTTGATTAAAATTTTATTAATTTTTAAGGAGTTTAAATGTAATGTAATAATAAGATATATATAATGTGGATTTATTTTTAACTATTTTATCATAATAATATTATAATGTATATATAATTAAAAAAATTTATTTTGAAATGTAAACTGCTGACAGATAAATTGCTGTAATTGATAAATTATTTTTTTATTTTTTCTCTATATCAAAATGTTTTAAGATATCTGAATTTAATCATTCTGGGATTATATACTATCCATCTAAACCACAATTCCTGGATTGATTTAGCATCAATTCTTTAATGATGCACTAATATTGAATTAATGCTTGCCTAAATTTTCAATGAAAGAAACTCCAAGACAGGTATAGTGGACTCTGAACTTTGTAAACATGTAATATTTATTGCTAAGAAATTTTTTTATATATAAATAAACCACTGTAATATGTGTTTTTTTTTTAAATAAATGTTTATTTTATTGCTTTTAAAAAGTTAAGCTTTAATTTTTTCATGTGTAATATTACCACTTACATAATCTATGATCAATGTGTAATTCATTCACTATTGTTGACCAAGATTGCTTATATTATAATTATTCTTTTTTTTTATTTTTATAATACATTTATCAATTCTTATCTCCCCATCTGATATTAATCTTTGAAATTTATTCTATAGTCAATAATAGCTAGGCAGATATTTATCTAAAAATACTATATTATTATCAGGACTGGTTGTGGATTGACTAAATGAAAATAAATTTCTAAATATGCTAATAAATAAAACAATTCTAGCCTAGACCCAAAACTTCTGTTGTGGATCTAGTCTTCTTCAGAGTCATCTTGGAATAAGTGCAAACCCTCATAATATATTCCATATAGAAAAATAATAATTTTATATAAATTGATCAAAAAAGATCTTGATATTAAATTTTAAAAAGATCTTAAAAATAATATACTACTGAAAGTAAAACAAAAAAAAAGACATTCAGAAGAAAAATTTATCTTTAATAATTTTCCCCAAATCTGGAATCTGAAAATTGTTTTAAAACAGGATTCTTTGCAATTGAGTTAGTAAAAATAAAACAAAATTAATACTATAATAATATTTTTCCATCAATAAAAAAAAATCTTAGACAACATATTGGTTTGCTGTTTGAATACAAATATGCTTTCTGCACCCATTGTATTTAACAAAACTAAGATTTTAGTAGATTAAATATCATTATTATCATTAAAAGCAAAAAAATTGCAAAAAAAAAATATAGTTTTTAAGTAACAAATCTTACCTTTATTCTAATGATTTTAAGACTGAAAATAATAACAAATCTCTAAATATTTCACAAGATGTATTACAATTGTCATTACAAACTACTGATGATTAAACAACCATGAGATTCAAGCAAAATAAGCCTCTCTTATGAAATTTTAAATCTCAATCTACTTCACCTTTTTTTTATTTAGTCATCATCCAAAATTTCAAACATGAATTCTTTGTTTAATATTGTTCAGAATTTTGTTGCAACTTTTTTCCCAAAGCCTGATTGCCATTATTAAAAATACAGATAAGTTTAATATTATGGATTATCTTAATTTAAAGCATCATTTTAAAAATTCAATTCCTTTTAAATCAACACTACTCTAAAATAAATGTATTTGCATTAACACACACACACACACACACACACATATATATATATATATATATATATATATATATATATATATATATATATATATATATATAATGTAGGAATTTATAAGAATATACATAAAAATAAAGTTACTAGGTAAATAGAAAAGAAATGTATATTAAATTAATTTAAGCGTTTAACTAATATGAAATAAAATTTTGTAACATAAAGTTGTGATATAGATTCATTAAAAAATATACTTCAGCCATAATAGCCATTATATTTTGTTCCATGTTCCCTTTATATACATTGTGCATAGCAGATAAAAGTTCATATTTTGATAATTTTTTTATTTCAAAACATATTGCACATAATACACAAATGCATATCTATATAGTATAGATACTCTTATGTATATAATATGTATATACAAATTAAGATTAGAATGTGTTATGATTAACTCCTGATATCACTGCATGTTTAAATAACTGAAATGGCTTCTATAACTACAGTATCTATTAATAAATGAAATGGTATCTCCTTATATCTGACTCTTTTTTTATTTATAGAAAAGTGTTTTAAAAATTTAAGCTAAATGGGATGAATTTTTATATTGTATCTAAAACAAATCTGATCACAGCACAAATTAGTTAAGGTATAAACTGCTATGTGTGTTTAGCAGTTTATATATATATATAGCAGTTGGATGAACCTGCAATATATATATATATATATATATTGCAGGTTCATCCATGTTAAAAAATTTAAATATTGATATACCGACATTTTGACTTGATCACACAAGTCATCCACTGGGTGATAAAAGGTAGAAAGATGATCGTAGAGGTGCTACAATCACTGATTTGAAAAAAAATATAAAAATATATAAAATCGGATAAATCAATTGTTGTACTTCCAGCTGATAAAGGTAATGCCACTGTTGTTATGGATCATGACATTTACCATAATAAAATTTTAGATTTGCTTGATGACAAAACTTACAAACCATCAAAAAGAGATCATACTATGTATTTGGAAAAAACAACAAAAGCCATTATTAATAAGTCACCTATTGAAACAGAGATAAAAAAAATAAAATAATCCCTCATGAAAAATAATGTGTCTGTCCAAAATTTTATGGACTTCTAAAAATTCACAAACCAGATACTCCCCTTCATCCAATAGTAAGCACAATAGGATCTCCAACTCATATTTTAGCTAGATATTTATCAGGTTTCATTAAACCTACAATCCCATCTATTATATCATATATTTAAAAACTCTTTTCATTTTATTTCTGTTTTAAAAAAATTTTCAATTAATGCTAATGACATTCTGATCAGTTTTGATGTCTTGTCTTTGTTTACAAACATTCCAATTGATGAAGCTTTAAATATAATTTCACAATGTTGCAATTTACCTGACCATATGATTAAACATCATCTCTTGAACACATTTGGACAGCATTACAGACAAGTTTTTGGCACTTCTATGGGCTCACCAAAATCAGGAGTAATAACTGATTTATTCATGGAAAATATAAAAACTCATGCTTTAGAATAATTATCTTTAAAACCTCTCATTTGGCTCAGATACATAGATGACACTTTTGTCATATGGCAACATGGAAAAAATAAATTAGATGATTTTTTTCTTACATTTAAATAATATACATTTTCATGTTAAATTTACAATGGAGACAGAGTCTGATGGAAAACATCCTTTGCTTGATGTTCTAGTCACCAGAACACCAAATAGTTTATCTTTTTCAATTTACAGAAAAAAATACACACATGGACAGATATTTACATTTACATTCTCATCATCACCCAATTCAGATAGTTTCTGTAGCCAAAACTCCTTTAAATAGAGCATTTTACCTTTCAAATAAGTCATCTGAAAGAAGAAATCATATTAATAGTGTTTTATTAGTAAATAGTTATAATTATAAATCTATAAAAAAAATCTTATTTCAAGCCCATAATACGAAACAAAAAGATGATAAATCAGCTATTAGGATTTGTGTTCCATATGTAAAAAAAAACTACAGACAGCATTGAACATACATTAAAATGCTATAATATAGATGCAACATTTTCTACTCATCAAAAGATCAGCAATATAATAACCAAGTCTAATGATTCAATCCCTCTTGAATCTCATGATGTTAATCAAATCTCATGTGAAAATTGTAAAGCTTCTTATATAGGTATGAGTAATCATCACATCAGTGTTAGGAGAGATGATCATGCTAATGCAATTAAACAATACTCATCATTATCAGTAAGTACTCTCACTCCATATTATAGATTCAGGTCATAAAATTGATTTTTCTAGTATCAGGATCATATCCAGATGTGATAGACTCTACCAATGCAAAATTAGAGAAGCCATCAAGATACATAAAAGACCAGATTGTATCAATAAGTCAGATGATACATGCAAACTTCCTCCTATTTGGAAAGATTTTTTTTTTTTTAAAAAAAAAAAAAAAACATTCTTAATTTAACATTTTTGCTATTGGTGGAATTTAAAGGTTTTTTCAAATCAGTGATTGTAGCACCTCTACAACCATCTTTCTACCTTTTATCACCCAGTGGATGTCTTGTGTGATCAAGTCAAAATGTCGGTATATCAATATTTAATTTTTTTAACACAGATGAACCTGCAAAATGTCTTTTATATATGCAACTTGTAAAAATCTTTGTATCAATATATATATATATATATATATATATATATATATATTGATACAAAGATTTTTACTTCAGATCCATTGCTTCAATATATATATATATGTCACTTGAGTAAGAAAATGTTGAGAGAAAAATTAGTTTATGCATTCAATAATATTATGGAATATTTTATAAAGTTATTTTCTAATAAATGCCAACAATGAAATGAAAAATTACACTGTAAAGGAGAAAAAAAAATGATTTTGATGCATGAAAGAATTTGGATTGTGTAGTTTCTAAAATAAATCTAAAGCATTGTGAACCCTTTTTAGTTTGCCTTTTTTGAATTGAGTTTTATATAAAGTCTGTCACATTTTTATAGAAATTAGATGGCAAAGTTAAATATAATAATAAAAATTTGGAATTAATAATATTTTTAAAATTATCATTTGAGATTCAAATATCAGCAATGATTTTTTATTTTTTCCTATCGGCTGACCAATGTAAATAAAATAAAAACTTTGTTTCATCAATTTATATATCAAATCATTAGTTGATATTTGTAAAATTGATTTCACAACATGTTGCGAAGAGAATAAAAATGTTTTTCAAAAATATCTTGTTCTATATTAATAGAAGTCAAATTTTAATACTTAACTGATGAGAAATATTGTTTGAAGAACATGTTTAACTACATCAAATAGGTATAAATAAGTCTAAAACAAGCAACTAAGGTATTCCACTTGAGTCTGGAATCACATTCCAATCCAGGAAGCCCAGAATATTTTACTTTATCTGAAGATTTGTTTTAAGAAACAGTGTTGCAGTTATTTCATACTGAGGAGAGAAACTGCAGGTTAAAACTGTTTTCCACTATAATTTGGATAGCTGTATCTTGACCAATTTCCTAATATGTTTTAATACTTTACTTGTAACAGCAAGTATGAGCATTTTATTAAGCAGCAAACTAAATTAGCTATAATGTGTGGCTAGATAATCAAAAACCATACCAGCTAAAATACATGGAAAATGCAATCATATCCAGAATCTAATGCTGAAGTTTGTCAAAATCAGTTAGTGCCTTCTTTAATGATGTCATAAAGGAAGAAATAAACAATGTCTTAAGGACTATTCCAGATCTACTGATACTACACCTTATGTAATATCACCAGTGATGCTGTATTTCCTCTCTATCATCTTTGAAGATACTAATGAAAAGGCCTGAAAACATATTAAAAGAATGATATCTGCTAAAAACCATTGTTTGGAGCTGTTTAATTATTTCACATGGTAAGATCTTATTGTATATATTATAAGGCTTTAAATTTAAACTTAAATTAAAAATATCCTTGATTACCATTATATTTCATATTTTGTATACACATTAATAGTTGTGAATTTATGCATCAGTTTTTATTTATGCATGTTAATAAATTTTTAGTTATTTTTTTATTCAGGATTATAATATCCACAACTCTGAGAAATCTTGCAATTCACTGGAGGATATGTAGGGATGGCAGTAATAATTTGTAAATAATGATAATCATATCTTAATAAGTTTTCCTAAAATAACTTCTTTAGTTAAAATGTTTGGCACCTGAGAGTTTCATTTTTTTTATTGTATTAAAATGAAAAAACCAATGGGAGGACTTGTATTTATTTTATAAATCATCATCAACACATTGGTTAATATTATTATATATAAATATATTTGAATTAAATTATTTTATTCAAATTTTATCAGCCTATCAACTTTTACCTAATATAAATATTTTTATATCTGGGTTCAAACCCATATACGATTGCAAATTTGCCATTATAATATCAATCAATTTATTTTTAAATATTTAATTTGACTGATGTTTTTTAATTCACAAATCTGATAATACTTTCAATTTAAATTTTATCAGTAATAAATCAATTGATAAGCAAGATATGTTTACAATGTATTAAAATTATGGTATAAACAAAATTAAAAATAAATAACATTATTAATAGTGTATTATGAGAGTACATTTATAGATATATCTACTGACTATGTGTATATTCATTCACATTCCCTCAAAAAATGAAATTTTAGTGTATTGTAACTTTATTTTTTTTTAAAATAAAATGGACAGTGAGATACCAGGTTTTTCTTACATACTCTAAGTTTTCTGATATAATGCAATATTGTTTACCAGAAATGTTTTATCATTTCATATTTTCTAAGTAAAAATTTAATGCCTTAGGCAAAAAATTTTTTTACATGAATTTAACTTTAACTGTTTCAGTAACATAAACTATTGTGACATAAAAATGCTTGTCTTTTTTTATTATATCTTTAATGATGATTTATTCAGTTTATGAACATATAGCCCACTTCTGAAAAATGATTTGTTTTATCATTTATTGAAAAAATTACAAATTCTCTTAATTTATGATTAGAAAATATTTTATCAATGAAAATTGCAAATATTTATTCATTTCATATCAAAGTGGTTTTTTTTCTTCTTTATAACCTAATGCTAAGTGCCCATTTCAATGAAGTTCACCTTAATCATGGTGAACTTTATTGAAAGTGCACATAGCATTAGGTTATAAGAAGAATAAATTACATGGATATTCAGATAAACAAATGTTTGCAAATTTGAATTACAAATACAAAGATAAAAATCAATATCAATAGAATACTATATTATGTTCAACGTTTGAAAGAAAAAAATAGATATATATGAACTTTAGTGTATTTAACACAAAACAAACATTATTAATAAATGAATTCATATTAAAATTAATAAAAGTGCAGCAAGATGAAAAAATGGCTGCCAATATAACCATTTTTAATACATATTCAAAGCTTACTAACTTCCGAAATGTTAATGTTTTTATTTTTTATTTACATTTTTTAAAGATAGCTTAGATTTGAAATAATATACATTGATACAGCCCATGTCATGGTTTCACTATAAAAAAAACTGACATTTTTATAGATTTTATTTTCTGAAAATAATAAGTAATATTCAAAAAAAAAGTTAATTATTAAATAATTAATTAACTAAATTAAGTAAAAACATTATAAGAATTGAATGATTCCTCTGTGTCACAATGTTTTTATTATTTTTGGTTTGTATTCAAGATTTCTATAATATATACTTAACTACTGATTGTAGAAAAGTGATAAATTAGCAATGTGTTTAGTTTTAAAGATGATCCAAATAATACTCAATTGTCCAATCACTTTACTACTTTTACAATGCTTTATTTTGCACCCTTTTTTACAGTTTACAGTTTCGATTGCCCCAGAAATCTTCTTCAGAATGTTATATCTCCTAATCTCAACTTTTACAATCAAATTTTATGATTCAAATAAATTGCAAAAAAAAAAAATAGTTTATATGTAATTTTTATTGGAGAATTTTAAAAAAATGATTTTTAAATTTATCAAAATTTTTGTTTTAAAAAAGTCAATTTATTTTCTAGATTGGATTTTTTTTTTTTAATATTTGATGCTTAAAGAATGTTACATTTATAAATAATTTTAATTTGTGTCTTGATGACAAGAGTTTTTAGAAATATATATTTTTTCATATTTATAAAAATTTTAAGCTATTGTAGATTCCATTTTTGCACATCAAATTTTGGTAAAATAAGAATATATATTATATTTTATATTTTTAATGAAAAACAAATTGATAAGGTCAAAATAAAAAATTATACAATATTGCTATACTAGACAAAAAAACTTCCACTAAAACTCTTCCACAACAATGATTTCATCTATTAATAAATAGACCTTTTTAAGTGAAATTCAATAAGTTACATACAACATATATCATCAGAGTTTCTTTTATTATTTTTATTTCACTTCTTTTACAAAAGATATCCTCTGCATTGTCAAATAATATTTTATAACCTATATTTAGTTCATGAATATATAAATCTGAGTTAGGATATCTATTTTTAACTCTACTCTTATGGACTTTAATTCTTTTATTAAAAGTTCATTTAATTATCTTTATAACAACTACAATATTGTAAAATTATATAGTTTCTATTAACTTACTAGTATAGCACTAGGCAGGATTTAATTATTTATTGATAAGATTAGTACAAATTATTTTCCATCTAATTAAAAAGAATAGTTCCTCATAAAAAGAATAGGTGCATAATGGAATAGGCAAATAAAAGAATAAATAAATATATATATATATAAAAAACAATTAAAAAGAAGATAGATAGACAACTAGAAATCAGATACATATGTTAATAGGTACATATATAGACATATAAATAGCTAGGTAGATAGAATAGACATGAAGATAGATAAGTTAAGTTATAGACAGATTAGGTAAATAAGAAGAGAGATATTTCCTCATATTATTTTTTAATTATTTACATTTAAAATTATTTATATGAACTAATATTATTTTTCTCTATTATAACTCAATGCCAAAAACTATCATTTAACTTTTAATTGATATACTTTTTTTCTACCTACAACGAACTTATGTATAAATAATTTATTTAAATAAAATTAATTTATTTTCTGTTAAATATTTTTTTTCCATGATAAACACAAATCTATATCAGATTTCAATAAGCATGTTGTTATATATAAAAAAATTGTTATATATATATATGTGTGTGTGTGTATAATTTTCTTGGTCAAATTTTATCTAAACTTAATTTGTTACTGTATATGTGTCTATATATTACACAATTTAGTGTTAATTATTCTACAAATATTATTATTGGTTAATCAATTATAAAGGATTAATAAATTTTAATGTTTCTATGCAATGATAAAATGAAAAATTCGACAATTAAACACTTTTACTCAACACTTGAACTTACAATGTTACAAGAATTTCTAAGCAACTAACCATAAAATTATGTATAGTAATTTTTGATATGATTTATTTGCTAATGACCAATTAGATAAATAGATAGATAAGTAAATACGAGTGGAAACAAACAAATGAATTAAAATAAAATAGATAAATTGATTAATAAATAAGTGGATATATATATATAAAGATAAAAAATAGGTAGATATGTAGGTAGGTAATCATATAAATAGAAAGAGATAATTGGACAGATAAATATTTAAAATAATAAAGAGATAGACAGATAAAGATATAGGTAGATAATAAAAAGATCGATAGGCAGACAGATAATTAGATGAATAAAAAGGTATATGAGAATATAGACAGAAGATTAATAAACAGATAACAATAGACAGGTGAATGAATGAAAGGATAAAAAGAAAAGAGATAGATGGTTATAATAATAGATATAAACATAAATAGGTAGACTAATGGATAGATAAGAAGATAGAAAATAAAAGCAAGAAAAATAGAGGAATATACACATAGATAGAAAAATATATAATAATCACACACTTACATAAATAGGTAGGTAGGTAGGTAGGTAGGTAGATAGGTAGATAGGTAGATAGATAGATAGATAGATAGATAGATAGATAGATAGATAGATAGATAGATAGATAGATAGATAGATAGATAGATAGATAGATAGATAGATAGATAGATAGATAGATAGATAGATAGATAGATAGATAGATAGATAGATAGATAGATAGAAGTAGCTCATTAAATAGACTGGATAACTATGTATAGAGATGAATTAAATAGGTAGCTAGATAAATTAGATAAGAAAGTAGGTAAGGTAAATAGATAAATAGAGAGAAATATAATCAAACAATAGATATATGAGCATAAGAGTTAGATAGATTATGTGAATGTACAGGATAGACAGATTATATAGATGGCTAGGTAAATAGCTAGAAAAGTAGATTAGATAAAAAGACAATTAGATAAATCCATACACAGATAGATATAGGTAAATAGGTCATCTTCATTATCAACCATTAATGAAACATTGAAGAATGAAGGTCTCACCAAGTTTAATCCAGTTTGGCTGATATTTCTCTATAATACACCAGTAACCTTCCTTATTCCATCTATTCATCTCACATGTGAAGTTTTTTTTAGATCTTTTGCAGTCACTTGGAATTCAGTTTAAGACTTTTTATCACAGTAAAATATCCAGCCCAACTCTATTTTAGTTTTTTTAATTTTTAATGATGTCTGTGATATGTGATTTTCTAATGCATGTATTACATTTTTAATTTTTTTTTTTGTTATTGCTAACATGTATTTCCCCATACTTTATTACATGTGCTGTAATTTGTGAATTACTCTTTTGTTAAGAGTCTAGATTTATAAATCAGAATCGGTGAAACACATTTATTAAAAGCCTTCCTTTTTAAACACTTAGCATATTTCCTTTTAATACTAAGTTATTTCTATTAAAACACTTTATCTAAGTTCAATTTTATGATTAATTTTAATCATTATGTTTTCATCTGTATTAATAATCTGACTAACATATTTATAGTTGTTAACTTTTTTTAATTCATAATTATCAATTCTTATATCTTTCTTCTGAAAAAATCCTTTAAATAATAGTTTAGTCTTTTAGCATTTATTTTTAATCTTAATTTTTTGCTTTCATTTGGCAATTCTTGAAACATTTCCTGAAAGCTCTGAAATATTGTTTGCAAACACCATATCATAAGCAAAAATTATATGACTTAAATAATCTCCATTTACTTTTATTCAGTTGGCTTCCGTTTTAATTCACAAAATATTTCTTGATAGAATCACCCTGAAGAACACCTTTATTAATAATTAATATTTTCAATATCATTATGTAATCTAATCAATGCTCTTATATTTACATAAATATTTTTTAGAATATGACAATAACTTAGGTCAATATTTGAATGATCTAATGCTTTAATCACCAAAGGAATGATTACAGAATCAAATGCTTTTTCACAATCTACAAATTCAAAGCATAAGGACAATTCATATACATTGGTTCTTTCTATAAATTTATCAATATATAGATGTGATTTACTGTGCTAAAATCACTTTTAAATCCAGTTTGTTCTTTTGTTTGGTTAAAATCCCAAATTCATTGATAGAAGACTGTTAAGTCTACAAGTTCTAACAACTTCTTCATTATCTTTTCTGGATACCAATATTGTTGCATTCTTTCAAATCCTCTGATATGTTTTTATTATTTAGATATTTGATATATAACTCTGATAGCAATTTTTCTATTTCTTCACCTGCTTCTCTTAAGATATCAATTAAAATTCTTCCATATCATAAATTTTTTCCTCAATGCATGGATTTGATTGCATGTCTCACTTCTTTATTTAGCAATTATGAAGATGTAATAATTTAAGATTATAATTTGTTTTCTTGTTTTTTTTTATTATTATATAATTTTTTATTGAACTTTTCCAATACATTTCATGATATCATTTCTTTTTATATAGCTCCAACTTTTTCTTTCTTTTTTTTTTAGCAGAAAAAACATTATTTCCAATATCAGGATGTTATTTTATACTCTTAACACTTTTATTTTCTTATAAGTTTTTCTTTTTCATTCACTTATATATATATATATATATATATATATATATATATATATGATAAACAAAAATGCAAGTTAAAAAACTTGCTAACGCTTGTATTTATGTCCACAGATGGCGTCCTACCAAAAACACCTATCAAGCGTATATTTCGTTTACATAAACGTCAGAGTAGTTAGTATTCACTATCTCTAACTATAATTCCACTTTCAGATCATGATTTCAAGCTATTTGCTATCGTCAGTGAAAGACAGGAATAAAGAAACTAGATCTAAATACAAACTCTGAGCGTTTATGAAACAATTTCTATTCAGCTTGCAAGCATGATCGGAAGAGCACACGTCTGATCTTCAAACTCAGCATAGCAAACCAGATAGCTATAGGGTCTGATCTCAGTTCAGCATCACCACATAGTAGAAGCCTCTGCAATCTATATCATTGCAAGAAAGACCTCAAAGGTACATTTATGATAAACAAAAATGCAAGTTAAAAAACTTGCTAACGCTTGTATTTATGTCCACAGATGGCGTCCTACCAAAAACACCTATCAAGCGTATATTTCGTTTACATAAACGTCAGAGTAGTTAGTATTCACTATCTCTAACTATAATTCCACTTTCAGATCATGATTTCAAGCTATTTGCTATCGTCAGTGAAAGACAGGAATAAAGAAACTAGATCTAAATACAAACTCTGAGCGTTTATGAAACAATTTCTATTCAGCTTGCAAGCGTGAATTTTTTAGACACGTAATGTCTTCAAACTCAGCATAGCAAACCAGATAGCTATATGGGTCTGATCTCAGTTCAGACCCATATAGCTATCTGGTTTGCTATGCTGAGTTTGAAGACATTACGTGTCTAAAAAATTCACGCTTTCAAGCTGAATAGAAATTGTTTCATAAACGCTCAGAGTTTGTATTTAGATCTAGTTTCTTTATTCCTGTCTTTCACTGACGATAGCAAATAGCTTGAAATCATGATCTGAAAGTGGAATTATAGTTAGAGATAGTGAATACTAACTACTCTGACGTTTATGTAAACGAAATATACGCTTGATAGGTGTTTTGGTGGGGCCATCTGTGGACATAAATACAAGCGTTAGCAAGTTTTTTAACTTGCATTTTTGTTTATCATAAATGTACCTTTGAGGTCTTTCTTGCAATGATATAGTTGCAGAGGCTCACTATGTGGTGATGCTGAACTGAGATCAGACCCATATAGCTATCTGGTTTGCTATGCTGAGTTTGAAGACATTACGTGTCTAAAAATTCACGCTTCAAGCTGAATAGAAATTGTTTCATAAACGCTCAGAGTTTGTATTTAGATCTAGTTTCTTTATTCCTGTCTTTCACTGACGATAGCAAATAGCTTGAAATCATGATCTGAAAGTGGAATTATAGTTAGAGATAGTGAATACTAACTACTCTGACGTTTATGTAAACGAAATATACGCTTGATAGGTGTTTTTGGTAGGACGCCACCTGTGGACATAAATACAAGCGTTAGCAAGTTTTTTAACTTGCATTTTTGTTTATCATAAATGTACCTTTGAGGTCTTTCTTGCAATGATATAGATTGCAGAGGCTTCTACTATGTGGTGATGCTGAACTGAGATCAGACCCATATAGCTATCTGGTTTGCTATGCTGAGTTTGAAGACATTACGTGTCTAAAAAATTCACGCTTGCAAGCTGAATAGAAATTGTTTCATAAACGCTCAGAGTTTGTATTTAGATCTAGTTTCTTTATTCCTGTCTTTCACTGACGATAGCAAATAGCTTGAAATCATGATCTGAAAGTGGAATTATAGTTAGAGATAGTGAATACTAACTACTCTGACGTTTATGTAAACGAAATATACGCTTGATAGGTGTTTTTGGTAGGACGCCATCTGTGGACATATATATATATATATATATATATATATATATATATATTGTAAAACATTGATCACTTTTTAAAAAAAAATGTACATAATGTTTTTTTTTTCAATGAAATATTTACTGGTGAATTGTTGCTTCTATGTAGAGATTATCATTCTTAAACTCTTAATATTATATCATTTATCTTCTTGTTGATTTCAGTCACGTTTAAACCATCTTTAAAAACTGTTAGTATTTGAAAATGATTTGCAAATTCTAATTTAAATTCATTCAAGGGTTTCTCAAGGATAATAATATAAACAATTAATCATTGCTTTCCATAACAGTTTTCATGTCTAATTTTGCATTAATATATATCTTATATCTCACTATCACTTCCTGTGTTGATTATTAAACATATTATAATTCTGAAATACATATTATCTGTTAACCAAAATATAATACAATTCTGTTGTACCTTCATTTGTATGCTTCTATGAACATTTCTCTTTAGGATTGTTCTCCGAGATAGAATTCACAATACACAGGTTTTTTGCTGTGAATTCCACAAGTCATAAATCTAAATTCATTTGCATTCAGTATCTTCCATTACATTGAATAACTAATCTTAGCCATTCCTTCTGATATAACATCAAACTCCACAATATTGTTCTTCCACTTTTTATTGAATCCAATTTTATTTCTGCTTCCAATGTTTATGAATTTATAATAAAATTTATGCCTATTTTAAAATAAATTCACTTTTCACATTTTTGTCTAACTTTGCGAAGTCCAACAATATCCTCTTTTATATTAGACAGTTTTTATTTCAATTCATGCAATATCTGCTTCATTTGAAATTGACCTGCAGTTGCAAGTACCTTAAATAAAAAAAATCACATCAAATGGTAGCTTGAATTTATAATCACAGAATTCTTAGCATCTTCCATCTTCAGCTACCAACTGCTGCTTTGTTTCATGCATTTACAGTCTCCTGAGAACAAGGGAAATAATTTGGTTTTGTCTCTCATGATTGTAAATAACTATTTAAAGAAAGTGTATTCACACATATTTATTCTATCTCCAAGAAAACTTTACTAGTATTCTATTTAAGAATTATCAGGTAATTGAAAGAGAATTATTTGATCTTAAACTCAAAGATAAAAAGCTAATAAAGTCACAAAGTTGACAGGCTTGTTGGTGAACAGCCATCCATGTTTATTTACTATATAAATAATAATAGCTGCAATGATAAGTATGTATGGAATTGATATTAAAATTTACCCTGTTTAGCTCCTTTATGGCTTCAGAGAGAAATAAAAGTGTATAAAAAAACATAAGTGTACAGATAAATATAAATATATATATACATACGTAAAGATAAATTCATAGAGATAGATTTTGATAGAAAAATTATTTAGTTAGACTGATATAAGTCCATAAATAATTGTCATTAAAAGCCAGTCAACATTTAGACAATCCCAATATCAATAGCTATCAACAATTTCAAACTGTTGTCAAAGCAACCAATTTTTAACAATAAAAGTGGAATCCCAATTATAATTATAGATAAATCATTATCATCATTATTTTCGACCATTATCAAGCTACTGCTGGATAAAGATCTCTCCAAGTTTAATTTATCTTCTCTAAATTTCTAGTCTTTATTCTCCAAATCACCCCAGCACACTTCCTTATTTTATCTATCCATCTTACATATGGTCTTTTTCTAGATCTTTTACAATCTCTTGGAATCCAGTTTAAGATTTTAACTGCCCATGTATTGATATCTCTTTTAACAATATGTTCTGCCCAATTGCACTTCAGTCTCTTAATTCTTTCAATGATGTCAATAATACTTCATGTGTGATCACTTCTTGTTGCTCCTAACATGCATCTTTACAAACTTCATAGAGTAGTCTGAAGTATCTGCATTGCTCTCCTGTTGAATGTCTAAATCTCAGATCTGTAAGTAAAAAGTGATAACACATTTATTAAAAATCTTAATATAATATACTATGTACTCCTTAAGTTACACTTCACAATGCACTTTTAACATATGATTTATTTTATCTCCTCTTGCATACAGTTTCAACTGTCCAGAAGTCATCATCAGGACTCTTATAAACCTCACCTCCCCTACACCTCTAACCAAAATAACTTTCATTTTCAAACTCGTTGCTATATTTTTTTTTAATATTAAGTTACTTCTACCAAAAGCACACCAACTAAGTTTAATTCTATGATAAATTTTATCCACTATGTTTTCCTCAATAGTAATAATCCTGACAAAAATATTTGTAGTTGCTAACTTTTTCTATCTCATTATTATCAATCTTTATTTTTTTATTTGAGAAAATTCATTGAAGATTATTTTAGCCTTTTTAACATTTATCTTTGATTCTATTTTCATACTTTGATCAGATAACTCTTGCAACATTTTGTGAAGCTCTAAAGTATTATTTGAAAAAACAACTACATCATTTGCAAAAGCTAGATGATATAAATAATCTCCATTTTTTTTATTCTCTAAGCATCCCATTTTAATTTACAAAATACTTCTTGCAAAACTGTTTCAAAAATTTTGGATGTATGGAATCACCCTATCATTTACCCTTTTCAATGTTCAATCTTTGTAGTATCATTACATAATCTAATTGTTGCTGTTGCATTTTTATAAACATTCTTCAGATTATGACAATATCCTTGGTCTATACCTTGATGATCCAATATTCTATTTACTGAAGAAATGCTTATATTATCAAATCCATTTTCATAATGATAATTCATATACATTTTTATAACTTCTCTCATTGTTTGAATATGATGCACTATATTAAAATCACTTAAATCCAGCTTGCTTCTTTGATTGGTTAAAATTTAAGATTCACTGTAGAATAGTTTTATAATTATTTTGGTAAAAATTTAGTATAAAAGTGATAAAAGATAGGTCTGTAATCTGTGATGTCTTCTTTATCACCTTTTTAAATATTAATAGTACATTTTTTCAATTATCTAGTACATCTGTATCATTTAGACATTCAATATATAATTTTACCAAAAAAAATGTTATTTCTTCACCTGCTTCTTTTAAGATATTGGTCATAATTATATCACTACCTGGAGCTTTTCAATTTTTCATAAATTTAATTGCATATCTCACTTCATTTAAAATCCTGGTCAATACAGAATATATACTAGTTATAGGAGGTACATTTCTTTGTTCTTTATTGCCCTACACATTCCATCATGTCATCTCTCTTTTTAATATCTTTTTTTCTTATTGCAGATATCTATCTTTTTTTCTTACTGCAGAAATAAGATATTAAGATGTTGTTTTACACTTTTGAGACTTTTATTCTCTTCTATAGCTTTCCTTGCTAGTTCACAATTATATATTTTTTATATTATTATCACTTATTTTTTATATTCATTTTACAAAATTCAAGATATTCAATCCATATAATACTAAATCATTCATGCACTTTACTACTGTTACACAGTGCTTTATTTATCTCCCTCTTTTACAGTTCACAATGCTTTATTTACCACCCTTTTTTACACTGTAACAATAATAAAGTGCATTGATGATTTGGTATTATATTGTATACATTTAGCATATACATTTAGCAATGCCATAAAAAAGATATTCAATCCTTTTTAATGCATCAGTTTTATATGTTTTCATATTCCTTTTTTTTTTCATATATTGTCTTCTTTCGGTAGAATTTTTACAGGTCAATTGCTGCTTTTTTATACTAGCTATCTTTGTTACAGCTTTTAAAAGTGTACCATTTATCATTCAAATCTGAATCATGTTCAAAATCTGTTAATATTTGAAATGATTTGTAAGTTCTAAATATATATAAATAAATATACATAAATAGATATAGTTAGAAAGATAAAAATAGATAGAAAGATGTAATAGGTAAATAAACCTTTCCAAATTTTATTAAATTAATTTAACTTTAATTACTATAACATTAATTGTTTGAATAGATTCCAATCTACTATATAGACAACTATCTGCTCATAGCTTATAAATTAAGGCTCATATTACTAGTCACCTGTTGTGATCAATTACAGGTTATGTTATTAGTATGCAATAAATAATAAAATAATTGTAAAATATAGGAATTCACATCTGTACTACAATGGTATTCTACCACATATATATCATATAGTGACTAGCAGTTGCAAACATATCACTATACAACATGTATATAATAGTAATAATAACAAGTCAGATGTCACATGACTTATATATAGCTTGCACTTACAAATATGTAAAATTAAGAGTGTGCTAATAACTCTAAACAAGCTTTTTTTTATTTATGATAAATGCTACTACAAGAGAAGGCATTCAAATCATTTTTATCTTGGATTGTCCCCATCCCCAGACCGGTTTCGACCTATGGGTCTCTTCAGTGAGGAGTTGGGACATTAGATCTAAAAAACCAACTCAAGCAAAGCACTTATCTAAAAGATAAGATCTGAAACTTTTAGACATCTACATGTCTTTAAAGTCAGCTCTCCAACTGAAAAAATCATATGGGCCTGAACTTAATTCAGATACTCCATATATTAGTAGGCTTAGCTCTTTAATTTAGCTAAAGCCACAACAGGCCCATATGATTTTTTCAGTTGGAGAGCTGACTTTAAAGACATGTAGATGTCTAAAAGTTTCAGATCTTCTTCTAACAATTATCTTTTAGATAAGTGCTTTGCTTGAGTTGGTTTTTTAGTTTTAACATGTATATAAATAAAATGGATGACATGTGATAGGAATTGATCATCTATCACACATCACTGTTTTAAATAAGATAAATATTGTAAGGGATCAGCAGTCACAAATGATGTTACAATTGTCTAATACTAGCACATTATATAAAAATGAGAATCAGATGTTACTCATAACCTGAATTGATGGATAGAAGCCATACATTCTTATCAATAATAATAATTCAAATACAAAACTAATTAGCTAAAACTTACCCTTATTTAACAGAACCCCAATCTAGCTTGTCTATGCAGCATGATTGCCCTCCACTCATAATTTAATAAATTTACTGCTTTAACATATTTCTTTTAAATAAAGTGGCAATAATGAATTAACTAATATATGCCTTTTGAGAACATGGCAAGAGATTGTGATTACAAGCTAATTGCCTTTTATAAACTAATTTATTACAATTAGTGCCAACAGAATTGTGTCATGATATATAAATTGAACAAATTACAATCTTTTGCTATCCCTGTTCATAAACAGATTAATTACATAACTATTTATTAACATATTTTATTAAATAGGATATAATAATTAACTAATATTAGTTTAAAGTTTATACTTACTCTTTGAAAAGTTCAGATTCAGTCATCAAGTATTGACAGCATTGTTTTTTTAGAACCATAGCTATGGTGAATGTTGGTTTAAATGACTATTTCACATTCATTTTGGATGTATAGATATTAATTAGATCTTGTTTTGGTGACTGATCTTCCTGTAGCATTGGACATCAGACTTTGCCTCTTCTAAGGTGGATACATAGCAGACACACATACAGATGGTTTTATATATATATATATGGATGCCCTTTTGGGACTCAGTGATGATTTTTTGGCCTGCTATCTGCCAGTTTGGAAGATCAAGGCAGATAATGGCTTCTCTACTCTTGCCTGGTAGACTTGCTGTAACTATTACATAAGAATTTATTAAAGCAGAATAATAGTACTGGAAGAATAATATTCACTGGCAGGATTAAGATATAATAATAGAAAGATAATCATAAATGTAATTTCTAGCACTATTTATATGATTTGGAGTTAATTTTATCTGTAAAATTTGAAACAATCTCTTGTTATTTGGTCCCTTTGATTTATTGTGTATAGATAGCTCCATTACTTTCATTGAGGTCCAAGTCTATTTACAATATATTTTTGAGTGGGAATAACAGCCTTTTTAATTAAATTATTTTAATTATTTACCTTTTAAATTTTAATCTAGTAACCTGTTTACAAGCATTTTAATTACTTTTCCTAGAGTGTCATTTCCATCTTTTTTTTATTGTTGGAAGAAAAATACATTTTTTTTAAAACCATTTTTAAGTTAAATTTAGAATCAATTATCTTTTTAAATTTTAGAATATATTTTGCATTTAACACAAAATAACTATATAATTAATTATACCATATATCTTTATGTGTGTATTTATAATACATATGTTTATTTTTTATTTATTAAATATATTAAACTTTTGAACTTAAATTTTGTTCATAATATTTTTATATGCAAACATGAAATATATATAAATATATATATATATCTAATAATTACAATATTGTTTTTAATTAATGGATATTTTATTTATTATATATATATATATATGTAGCTTCAATATAGATAAACAGACTAGCAGATACCAGATAGATGGATGAATGGGTAGGTAAATAGATTTGGGCAGACTGTGAGACAGATAGACAAATAGATAAATAAATAGATGGATAGATGGCTCAATATATAGATATATCATAAATAAGTAGATAGATAGAACATTGATAAAGAGATCCACAGATAAATAGACAGAGGAGATATAGATAGATAGATAGATAGATAGATAGATAGATAGATAGATAGATAGATAGATAGATAGATAGATAGATAGATAGATAGATAGATAGATAGATAGATAGATAGATAGATAGATAGATAGATAGATAGATAGATAGATAGATGGATGGATGGATGGATGGATGGATGGATGGATGGATAGATAGATAGATAGATAGATAGATAGATAGATAGATAGATAGATAGATAGATAGATAGATAGATAGATAGATAGATAGATAGATAGATAGATAGATAGATAGATAGATAGATAGATAGATAGATAGATAGATAGATAGATAGATAGATAGATAGATAAATAAATAGATAGGTAGTTAGATAGATATTGTAAAGGTAAGGTTAAGTATGTTTATATTATTTAAACTTAATTTAATTTACCTGATGTTAAACATTAGAAAATACAGTGGCACATATATATGTTTAAACATTTTCTTTAATAGGGTGGTGATTACCACTACTGAACTAATATTTACAATAACTGATTAGTTCATGGTAAATATAAGTTACTTCCGATAAAATGGACATGAAATAAATATGCAGATCAGACAATATTACATATTAATATGTTAACACACTATTTAAACCAATAACAAAACAAAACTTTAATTCATTATAAAATATAACTGTGAGTCAAAATATAATTTTCTTTTTTTTTCTTCACAGAATCACTTCTCCAATCTCATTTTTTTTCTTTTTTGTTCTTTTTTTGGTTTGTTCACATGCATGGTGAAAACAATAGTATTCAAAGTTTATTTGATTAATTTTAAAACATTAATCTTTCAATAAAATCTTATAATACTATTTATTATTTTTCTCCCATGATGGAATACATTTGCCATAGAGTCTTTAGTATTTTATTGAATTCTATATATGGTAAATCCTTATAAATATAAGACATTAATTTAACTCATAACATAGGCACATGAATCTCTCTAATATGAGATAATTATAATTGATACACATTTCTTACAGTGATAATTCTGTGGATTGGTCACTTCAGATCTGAATCACAATTTAGATTGCACTTTTGAGACTGATCCCTACATATAGATATAGAAATATTTTAACTATTCGACAGTGAACAAACAGCTGCATACATATTATAAGCTTTACTACATAAAATACAGTTCACAGCAATCAAAAGAGAGCTAAATTATGTGTAAATGAATTTGATGGATTTAAATAAATGTTTAATTTAAAGTTACTACTTATTATTTAATACCTGGACACTTTAAATATTTTACTAGAATTGATCCTTTATATTTAAAATGAATAATATTCCTTTGATTATTTTCTGACAATTTCTACATGAAAAAAATTTTTTTTTTTACAACAGAAAAAACTATTAATTAATAACGAAAACAAATTTCAATTTTAAATACAACTTGTGTATTATTTGTAAAAGCTTACTGTCTTCTTTTTTTTTCAAACAAAACACTTGCTTTAATGAAATAAGTAGTAACATAAAGTTTTTTAGAATTAAACATATTGAAATAAAGTTAAAATAATTAATATGTTAGAACTAACAGTCTAAACAGTTTTTTAACTTACAAAGTTCTGCAGCTGGAGTTTGATTTCTCATGTGATGGCAAATTAATTTCATTTGTAAATTGCTATAATGTCCTTTAACAATCTCTTATTTTGCCATTTGAAGAGATTTGTTTGAATATATGTCAGACTTGCAAGAAATCAGCATACTGATGTCTTTTGCAGCTTGATTAAAACAACAATCCAAATTTAATTTAAGAAAAATTGACTTTATATAGGTATGACTTCTTGTTTTGAATACCTTCATCTTGTTTTTTTACATGTTTGACTGTTTTTCACACATCTTGATAATCTTGTTTTAACACCTTCCACATCTTATTGCCACCTGATTTTAAATGAATTACAAAAATTTCAAAAACACTTTTATTGTTTAACTGGCTGTATTTGCAAAACACTGATATTATTAAATTGCCTCATTTATTTGCTTGTTTTTGAATTTCTTACATATAAACAGGCTTCATATTTTTTAATTTAATTAGTTAAATTCTTTTTTTAACTGAGTTGTTTTGCAATACATTCTTTGATAAGGGAAAATTTTAATATAATTTATGAGTTTCCTTTAAATTTTTTAACTATTTATTTAATATTATTTTACAATATAACATTTAATAATTTTAACATTTGATTTATATATATTATTATTTCAATTTAATACCATATTCTTTTACCTTTGAACTGCTTTATTTAGCAATCTTTACAACTCTATCCCAACTAACAACCATGTAAATAACCCCACGGCTGACAATGAAATGAATAATATATTACTCAATTCAGTAGATAGATAAATAGATAGATAAGTAAGCAAGTAAATAGATAATTATTTAAGTAGGTAGATGGGTAAATAAATAATTAAATATGTAGGTCGGTAAATAAATAAGACAGACAGGCCAAAAGTCAAGCATCTAGTCAGTCAATTAAAGAGAAATACACAATTATATACATTTCACGCATAGTGAATTCATATGTAATATTCATTAAAAATAAATGACATGATGTTTGTTGTATTTTAAATTTGTAACAAAATAAAAATAAATAATATTTTAAAAATAAGTTATTTTCTATATTTGATCCCTCTTTGTTCTGGTGAAGCTAATTTTAATTATTTTTATGGCACCTTTGAAAAAATTACAACAAACTTATTTTACTATATATATATATAATGACCAGATGGAGTCTTTAATCTTCAAATGTTTGTAATTGCTTTTTGAAAAGCCATTAATCTTCAGGAGAGTTTTAATACGAGGTTAAAGTCCTACAAAGTTAATGATCTTTTCTTCATTTATAATTTATTCTTTATTGCCAATTTAAAATTAATGTTTATATTAAATTAAAACTATAATACTTTTGAGTAAAAAATGGAGTGTTATACTTTAAAAAAAAAAGGTAAAACCAAACAAACTTACTGAATTACTTTCTTTTTTTAATTTTGTTTAATGGTAACCGCAGTTATACTTTACCTGGACAGTATTGCAATTTAGCCATAAGCTTTTTTATTTCTCTCGAGACTTAACACTTTGTTCAATTATCGTGGATAAAAAAAGAAATCTTTTATGGTAAAAACATGGAATGAAACAAATAATCGTTTGTATTACTGTCCAGAATTCTTATTGATAGATTTACTTTTATTGGAAAAACTACGAACAATTGAGAACACTAATATATTAAGATAAAAATTATTTCTTATGAAAAATTGTGTAATTTAAAGTTGTTGTTTTTTTTTAAAAAAGGAACACTTTTGAAAATCATCTAGTAAAATTTATTGGGCATTAACCTATGTCCGTATGTTTCTACATACGAACATAATTTCTCAAGATATGTGACAAAAACCCAATTGGATTTAAACTATATCTCATACTTAATGATTGTGTTTTTTTAATTATTAAGATCAGTAATTATCATGCTTTTTTACATAACACGTGGAAGTTAACGAACCCCTACTAAGTGATAAATCTAAAATTTTCTCGTAGATTAATTAAATGTCGAATTCGATAATTATTTTTTTCTTAAGACATTTTAACAATTTTGATAAAAAATATGCAAATCAATAATGACAAACTGATACTTTTTTTGCAGTTTTGTCAGTAAATAATATAAACAATAAATATGTGAATAGTGATTTTTTTTTTAATCTTGCGGTTGTTTGAATAGTGACATATTGTTTATTTTTTCATTTTTTAAATATGTGACTAGGAAAAAAGTTTTTTTGTATCTTGTACTTGTTGTCAATCAGTTGGAAGTCAGGTGAGAAAAGATCTCATGATTTGCAAAAAAAGTACAGGGTGTATATGAAATCGGTACCAATTTTGTTTTTACAGTTTGTATTTTAGTCTTATTTTAATAAGAGTAGACATTTTTTTCCTTTTATTTTATTTTTTTTTTGAAAAAAATCAAAAACAAAAAAAAAATTACATCCTTCTATTATTATTTTTTTTGTAAAACCATCAACTGTTTGCTAGTAATACAGTGATTGGAATTCATAAGTAAACGTTATTTTTGAGAACAAAACTGAAATTCTGAAAAAGATGCAAAGCACATCATAGTGGCATAATGACAAATGTGGTAATGACAATCAGGAGGTTTTTCTAGCCATTCTTCATGACGTTTGTGCTACTTATCATTGGTAAACATCAAAAACAAATTAGGTTCAACTGTGACCTTCTTTGCACCTTTGTTTTGTGTGTGTGGTTTTAATTGCAATCAAAAACAATCCTGAATTATTTGGAGATATTTATTTTCTTTGTATATGAGTTTACTTTTATTACTGTGGATTGTTATTAATTACTGCATAAGTCTTCAAAAAAGGGAAACAAAAAACCAAAATAATAATAATAATAATAATAATAATAATAATAATAATAATAATAATAATAATAATAATAATAATAATAATAATAATAATAATAATAATAATAATAATAATAATAATAATAATAATAATAATAATAATAATAATAATAATAATAATATGTAAAATTAAGAGCGTGCTAATAGCTCTAAACAAGCTTTTTTTTTTTTATTTATGATAAATGCTACTACAAGAGAAGGCATTCAAATCATTTTTATCTTGGATTGTCCCCATCCCCAGACCGGTTTCGACCTGCCTTCTCTTGTAGTAGCATTTATCATAAATAAAAAAAAATAAAAAAAGCTTGTTTAGAGCTATTAGCTCGCTCTTAATTTTACATATTTGTAAGTGCAAGCTATATATAAGTCATGTGACATCTGACTTGTTATTATTACTATTAATAATAATAATAATAATAATAATAATAATAATAATAATAATAATAATAATAATAATAATAATAATAATAATAATAATAATAATAATAATAATAATAATAATAATAATAATAATAATAATAATAATAATAATAATAATAATAATAATAATAATAATAATAATAATAATAATAATAATAATAATAATAATAATATGCAGCTTTGTTACAATTTGTATTTTAATGTTATAAAAGGAGATATAAAATTTTATATTGACTTTTAAAAAAAAACCACACAAAATGAAATGAAAAAAACAGAAAATCACATTCTACCACTAAATAACATCATAATTCAAAAATATGTAGCAAATTTATCACTGTATTTTCAGGAATGCTCAGTGGTTCACCAGTTATGTAAAAAAAGCATAGAGCACATTGTAAATTGTTATATTGAGAGTTCTGCTACATAAAATATATATTTTAAATGCCCCCAAAACTGACCAGACTTAAATACATTTAAAATATTTTCATAAAGCTCTTATCTTATGCTAATCTAAATATATCTTATAGAAGCATTTGTATTTAATCTTGAAACTTTTTGACAGTTCTGCAATGTCTGTCATAGATTTTTTACTTATCAAAGTTATAGATATTGCCATCCATTATATCAATTTGTGTTTAGTTTTTCTGAATTCAAACTATACCTGTCTTACATAAAAATTTAAAATCTTTTCTATGGTGTAATCATTTCATATAACCTTTGATTCCTTTTTAAGCTTTAAGAAAATTGAGCAGAAACAATTCTTAATGTCTATTCCCTATGTTCTTGTAGTTACAATTATTATTATTATTATTATTATTATTATTATTATTATTATTATTATTATTATTATTATTATTATTATTATTATTATTATCACCATCATCATTATCATCATTATTATTATTATTATTATTATTATTATTATTATTATTATTATTATTATCATCATCATCATCATCATCATCATCATTATTATTATTATTATTATTATTATTATTATTATTATTATTATTATTATTATTATTATATGATTAATCATTATGGTTAAATAAATAAAGATGGATTGCTCACCAAAGTAAATAAGTCAGAGTGATGAGTTTATTGACTTTTTACTTCAGAGTTTAATATCAAGAAGCACTGTGGTTTTTCTTTGCAGTTTCCTGATAGTTTTTAACTGAAATATCAAATTAATTGTCTTAAAGGCAGGATGAATATGTGTATGAATCATCATTTTAGATATATATTTACAATCATGTATAGACAAAAATAAATTGTGCTCCTTAATCCAGAAAATTATAAAGACTCTAGCCAATATAGTAGATGGCAGCAGTGGGGGATATTAAGAATCATGTGATTTCAGATCCAAGTTTCCATTTGATAATAATACTTTATTTAAGTACTTAAAACTGCAGATGGCTTTCAAATGAAAAAGATTACATAAATTGAAAAAATATTTTTTTTTATATTAAGTGGGAATTGATGGATTTTGTGAAGTTAGAAGAAAAAAGGAAAAAATAATTGATTTTAAAAGTGGATTTGTAATTTATTATAAAAGTGGAGGAAAATTCATTATAAATAAAAAGTGGAAGAACAACATTGTGGTGTTTGGTGATATAAAGATTATATATTCAATGTAATGGATGATACCAAACATACATAATTCAAGTTTATGTTCTATAAGTTCTAATTATAATGAAAAAATACTTTTTATATAGATGTACAAATTGCTTTTGATCAAATCAAAAAACATTTTTAAATTGTCATATGAGATTTTAATCCTAGAATTAGTAATGATTGAATGCTGAAAATAATGTGTATAAATATGATTAAAAGTGAGAAATGGTTGAAACCACTGACTTGTAGAATTTACAAAAAAAAAAAAAACTATGTTATGAAATCTTTCTTTGAAAAAAAATCTAATATAAAATGTGTATGGAAGTATCCAAATTAAGATGCAGCTGAATAACATTATATTTTTAGCAAATAAAAAATATATATTTCAATGTTGTAATGTTCCTATTAGATTCAACATGAAAATGATTGAAGGTTAATGAAATATAAGATATATTTTTATGGCAAAATTGGAGAGACAAAGACTGTTAAGAATGTCAGTATTATGATATGATATTCTTAATCATCAGAAACATTCCAAGGAATTTAAATGAAAACTTTGAAATTGTTTTAAATATTACAAGATTTTAAAAATGATTCAAATTTGACTAAAATCAATAAGATAACTAATAATTTATTAAGAACTGACAACAAAATAGTTGGTATAAAAAGCAGCATTTTATCAATAAATGTTTTATGGAGACAAATGAATAAAGGAAGAAAAAATAAACATAAATTCTTTTACAAGAGCTCCATTAAAAAGAATTGATAATCAATTAGCAAAGCTCTTTGATTATCTAAAGTTTTATAAAATATTATTATAAAGGTTAATAATGATATAAAACATATAATTGTAAATTGGTAAGGAAAACTACCAAAAAAAAAAAAAAATCTCATGATTGTAAAACAACATTTTGATAGTGGAAAGATTAAGAAGAACACATGCAATAAAAAGAAAACATGGAAGTATTACTAAAAGGAAAGCTTTGTAAAGAATTATATAGTAATAAAGAATGTGAAACAAAATATGACCTACAGTTATTAAATCTTCTGAATGGCTTAGAATTTTAAATGAAGAAGTGAGCAATACAATTAAGTATATGAAGAGATTAAAAGTTCCAAGATATAATGGAATTATATTTGATATCTTAGATAAAGCAGTTGACAAAGTAAAAAAAAAAAAATGCTGTCAAAGTTGTATATCAAATGTCTAAATAATAAAAATATCCCAGATGATTGGGAAAATGTAGTAGTATTATTGGTATTCAAAAAAGCTGATAAGGAAAATAGTAAAAATTAGGTAAGCTATCATTTTTAATCAGTTTTATGTAAAAAATTTATCGCAATAATTCCTTGTCTTCAGTGAACATAGGATTCTAACTAACTGGATTTAAAAGGGGTTATAGACTAAAGGATTACATTCTTTTATTGAAAAAAAGTTAAAAATATATCCAATAAATATAAGGTGCTATTATGTTTTGGATTTATAAATTATGGAAACATATATGATTTATATAAGCATTTTTTTAGTGTTAAAGCATTATATAATCAAGATATAGGCCCAGGATACTGTCACATTCCGAAAAAACATTTATGAAAATGCGGCAGCAATGATCCCATTACATGGTGATGCTAAAAATATTCACATTGACAAAGGATGATTCTGTATGTCCAAAACTTTCTATGGCAGTTTTGAAAATTTTTTGTGAATTAAAATGAAAAGATAGAGATGTAAAAATAAATGAAGATTGTTTATGCTTCAGAGCTTCAGAAAATATTGCAAGAGTTATCAGATGAAAGTCAGATGGTAGGATAAATGCTAAAAAGATTAAAATAACATTCAATAGATTTTCTCAGAAAAAAAAAGATTAATAACAATGAAATAGAAGTTAAGTATTACAAATACTTTGGACTGATTACTAATACACTTGCAAAGATAGCAAATGAAATCAATCATAAAATTAATCTTGATGGAGAGCTTTTGGTAGGAATAATTTAATATTAGAATGAAATATAAATATATGATTGAAAAAGAACATTATGTGAATTTGAATTTTTAGCTACTTATTAAAAGAGCAATACAAAGGAGATATTTTAGAATTAATAAGAATAAATTGAAAGCAAAATACATTGCTGAGATAACAAATGGGCATCATTATTATCAATGAAGCAATTAAGAATCTGAAATGAAACTGTGTGAATGTATTGCTAAAAGAGATGATAATAGAAAGACAAATTTGCATTACAAGAAAATATAAAAGTCTTAGAACAAGACCACATATGACATGAGTGAATGAAAGAAAGAAGTTTATTGGTGTACTGTGAAGAAGAGAAACGAGGGATTGGAGTAACTGGGTTAAACTTGGAGAGGGCTTCACCTTGTAGTGTACCTTTAATAAGTGGAAATGGTAATGATGATGATTCCATATTTTATGGACAATTGAAGTTAGAAATTGTTTGTATATATAATTTGCTTCACAACATAATTTTGTTTGCTTATTACTATTTGCTTCATTACTAAATACGTAGTATATTAGTATTTAATTAGAATGCAATTGCTTTTAATGCATAGTGTTTCTTTTATATTCATAAATTTATTTCTAATTTATTTTCTTATCTATATGCGACAACACTGCTTTTGGTCTACAAAGTAATGTACATATGCATTACCTTATCTATTAAGAACATTTTTAAAAAAAAAAAACTTTGATATATAGATATAACTTCAACATTATAGATTTAATGTTAAAATATCTTTATACATATTGAATATGTATTTTATATTTTTATATTTTACAAATATCAATTTAATCTAAACCAAATCATTACATTGTTCTTTTAGCATCAACAACAGCTTTCTCTCAAATAAAAATAGAAAAATAAAATTGAAAAAAGAATGAAAAAATCAATGAAGATTGTTTTTTTCTTTTACTAAAAATCCATTGTTAAACTTAAATACTTAAAATATTTACATGATTTAAAAACACATATGAAAAAAAAATAAAGTTTAATAATCTGGGAAAAGTAATCTAAGCTTTACTGATTTTTTTTTAAACATATATAATATACTCGTTTATGTATATATGCTTTCTTATAGAAACCCATCCACAAATACATACACGTATATACAGAGAGCGAGATAAGTAACTTAAACTGGAATTAACCTTTAAGTATATACTATAAAAATAATATTTATACAAAGAAACATTGAACTGTAAACGGATTACGGCACCATTTCTACCTCCTCTAATAGTTTATGTATTTATAAACTATTAGCGATTATGAACAAGCTTTAAGCAGAGTATAACTTAATATTTATTTATGTAATTAAGATTGTTATAATAAAGTTTATAATATTAAGTCCAAATTTTTTTAATGTATACTTATATTTGACATAGCAGGCTCAAGTGCAGATAATTTTCGTTCCAATGAAGAAGTAAAGGATTTTATAAAGAGAAATAGAAATATTTTGATCAAACCAAAAACATTGGGACTGATTAAATCAGGAGAAATGTTAGTGGTAAAATTCGCAGAATGATTAAGAGAATATTATAGACAAATTTAGATAAAAGACAGAACTAAGAGAGAATGTCGGCTTAGGAAATTGGCAGAAAAAATAAACTATATATTAAAATCTTTTCGATTTAAGAAAAATCCAAAATGAACATAAAATATTTAAATAAAGATATATCGGAGTTAATTATATTTTGAATAACAAAAATATGCTTTTTCAAGTCAAAAATATTATTATTAAATTTATATGATTGGTGTATATTAATATGTATCACCAAAGAGGCAAAGCTATTAAACAATCAGAAGCCATAGGTATTATAGAAATATCCTAAGAAATTTAAAATAGAACTTGCAAATTATTTTCTAGTATTAATTAACAAACTAAATAAGTTTCTTACTTGAATGAAATAGTATAAAACTAATCAAAATAAGTGTATTTTACTAAAAATACCACAAACAATAAACAACATTTTACCAGTAAAATTTTGATTAAAAGAAATCTTTGTAGAAGAAGAAAAAAATATAAGCATGTAAAACTATTTTATTACAGTTTGTATCTAAAAGACTTATTTAAAATGTTCATTTAGAACTACTTAATATTTCATCATTAGTAGCAACACAAACAAATGAATATGGCGATTCCAATTCCAAAAGAAAAAATTGAAAAGACAAGAAATAACAACAACAACAATAATAATATATTTAAATAAGCATTTATTTTATTCTGTATTGGTGAGAAAGTATTCATTTATTATTATTAACACTCTCAAAGCGTATGCACAATTAGTGTGAAAGGCTGATAATTGACTGTAATAATAATATATTGGAAATGTTTTTTTTTATGGTTATGCAAATCAGTCTGTGAAACATAAATACATCCATATATCAAACACATCGATGTATATTTGATTTATTTGATAACTGCAATGGTATTTTCTAACTCCTGAAATAAACTTTTCTTTGTGAAGTGCTTTAATACAATGTTCTAATTGTAGCTCTCCAATTTATTCTATTCTCCAGTAAATCTTTCCAATGAAAGCAATCAACATTTTTCATCTTTACAATATCTTTGAGATAATTTTTAATGTAAATAGTAGCTTTCCCTTCCTTATAAAGAATGCTCAAGTTTATCATAAAACACTATTTTAGGGACTTGTATTGTTCATTCATTTTACATGTCCAACATAGTGAAAAATTTTGTAATAATGAAATCATCCAGAAAGTTCAAAAAGATATTGATTGATTGGTCTTTACAATCCTGTCACTGTATTTTTAAAATATTAATGTTCATTCTTAAATAAAACTATTCCGGTATTATTACATTGCAAAAATGTGGTATCCAACTCTCACTTTCATACACACAAAATAAACTTCGCATACAACCAATTTAATTTAAAAAATTATTTCATTGTGATGAATACTCTGCCATTTAATTTATTAAAAACAGCATATTGGGAATTTTTATTGCACCTCAATATACAATTTCATCTTTGATAAAGAAATTGAGTTTTTTTTAATATTAATTATTATTATTATTATTATTATTATTATTATTTATATGTTACATTTAAAACATTAAGTACATTCTATACATCATACGTTTAGAAAAAATAGCACAATCACCAATAGGCTATAAATCTATAATCCTATATGATGATGGTTTTTTTAATTGATTCAAATTAAAAACCATACTATATCACATCTTGATCTCTGATTTATTAAGCCACATATTAATATTTTCCATGACCACAGCCATTAAAATTGAAAACAATGTTAGAGTAGCTGCATCTTATTTAATGTGAGGTTTTATTTTACATGTCTCAGATTTTCTATCTGTAATAATATTTTCTCACATTCCATCATATAGAAACTGAGTAAATTTTGGAGGACAATCAACTAATTTCAGAAGTAATTATGTCAAATACCATGACCAAATTAATAAAACAATATATAAATAAACCTTTCCTTGCATTTCCCTAAGAACAAAATTCATGTTTAATACCTTTTTATTGTCTAAAACCATATCGCATCTGTAACAATTATTCATTTATGACTGAAAGAAACCTATTCAATAAAATCCTTAAAAATAACATTGAAGCACATTTCACTTTGGAATTATATTTGGAACTGGTGTTTTGTCCATTAAACAATTGCAAATGTTAGGCTGTCTTATATAAGTATCCTCTATCTTAATTCATAAAAAATGGTTTTAAAATGATCTATCTCATAAATATGGCTAAATTCCCATCTTTGTAATAGTTTAAGCAGAAAAAATAATTATAATATCATTATTAGCAAAGATGATAAAAGTGATGCATATAAATATTTACATATTTTAATATGGTACATAGAACATGTGGAGTTTTTAAAATGGAAACTCTTTAAGAATTGAACATAGATCAGTCCAAGTTGCTAAAAAGCAATTGTGCTTTAAGAATGATATAGTTACTCTTAATAAAACTCAACTTCCAGAAGAAAGTTTAATTGAACAAGATTTTATTACAATGT
The DNA here is from genome assembly GCA_028023455.1 of Epiperipatus broadwayi. NCBI lineage: Eukaryota > Metazoa > Onychophora > Udeonychophora > Euonychophora > Peripatidae > Epiperipatus > Epiperipatus broadwayi. The sequence continues at coordinate 391,752 of JAQFVV010000244.1, read as the reverse complement.
TTTTTAATTATGTCAGAGTAAAAACTTTTCCATGGAAATTTTAATGTTCATGTCAAAATAATAAGTATAATATAGCCTAAAGTTACTGGATATGAACTGACTCAATAAAACTGAAGGTCTTGTTACTATTGAATTTTTTGCACAACACATGGGCATATTGTTTAGATAAAATATAATAATAAGAACATCAAATTTATCCAAGCTCAAAACAATGGAATATGTTACAATTACAATGAGAAATGTAAAAAAAGTTAATATCAGAGAAGTACATATTGCTAGAGATTGTTGGACAGATTGTAGATTAGTATATTTCAAAATTAAATTGACAATTATATATCTATTTAATATATAGATAGGAAATTTGATTTTCTTTAGAAGAAATTACTTAATATGCTAAAAAACATTAGCTGTTACATATCAATTAAAAAGTATAAAAATTTCACTTACAGTCAGGTTTTTCAGATTTTATTGCTATTATATTATATCTAATGCAGCCGTGCCAAGTTTAAAAACACTTTTTCAATTTAATATTTAACACAGAATTACACTGTTGCACATGCGCTTTGAAGATTTTAACTATAAATGAATGAATACTAACACTCAACCACATGATAAAGTCTTTGGAAAAGATAGAATGGCCATCTATCTTTTCGAACCCAAACGCTTTTGTATGGGCGAATCTTAAGTGTTTGAAAGTGAAAGCATGAATATATTAAATAATCACTTTATATTAGTATTACATGCTTGAATGAAAGACGCTAATGAAATTTACTAGAATTTACGAAACGTCATTCTTCTTATTTGATATTAAATGTATGTAAATAAATCATTTTTTATAGCACGATGTTTGTAAACTGTAATATTTAACACAGCATTACACGCAAACACTTAAGATTCGCCCATACAAAAGCGTTTGGGTTCGAAAAGATAGATGGCCATTCTATCTTTTCCAAGACTTTATCATGTTGTTGAGTGATAGTATTCATTCATTTATAGTTAAAATCTTCAAAGCGCATGTGCAACAGCGTAATGCTGTGTTAAATATTACAGTTTACAAACATCATGCTATAAAAAATGATTTATTTTTTAATTTAAGTAAATCTAGAATTATCTTAAGGAGTGTATTGTGGATATGAATAAATCTGTAGCTGAGTTAATAAAATAAAAATTTCTGATTAGTTCTTCAATAATAACTGTATTATTATTACTGACTTTATTAAAAGAAAATATAGCATTCTTTGCTTAGCGGAATAACTAAATCAATTTGAAGCTTTATAAACAATAAATATTCGAAAAATTGAAGTACAACAAAAGACCACAAAAACGTTGGAAATGACTGATAATTAAAACTACAAAATCAGTTGCTGATTGTGTGGTCATTTTTAATGCATTGAAGTTACATATATATATACACACACAAAACTGATATTACAATCTTAATAAATAAATGAATGAACTTTTTATATGATAATAATGATATTTCAAATGCAAGGTAGTGCACTAATTTAATGATATATATTTAACTAATTTATTTAAATTTGGATGGAGATATCAAACTCGATAGAGTTAAAACAATTCTTCGTAATCTTAAACCTTAACGTATTGCAGGCAATAATGAAATGCCTGGAGAAGTTATAAAATATGTCGAAATATCAGCTCCACAGAGAGAGAAAGAAAGAGAGCAAAAGTCTTTTAAGCTGGCTATGTAATCTTAATATTTTTGCCAATTTATAAGAATAAAGAATATCGAAAAATTGTAGTAATTATTGTGAAATATTATCTTCTACAGCAAAATTATTTTCAAAGATTTTATTATAATACATTGTTTCCAGTCCTAGATAAATAATTACCTACGACTTGAGTGTTGTTTTAGAGAATCAAGAAACACAATAGAAATGTTTTTTGTTACTGTGAAAATGCAATGAAACTTCAAATTTTATATATATATTAAAAATGTCAAAATATACAATCCAATTAAATGATTTGAAATTTTTTGTTTGTCCATCAAAATTTATTTATACAGCTTTTAGTGATTGAATGAAATTGTTATTAATTGCGAAGGGAAAATTACGATATGTATTCGCTCTGATTTTATTTTCTATTTATACCACAATAATCTGTAATTGGTTTCATAATCACGTGAATAAGTTTTAATGATTTAATTTTCATTTGAACTGATTAGAACTAAAATCAAGTCTTCATTCTTTTTATTTCATGTTTTTCAGTATGTTAATAGCTGTAATACCTATAATGACTTTGATTTAAAAATTGATCTTTAAAAATACTCGATCAGTTTTAAAAAAAAATAATAATAATAACTTTTAACTTGTATGATTATCAATTCAAGAATGTGAATCAATTTGAATATGATAATTTTTTTTTAAGATAGAAAGATAGGTTGGGGTAGGAAATATTCTGTAGAGTAGTACTGTATTTTATCTAATAACTACAAACAAATTATTTGTTTATAGATTTGTTGGTCTAGCAATTAATTATATAAACATGTGCTATAAACTTTTTATTATCTTAAGGTAAAGACACTGAATATATTTTATTTAAGATATGCTGTAATATTGGTGAGAAAAAGGAAAAGATGAAAGGCCAATGGGAATGTAACCAACCAGGTGGATATGATGATATTGTGTATATATATATATTGTAACAGGCACATACGCCGTTACTTTATTTTTTTATTATTATTAAACATGAAAAAATAAAAGTTTGCAAATAAAAACTTCTTTTTTAAGAATTAAAAATTGAAAATAAAAAAATCATCTAAACTCGTATATATATATATAAAATCGCACAGATAAGAAATTAAAAAAATTATTAACGAAACTTTATTTAAAAAAAAAAAAAGAAAAAGTTTTAAAACTAAATTTTCAATAAAAACTTGAAAAGATTTAGAGATAAAAATATATCTTCAAGTTTGGAAAACACATTAATTAATCATAAAATGGAAATGATTGCTTTAATTAGTTAAATGTAAACTAGCTCTTGGGCATTTAAAAGGTATAAGCAAAGGTCAGATAGGAGAGAAAAACAATGGGATCAGATTGGCCAATAAAAGAAATTTCTCATGGAATTGGACCTCAGCAAAAAGACCATCACCATCGTCGTGACGTAATGTCCACTGGATCTGAAAGTCTACTATAAGAAGTGAATGAAGAAAGAGGAGAGGAGAGATTATGACAGCAGTGGTAATATGTGTTAGTGTAGAATTGAAGGAGAAGGGATTGAAAAGATGCACTCTTCAATCCCTTCAGTTCTGCTAAAAAAAAAAGAAAGAGAAATGACCAATTGTTTTCTACATTGAGGACCAGCTAAAGTAAGACTTTCAGATGAATAAATAAAATGGCTAACTGGATACAAATCTCTTCAGGACGGCATGGGAATTCATGTTCAAAGATGGCAAGCAACTGCAAGAAATTAGAAACTACTGATGTTTCAAAAATCGTAAGAACATTATGAACATTAATTAATTTCTAAACAAAAAGAACTGCTAAACTTTTCACTATTTTAAATAGAAGAATTTTCTATCTGACTAAATTAGTTATAATTTTATTTGATGTATTTCTTTTGTAAAATCATTTCCATTTTTTTTTTTTGTTTTTTAAGTTTTTATTATGATTTCTGTTTTTCATTAAACTAAATTATACTGATGTTAAATTTAAGTCAGGCATGAATGGCTATATAGATTTGTGAAGTTTTATTAGGGGAGGGTAATCTTAGGTTATTCGTTTCGTAGTTGAATTGGGTCAATGGATTGGATATATTGGTGTAATTAGTAGATGTAGTATGAGGTTCACTATGGGCAGAATCGCTAGTATATGCCGCACACCCCCTGTTGCCTATGGATGGGATTGTAAGTTGGCAAAAAGGACAGCAGTCCCTTCCTATGGAGTTTTTTGTGTTGCTCTTCTCATCAGATAGATGTAGTATTCCTATCTGGATGAGAGTCAATTTCTTTTCTTAACCTATATTTGTGCTGTCATATTTGTATTATCAGATGGATTGACGTTAGTTTAACTGTGAACTTTTGGCCTAAGGTTAAATAAGGGATAGAATATTTTCTTTTCAAATGCAAATCTATGTAGTCTATTCATATTCGACGATCTTAATAAAAAATACTAAATTCATTTATACTCGACAATCTTAAAATAGGTATAAATTTCATCTGTGTGGATGATTTAAAATCTTAAAATAATAATTTAAATTAAAAATTAATATTAAAATCTAAATAATAAATGTTATTCCTCAAATTTAAAATGATTATATATGTGCGTAAATAAATATTGTTTGTGTGTTAATTACTGGCAGTGGCTTTTATTTTTTTATATTTATGATATAAATTAAAGATATATATTATTATCTCTGCATCTCCACTGAGCTAGTGACAATGGGCTAACGGTCTAAATATAAAATAAAGTGGGATCATAAAAGCACGTTTCTGCCTACTTTATAAATTTTCTAGGTTCAAATGCCTAGATGGCGCCTTTGTATTGCAGATTATGGTAAGATTCAATTGTCACTTTCTTTTGGATCATTATAATATATATATATATATATATTAAAGTGAAATGAATGAGTAGTAACAGACTTTAAACAATATTTCTTTAGCATTTGAATATGATTTTTATGGGAGATCTACATTATGTATTTGTTGTTAAAATTATCTCAAAGATATTCTAAAGAGATTCAATATTAATATTTTTCAGTGGAAGAATACTGTTGAAAATAAAATAATAAACATTTACAGTTTGGGTATATGTTGAAATTTAAAAATAAATAAAATAAAATCCAAAAGATCATTACAAGATTTCAAATAAATATATTTTGGAATAAGCATATAATGTTTAAAGGTCTATTTTGGACAATCATTATAAAACTTAGTTTCAAACTTTGTTTTTTTTTTTTTATGAAGCTAGAATACCCACTCTCAATGATATGTTCATTAATAATGATGATGATGATTGTAAATATAATTTTGAAATATAGAGAAATATATAAAAATATTTGTAATAGTACTAGTATATAATAATAATATAAATACATAGCACTGCAAGCTTATGTCAATATTATAATATTAATTAGAGTTGTAATGAAAATTTTAAGATGTTATTGTTGTAATAAAAGTAATGACAGCATTGAATTCTGAAGCTGTTGTAGGTTTTAGATAATTTTAATAAGTAATACAAGCAAGAAGATGTTTAAATCAGATTTAAACATTTGCTTTAAGTCATACAGCCATATTAAAGTTGACATATATTAATCATAAAGTGAGACAAGACAATTCATTATAATGAGGTGAATGAATTATATATGCCATTGAACATCCTGAAATATTAAAAGACGATAAAACATTTTGAAAAATGCTTTTTATATTTGCAAAATGTCAATGATGTCTTAATGACATGCAATCAATTTATGAAAAATTAAACTCAACAGTCAGATATATTTATATATAAAAAAATGTCCTGATTACTTATTTTTAAGATGCAAATGATGATTGTTTAAAGCTCTGCATTACAGAGAAATATTCTGCAACTAGCCTCGATCTGTTCTGATAATAAATATAACTATTGAACTTTTATAACAATACTCTATGTTAAAATATAAAAAACATTAATACCTGTGATAAAACAAACTGTTTAATATTGTTACAAAAAATTATCGAAAAGTTCCAATTCTAGACAATTAGTTAAATAGAGATGGGTATACGATCCAACATTTGCTTTTATTTTTATAATAGTGTTTATAAACTTACTATCAAAATTAAATTTAGATTTGATGATAAAATTTTTAATTTGAATCAATTATAAATATAAACAAAAAAAAATATTTTCTTGTATTATTGATTTGCAATAAGCTGCTAATTCAAGAGATGTTTTACAGAGGTTGTTAATATTTTAAATCTATTTGTAAAGAATTTGATTTAATAATTAATGTCAAAAAACCCCAAACATCGCGCTATAAAAAATGATTTATTTACATACATTTAATATCAAATAAGAAGAATGACATTTTGTAAATTCTAGTAAATTTCATTAGCGTCTTTCATTCAAGCATGTAATAGTAATTTAAAGTGATTATTTAATATATTCACGCTTTCACTTTCAAACACTTAAGATTCGCCCATACAAAAGCGTTTGGGTTCGAAAAGATGGCCATTCTATCTTTTCCAAAGACTTTATCATGTGGTTGAGTGTTAGTATTCATTCATTTATAGTTAAAATCTTATGCAACAGCGTAATGCTGTGTTAAATATTACAGTTTACAAACATCACGCTATAAAAAATGATTTATTTTTTAATTTAAGTAAATCTAGAATTATCTTAAGGAGTGTATTGTGGATATGAATAAATCTGTAGCTGAGTTAATAAAATAAAAATTTCTGATTAGTTCTTTAATAATAACTGTATTATTATTACTGACTTTATTAAAAGAAAATATAGCATTCTTTGCTTAGCAGAATAACTAAATCAATTTGAAGCTTTATAAACAATAAATATTCGAAAAATTGAAGTACAACAAAAGACCACAAAAACGTTGGAAATGACTGATAATTAAAACTACAAAATCAGTTGCTGATTGTGTGGTCATTTTTAATGCATTGAAGTTACACATATATATATACACAAAACTGATATTACAATCTTAATAAATAAATGAATGAACTTTTTATATGATAATAATGATATTTCAAATGCAAGGTAGTGCACTAATTTAATGATATATATTTAACTAATTTATTTAAATTTGGATGGAGATATCAAACTCGATAGAGCTAAAACAATTCTTCGTAAGCTTAAACCTTAAAGTATTGCAGGCAATAATGAAATGCCTAGAGAAGTTATAAAATATGTCGAAATATCAGCTCCACAGAGGGAGAAAGAAAGAGAGCAAAAGTCTTTTAAGCTGGCTATGTAATCTTAATATTTTACCAATTTATAAGAATAAAGAATATCGAAAAATTGTAGTAATTATTGTGAAATATTATCTTCTACAGCAAAATTATTTTCAAAGATTTTATTATAATACATTGTTTCCAGTCCTAGATAAATAATTACCTACAACTTGAGTATTGTTTTAGAGAATCAAGAAACACAATAGAAATGTTTTTTGTTACTGTGAAAATGCAATGAAACTTCAAATTTTATATATATATTAAAAATGTCAAAATATACAATCCAATTAAATGATTTGAAATTTTTTGTTTGTCCATCAAAATTTATTTATACAGCTTTTAGTGATTGAATGAAATTGTTATTAACCCTTTTCCCGCGCTCGACGAGGCTCCTCGTCGACATCTGAAATCACTCTAACTCAGTTCGTTTTCATACGAAAAAATTCGTTAAATACGTATTGAATTCGTTTTTAAAAGTTCTGTACGATGGTGACATCTTCCGATTTATTTTAGAAGTAAAAAATAGAAAAAAACGCATTTAAACCTAAACAAAGAAGGAACATTATTTGTGATTGGTTCTTAGCATGCTCTCAGCCGAAAAAGACATTCTGATTGGCTGGAAAGAACAAAGAAACTGCCTGATCAAAGAAAATAAAGAAAAACGCTGAGATTTTCATTTCGAATACGATTTAAATTATTATTAAATAATATTTATGGAAATTAAACATAATTTTCAGAGAGAATAATAAAAAAACAAAATTATTTTCGAAAAATATTGAAGATTTTAGTACAAATATTGAAGTTGTAATAAAAAGAAATATTTACTTTTCTATAACGTAAAAGTCGATCTTTTTGTTTACATTATAACTTTTATGTTGCCGATATTCAATATCTTAGAATAAATAAATAGCAATTTATTTTTGAAAGAACTTTCGTTGTGTTCACAACCTTAAAAATTAATTATATACTTTTTATAAACGTATCTGAGTTGAATTTAATATTATAGGCGAATATGTTTTAACAATAGGCTTTGTCTTCAGTTTGTGAGTTGGCCAATTAAAAGATTTGATTTTTATCTGATACAACCAATGATAAAATTAGCGGTTTAAGGGTTAATTGCGAAGGGAAAATTACGATATGTATTCGCTCTGATTTTATTTTCTATTTATACCACAATAATCTGTAATTGGTTTTATAATCACGTGAATAAGTTTTAATGATTTAATTTTCATTTGAACTAATTAGAACTAAAATCAAGTCTTCATTCTTTTTATTTCATGTTTTTCAGTATGTTATTTGCTGTAATACCTATAATGACTTTGATTTAAAAATTGATCTTTAAAAAAACTCAATCAGTAATAATAAAAAAAATAATAATAACTTTTAACTTGTATGATTATCAATTCAAGAATGTGAATCAATTTGAATATGATAATTTTTTTTTTAAGATAGAAAGATAGGTTGGGGTAGGAAATATTCTGTAGAGTAGTACTGTACTTTATCTAATAACTACAAACAAATTTTTTGTTTATAGATTTGTTGGTCTAGCAATTAATTATATAAACATGGCTATAACCTTTTTATTATCTTAAGGTAAAGACACTGAATATATTTTATTTAAGGTATGCTGTAATATTGGTGAGAAAAAGGAAAAGATGAAAGGCCAATGGGAATGTAACCAACCAGGTGGATATGATGATATTGTGTGTGTATATATATATATATATATATATATATATATATATATATATATTGTAACCTAGTGTTATTGACACTTGGTTTATTTAGCATCGTTTCCACAGGAAAACAAAGCTATCCTTTTCTAGGAAATAAAAAAATAAAATAATAATAATATTAAGTGATTAATAAAATATGCTATTTACTCACTTTAACGTGTTTTAAGCAAATAACTAAAAAAATTTGGTAATCCAATGTCATTTTGAAGAAGGGCATGAATAATTTAATTAAAATATTAACAATAAAAGCAATTTAATATAGTATAAAAGCACATATTATAAACAGTAATTGATTTTGGATGGGTAGGGGGAGAGTAGATGAGTATCTTATCATAAAACACCATAACTTCTGGTAATTTTTAAATTATTTTAGATAATAATGTATACAGAATTATACATCACTAATAAACATTGTTAATTAAATGTATTTATTATTTTTCATTATTTGTCAAATTACTTTGTAATTTATTTAAATCATACGGAAAAATATATGACTGTAATAAGTTTTTTTTTTTTCCTTTCTTTTGTTTATGTATAATTAAATGATTATTTTTCTGTAAGAGGTCGCTAAAAGAAGACCGCCAAAATTTTGAGGAAAGTTTAGTCTGACTATAGTTTTACAAGGAGGAAGCAGTACTGAAATTCGGTAACAAATTTTTTATTATTTTTTTAATTGCAGAAATAAATATAAGTCCAGTAAATTTTTAATAATATCATGCATTGTTAATCCTATTTGATAAGAAATTCTGTTTTCTGGTGCCATCTACCTATTTAAAGCTTTTTATATGCAAAAATGTACTATCTTATGCTAAAGTTCAAAATGACCATATTAACTACAGCAATCACGGAAAGTGTCATTATATTTAAAACAAGTACTATAAGTAATTTCCATGAAATAATCAATGATTTGTTAACTTTACCTTATTTAATTATCTTTTCGTGGTATAAAAGAAAATTTATAATTTAAAAGACATATTATAAAAGCCAAGGAAAGTTAACTAGAAAATTTCGCGCTCTTTCTAAAGGACATTGTCTGCTTTGGAAAATAATGTAAGTTCCCCACGTCAAAATATGTTTTATTCACTGAAAATTATCTAGAAATAATATTAATGATAAAGGATATTTACTTATGCACCTGTATATTTTTAAAAAAGAAAATATAAATTTTCTCAAGGCAAATATCAGAAAATTTGTATGTGTGCATTTACGGAGAATTCCTTATTAAAGACAAATTACAATTCCTAGAGTAGGAATAAAAACTACAAACATTATTGACTTAATTATAACCTTAATATAATATGTTATATTATACATCAACTGGAGTCATTAAAACTTTATATCCACGTAAGTCAGCTGCAGTCCGTATAATAATATTATTTTGGAAAATTCGCGCATTATTTTATTCATAAGCCAGCTAGCTAAAAATGATACGTATCGCCAATAATAAAAAGAAAAGAATTGTATATGTGATCATCAATCGTCAAATATTCATGATGTTAAAATATGTATTGTTTTCTTGGATTCCAAAATTATAGCAGTTAATTCAAAGAAGAATTAACATCCAATGCTGCTATGTTTTCTTTGCCTAATTTATTAATTGCACCAGAATGGAGGCAACTTTTATATAAATGAAATAATAAAATGTGTTTCTTATTTTAAATTTGCTTCGTGAACTACGAATGGATCAAGTTCTTCATCTAGATAAATTGCCCAACGGAAAAACATTTTTATAGTGAGATAATAATCACTTGTTAAGTAATGATTTTTTTTTACTAATTTGTAAAATTATGTGTATTTTTTTTTTATTATATCAACAGGTTAAAGGCTGTATAATCAAGTAATATTTAAATGACCTTGTAATCATAAAGGTATGTTTTCATATACTTGTTCTAGGTTAAATTTATATTCGACATAAAAAAAAAAATATTTTTTTTAGAAAATGTGTTTACTTATGATATGCATTATGGGTATAGATTTATATGTTAGATGCGTAAAAGAAGAAAAATTCAGATACTTAATACGTAAAATCTCTAGTTAAAATTATCAGAAGTAATTAAAGAGAAGTGCTATACAGGATATTACTTATTTAAAGTTTGAAACAAATTTGTACTATGTTAATTGCGGAACTTATCTCAATTATTCTTTATTAATGCATTCACTTAATTTAGTTCAAGATACTAGACTACCAATTACTTGTTGAATGTTTCTTGGCAAAGGTGAAAATTATTATGGTTTATTCTGTGTTATCCATTGATTTCAGACGTTGATCTAAATATACCCCGGAACATAAATTTAGTGTAATTAGTGTATTTGCTTGTGTTGCTCCGATATAGCATCAGTATATGATTAATATTCGCATTAGTAATAATTGTAATGTATCTATTTTGTGGGATGGAAAATGATCTCCCCAAAAGCTTTATTTTCCATGAGGGGAATAGATAAATCTAGTATTCGGGTATGTTTATCACCCAAGTGATCGCTTCTCAGAGTTAGGGCGATCAGTAATTTATATCGTATTTAGTGTATTTCATTCATTAAAATCCCAGGAGAGGATTATATTTGGTGTGTGTTCCTATTATGCCCAAGTAAGAGGCAAGGACACACCAAACTATTTTAATGTAGTAGTTAACTCTACAGATCTTCAGTGTTATTCCTTGTTCCTCATGAGAAATAGAGATAATTCCACCACGGAAGGTGTTGAATATTGTGTTTTGTTTAGAAAGTTATGGCAAGATAACGGGTATATTGGAGGTTAATTCCTCAAGATCCATTTAGTAAAAATAGCATGCTAGTATATATGATCAATGTCTGGATTGTGCGGCGGAATAGTGCTGGTAATCCACACGTAAGTCAATGGAGAGAGTAAGTTTAAAATTGTGTGATTAAGAAATTTTTATTTGCCAATGGAGGATTCAAATACTAGGTGTAATTCGGGTTAATGATTAAGTAGCACTCACAATATAACTTATACTGAGAAAAACAGTGTGTATAACAACTTCAGTTGTTATTAAGGTAAATATTAAAAATAATAAGTGTAACTTCTGATAAATAACCCATAAATTATAATAAGTTATCTAAATAAAAAACTATCATTTAATTAAAGATATGATAATAAAAATCGTTTGTACACATTGCCTAGAATCAAATTATTTTTATTTTAAAACAAATAGTTAGTTAATAAAGTTAAGTAACCGTTCATATAAGATACACTAAACAGATGAGTTGATGTATCGATAATAATATTTATTTTGTTATATTCAATTTGCATAAATGTAAAAAGAAGATGAAGAAGTAGTTCGAATCCAAGTCTAAAAGTATAGACGAATTAATGTTGGTTATATTTTGTTTTATCCATATGGGATAAAATAAATTTTATATGTTTGTTTATTATGTCAATCATAAAGGATAGTTTTGTTAAACTATAATAATAAATTAGAATCTTGTTAAAATTTAATAATAAATTATAATCTTGTTACAAGTTGTTTTGAGTCATTTTTCTTGTGTGCTAAATAAAAGTGTATTGCCATAATACTTGCAATACTTTCTTGAGTCCAAAATCATTTATGAAATCTTAAATTCAATACACCAGATAGACAATTGTAAGCAGATCAGAATATTTCATTATAGTTTACTTTAATAAGAATTATTTATGGAATTGAAAACTTCAGACCAAGGCATTTTATTTTATATGTGTGTAAAATCACTTTATTTCCAAACTAGTCGCTTTTGGTTGCACATTGTTAAGTACACTTTTAAGTGAAGTGTCTGAGTAATAAATCTTAGTCCAATTATTGTGTTGTCATGGATAATGGAAGGACACAAAAGCACCCTTGTCTTTTCATCATTCCGACTGAGATTCTGGATAAAATGGCTGTATTATTCAAAATTAGGTGTTGTTATTAAATATAGTTATCATCTCGTTAAATATTATAATAGTTGATATGTGGATGAAGACACATGGAATTTAAATAAGATAAATTTTTCCTATAGCCGACCAGAATGTCAGTCATATGCGACAACACAATACTGCTGAGCACTTCATTAAATATAACAGAGAACCCTGAGATTAATGTCATTATCATAAGTACTCTTAAATTAAGAATTGATTCATTATGATCAATATTACAAGCATGGCATGGCTAAAGAGATTGAAACTTCTGATTGTATAATAATAAAATATTGAGATCATATTGACAAATTAATGAATGTTTTGTTTTAGTCAGTAATATTAGCAATGACGTGAAATCATCATCATCATTGTCGAACAGTGCAAGTACTTACAGCTCAGAGAATGTGTTTTGGATAGAGAAAGAATGTTAGTTTATTCTAAATTTTATTTTTAAATTTATTTTATTAATGATAATTTTTTTTTATTCTATCTCTGTCTGAACTGCATATCGCTGTAGCTGAATTATTATAACTAACCTAACGTCGAGCTATATTAGATATTAGGAAAGATAGGGTTTGCGACCTGTCCTAGAAGGAAGCGATTGGGCTTCCTAGATTTTCTTTAATAGAAGTGAAGCCGTCTTCTTTTGATTAGGTTAGAAATGGCGCCCAACGTGGGGCCTTCGATGGCTATAGCTGGCCACAAAGAATTTGGTAAAAAAAATTTTTAAATAAATATAAATAGTATTTGCACATGAATGAATTAATTGTTCATTGATTGAAAATGTTTGCCAATGATAAATTGTTTCTTTAGCCATAAAATATTATATGAATGTCTATTTTATGACATAATTTTTTGCCACTGAATAAATAAATTTGTTAGTTTATAATGTTATGGTCTGTAAGTAATTCCATAAAATATTATAATGATTTTATCATATTATGTTGATCTGCTTGTATGATGGTGTGATTGGCACTTATACCATATTACATAATGGTTTGGTGAGATTTCTATGAACCAAGTAGCATATGAGAAAAGAATATTCGGTAGTTAATGTTGGGACTTTAGAGATAGTAAATATCAGAACATAGTTTTTGGTGTAGATTGTATAGGAGAGGCATGGAGGCAGAGTCTTGTCAATAATTTATTATCGATATTATTAATAGTTCATTACTAATTTCAGTACTGTCAAATAACAGAAAAAGTGAAATTTGAAATATGAGTGAAAACCAAGATAATCAGGATATGTCAGAGGATTTGGGAGAATCCCAAGAGCTCCAATCCCCGGATACACAAACTCCACATTTTCATGTAGAAGTAGGTGAGGAACCAGAATCTTTAGATGAAGTTAGTCCGAAAAAAGCTAAAGTAGATAAAGATCTACCTGGGGATGAGCAAGTCCAAATATTTACCATATTACAAAATTTGTCTACACAGCTAAATCAAGTACAAAAATCAAATAATGAATTAAAATTTCAAATAAAAAATTCAAATAGTGAATTAGAGAGTAAATTAGAAAGTCAAGTACAACAATTAAATATTGAATTAAAAAACTCAGAAAGTAAAATAGAAAGTCAAATAAAAAATTCCAATAGTGAATTAAAGAATCAAATTCAAAATTTGGACAGTAAAATAGACAATCATGTACAGGAGATCAAAGACCTAAGGGAAGAGTTAAAGAACCATATAGAAGAGTCAAAATTGGCCTCTGAAAAACTAGAAATAAAAATTAAGAAATAAATAAAAATAAAGTCATAAAGGGCCGAAAATATGATTGAAGCCATTCAGCAGGATTTCATAAGTCAATATGTAGAATTAAACAGTGAAGTTAAGGATAAAATAGAATGTATTAAGGAAGAATTAGATAGTACTAGGAGTGAGTTTAGAAACTTAAAAGAAGAAGTCCAAAATATAACTCTTGAACCTGACAATATAGCAAAAGGATGTCAGATCCAGATTACTAGCAGAATAGCTAAGTTAGAAACTCAAGATGAAACCCAATGTGAAATTAATAAAAAGATAGAAAGTGAGCTAATTTAAGTGATAGGAAAAGTAGAACATTTTAATGAGATATTAAAGAATAATTCACAAATAGTACATAATGATCTCAAAGAGGAAATGGGGGAATATATGATTCAGTGTGAGAATACAGTATATCAAAGACTAGAAGATAAACTTGAGTTAGAGAAAGATGAAACTATTAACCAGTTAAAGCAACAAATTCAACATTTAAATGTAGGCCTTAAGGACAGTTCTACAAAAATAGACTGAATGGCAAAATTATAAATTGGGATTAGAAAGTCATATGAAAGCTATGGACCTTAATATGGATAAAGTTGTTCATAGTAGAAATGTATCTGAAACTCAGGTTAAAGAAATTAATAATGGTCATAATAAACCCGTAATCTCTGAATTACATACAATGATCAGCCCAGTAGAATCAATGTACAATCCATTGAATGAGGCCAGACATAAAGTCATGTTAGAGCCCGAAAGTAATAGCTCTATGGCCTTGAAATTCCTCAAAATAAAATTCTTTAAAGGAGAATACCTGGAGAATCCACATGAATATCTCCAAAATTTAAATGAATTGTTCACCTTATGTCATTTGTCTGAGGTAGAGAAGATTGCCATTGCCACAAACCATTTGTGTGCGGCATCTAAAGATTGGTGGCAATCGTTATTTATAAAACCGGAAACATATGGGGACTTTAAATATCTTATGCTAGCCAGTTTTTGGGGGGAAGACCGCCAAGACAACCTCAGGTATCAGATATCCCAGGAAAGGTACCAAGTAAATAAGAGTAGTTACACTCAGTTTTTCATGAGTCAGGCCATCAAACTTAAAACATTGACAGCTTATCCGTTGTCTGAGACCCAAATTGTACGAATAATTCGCCATAATTTACCGAGGCATATCGAGCAGGTCTTGATTGCTGCGGACAGACATACAATAGAAGTAGTCGAGATTTTAGATTCGCTAGAAGCCAGTGATAAAAATATGGATCATAGGAGTAGGATAAATAGGGACACCCATCCTATGGTAAACAATATTAATTTTAGAGATAGGTCCTATGTGGGAAAGAGAAGGTTAAGTAGAGAAAAGGGATATTATAAGAAAAATCCCTATAGTAGACCAAATAGCCACCTCAGTAGGCAGACAGTGAAAAGAAGGATTCTAAATGAGAATCAACCTTCTACTAGTGGTATCCCAGCGATGCCAAAGAAAAATAACAAAGGTAGTAAAAACAGCGGGGCATTAAATTAAAAAGGACCTTGCAGGAATGTTCCTCACTTCGGGACCCTATTTGTAAACATATGGGGAA
Organism: Epiperipatus broadwayi; assembly: GCA_028023455.1. Taxonomy (NCBI): domain Eukaryota; kingdom Metazoa; phylum Onychophora; class Udeonychophora; order Euonychophora; family Peripatidae; genus Epiperipatus; species Epiperipatus broadwayi. The sequence continues at coordinate 375,894 of JAQFVV010000244.1, read as the reverse complement.
CAGCATGATGTGGATTATTAATAATATAGACCTGGACATTGATTATTTAGAACCAGGAAAAATGTCTGAACCACCCATTTTATACAACTGTCCTATGATAAAAGTTATCATTTCAGGAATTGTTGTCAACACCTTAATTGATTCAGGCAGTCAAGCTTCCTTGTTGTCTGAAGAAACATACTTAAAAATTCAGTTAGCTGACCAATCAATTCCAATTTTACCAACTAAGGTGATTAGGGTAATACTCGCTAATGGAAAGAAGACCAAATTATCTAATAAACAGGTTTTTATTACACTAGAAATTAATAGGTGCAAATTTGAGCATGTCTTTTTAATCATGCCAGGTTTGATTCATGAAGCCATAATTGGTTCGGATTTCATGACTCTAAATAATTGTTATATTAATTACAGAGATGAAACTTTTGGATGTAAAGAGGAGATTTGCCCTCTTATAGTCAATTGTAATAGTCAGATGAATCAATTAATGACCATACAGGAGACAACAGTTGATGTAAATATTAAAGTTAAGTTAGATGGTTCATGTATTATTGGCACAGAATACTATAAACCATTTTTCCAATTGTTGTTCCAGTATCGTGGTGTTTTTTCCAAAATACCTGGTATATTAGAAGGGTATGTTCATAGAATTAATTTGAAAGATAATGAGCCTTTCCAGCAGCGTACTTATCCTATTCCCTACCAATACCAGGCAGAGGTTCCGCAACAGATTAACAAAATGATTGACTGGCAGATAATTAAACCCAGTCCTTCGTCTTATGTGAATCCATTAGTAGTCGTCAAAAAGAAAGATGGATCCATTAGAGTCTGTCTGGATGCCCGTATACTTAACCAGCATACTGTCCCAGAGCATGACATACCATCACCTATTCAGGAGTTATTGATGAAGTTTAAAGGGAAGAGCATATTCTCCACATTTGATTTAACCACCAGCTATTGGCAAATCCCACTCCATCAAAATGATCAAAAGTATACGGCATTCTGTTATCAGGGCCAATCTTATATTTTTCAAAGGATGCCCTTTGGTTTAATTAATAGTGGGGCTGGCCTTATCAGATGCTTAAATATGGTCTTTTCAAAAGAACTGAAAAATTTATTAGTTATATACATCAATGATATTGTCATTGCTTCGGAAAATTTAAATGATCATTTACAGCATCTTAGCATGTTTCTTTGTGAATGTTCAGACAACAATATAAAAATCAACTTAGAAAAATGTATTTTAATTGCTCAAGAAATCTCTTTTCTTGGTCATTTGGTTAGTGCAGAAGGAGTCAAACCTCACCCAGAAATTGCCGCCATTCAAAGGTTTCCCGTCCCTAAGACCAGAAATCACTTAAGATCGTTTTTGGGACTGTGTAACTACTATCACAGGTTTTATAAAAAATTTTCATATGATACTATGCATTTATCTGTTTTATTAAAAAAGTGTGAAAAGTGGAGGTGGAACCAGGAACATACAAGGGAATTTCAAATTATTAAAGATAACTTTTTAAAAACCATAATTTTAGCCTATCCAGATTTAAATAAAGAGTTCTATTTGCAAACCGACAGTAGTGGGTTCGGTTTAGGGGTGATTTTATACCAAATGAATGAAAATAAAGAACCTAGAGTCTTATATTTCTTAAGCCAACATTTAAGGGGAGCTGAACTTAATTATACCACTACAGAGAAAGAGGCATTAGCTGTTGTGTGGGGATTTCAAAAACTTAGACAAATTTTATTAGGATCAAAAATTATAGTATTAACTGATCATCGGAGTTTGGAGTTCTTCAACAAGAGTTACCTCAATAATGAAAGATTAATTAGATGGAGCCTCTATCTTCAACAATATCAGTATGAAATCATCTATTGTTTAGGACAGGATAATGTCATTGCAGATATTCTTAGTCGCAATCCTGTTTCTGTTAATTATCAGAACCCCAATACTGAAAATATAATCATTTGTAACATGTCTAGTTTGTTAGAAGAAGAAATAGTTAGGGATTACACAAATTTAGAATTACTGCAAGCACAGGATGCTAGACTGGAGAAAATAATTAAATTCTTATCAGGTCCAGCTAAACTAGATCAGAAAAGTAAATATGCAGATAGAATTAGAGAGGGGTATAGGTTTAAAGATAGGATTTTAATGAAGAAATTAAAAAGGGGAGATGAAACTTCCTGGAGAGTGATTATTCCTTTATGTTTAGTAAATAAACTCATAGATTATGTGCACTCCCAATATGGACACTATGGATTTCAAAAAATTGAACCTATTATGAAGAAACATTTTTATTTTCCTAAGATGTCTGAATCCATTGCCCGTAGACTTAGGGAATGCGAGATTTGTTTAAAAACCAAGTTTCAAAATAAATCATATGTGGGAACACTTCAACCCATACTGCCCAGTCAGCCCAATGAATTATTGGCACTGGACTTTTATGGACCACTTCCACCTTTCAACCGTCAAAAATTTATTCTTGTGATGTATGACGTTTTTACCACATATGTCTCTGCTTACCCAGTTCCAAAAACAGATGCTAAAAATGTTATTAAGTGCTTGGAAACTTATCAAATTCCATTAGTAGGAAAACCAGCTTCAATACTTACCGATCACGCTACTGCATTCATCTCTGGTACATGGAAAAAGTGGGGTAAAAAGCAAAATATTCAACATATCATGTGCTCAATTAGGAATCCCCAATCCAATCCAAGTGAAAGAATCATGTGTGAAATAAGCAGGTTATTCCGAGTTTACATAGAATGGGATCACAAACATTGGGTCAATAAGTTGCCACAAGTGATTAATTATATAAATACAACTATTAATGAGTCTACTAGGATGTCTCCAATTAGACTACACTTTGGTAGACCTGAACCTTTACTAATAAAAACACCGTTACCCGTAATAGAGGGAAATATTAATGTGGAACATGACCAAGCAATGGCTAGAATTAACCTGAAAAAGATGGGTGATAAACGCACTCGTTATTCCAAAACTAGTCCACGATTTTGTCTTAATTAGAACTTCCCATGTGAGTAATCTCCGGAAGCATATGTTTCGAAAATTTATGTCTCTTTATGAAGGCCCCTATGAAATTGTGAAACAAGTGGGTGAGAATGCCTTTTTAGTCTCAACCCCTGATGGAACAAGAGGTACCTATAATGCCCGAAGTTTACTACCCTATCCTAAACAAAATTAAATCTGTAAGATTGAATTTATTAACTTCTAAGAGAAGTATGATATAGAACTAGCAATACAATAAGAAATATTAATAAGACATATATTATTTTGTTTTTTATTTTTTCATAACGGTGGGAGAATTGTAACCTAGTGTTATTGACACTTGGTTTATTTAGCATCGTTTCCACAGGAAAACAATGCTATCATTTTCTAGGAAATAAAAAAAGAAAATAATAATAATATTAAGTGATTAATAAAATATGCTATTTACTCACTTTAACATGTTTTAAGCAAATAACTAAAAATATTTGGTAATCCAATGTCATTTTGAAGAAGGGCATGAATAATTTAATTAAAATATTAACAATAAAAGCAATTTAATATAGTATAAAAGCACATATTATAAACAGTAATTGATTTTGGATGGGTAGGGGGAGAGTAGATGAGTATCTTATCATAAAACACCATAACTTCTGGTAATTTTTAAATTATTTTAGATAATAATGTATACAGAATTATACATCACTAATAAACATTGTTAATTAAATGTATTTATTATTTTTCATTATTTGTCAAATTACTTTGTAATTTATTTAAATCATACGGAAAAATATATGACTGTAATAAGTTTTTTTTTCCTTTCTTTTGTTTATGTATAATTAAATGATTATTTTTCTGTAAGAGGTCGCTAAAAGAAGACGGCCAAAATTTTGAGGAAAGTTTAGTCTGACTATAGTTTTACAAGGAGGAAGCAGTACTGAAATTCGGTAACAAATTTTTTATTATTTTTTTAATTGCAGAAATAAATATAAGTCCAGTAAATTTTTAATAATATCATGCGTTGTTAATCCTATTTGATAAGATATTCTGTTTTCTGGTGCCATCTACCTATTTAAAGCTTTTTATACGCAAAAATGTACTATCTTATGCTAAAGTTCAAAATGACCGTATTAACTACAGCAATCACGGAAAGTGTCATTATATTTAAAACAAGTACTATAAGTAATTTCCATGAAATAATCAATGATTTGTTAACTTTACCTTATTTAATTATCTTTTCGTGGTATAAAAGAAAATTTATAATTTAAAAGACATATTATAAAAGCCAAGGAAAGTTAACTAGAAAATTTCGTGCTCTTTCTAAAGGACATTGTCTGCTTTGGAAAAAATGTTAGTTCCCCACGTCAAAATATGTTTTATTCACTGAAAATTATCTAGAAATAATATTAATGATAAAGGATATTTACTTATGCACCTGTATATTTTTAAAAAAGAAAATATAAATTTTCTCAAGGCAAATATCAGAAAATTTGTATGTGTGCATTTACGGAGAATTCCTTATTAAAGACAAATTACAATTCCTAGAGTAGGAATAAAAACTACAAACATTATTGACTTAATTATAATCTTAATATAATATGTTATATTATACATCAACTGGAGTCATTAAAACTTTATATCCATGTAAGTCAGCTGCAGTCCGTATAATAATATTATTTTGGAAAATTCACACATTATTTTATTCATAAGCCAGCTAGCTAAAAATGATATGTATCGCCAATAATAAAAAAAAAAGAATTGTATATGTGATCGTCAATCATCAAATATTCGTCATGTTAAAATATATATTGTTTTCTTGGATTCCAAAATTATAGCAGTTAATTCAAAGAAGAATTAACATCCAACGCTGCTATGTTTTCTTTGCCTAATTTATTAATTGCACCAGAATGGAGGCAACTTTTATATAAATGAAATAATAAAATGTGTTTCTTATTTTAAATTTGCTTCGTGAACTACGAATGGATCAAGTTCTTCATCTAGATAAATTGCCCAACAGAAAAACATTTTTATAGTGAGATAATAATCACTTGTTAAGTAATGATTTTTATTTACTAATTTATAAAATTATGTGTATTTTTTTTTTATTATATCAACAGGTTAAAGGCTGTAAAATCAAGTAATATTTAAATGACCTTGTAATTATAAAGGTATGTTTTCATATACTTATTCTAGGTTAAATTTATATTCGATATAAAAAAAAAAAAATTTTTTTTATAAAATGTGTTTACTTATGATATGCATTATGGGTATAGATTTATATGTTAGATGCATAAAAGAAGAAAAATTCAGATACTTAATAGGTAAAATCTCTAGTTAAAATTATCAGAAGTAATTAAAGAGAAGTGCTATACAGGATATTACTTATTTAAAGTTTGAAACAAATTTATACTATGTTAATTGCGGAACTTATTCCCAATTATTCTTTATTAATGCATTCACTTAATTTAGTTCAAGATACTAGACTACCAATTACTTGTTGAATGTTTCTTGGCAAAGGTGAAAATTATTATGGTTTATTCTGTGTTATCCATTGATTTCAGACGTTGATCTAAATATACCCCGGAACATAAATTTAGTGTAATTAGTGTATTTGCTTGTCTTGCCCCGATATAGCATCAGTATATGATTAATATTCGCATTAGTAATAATTGTAATGTATCTATTTTGTGGGATGGAAAATGATCTCCCCAAAAGCTTTATTTTCCATGAGGGGAATAGATAAATCTAGTATTCGGGTATGTTTATCACCCAAGTGATCGCTTCTCAGAGTTATTGCGATCAGTAATTTATATCGTATTTAGTGTATTTCATTCGTTAAAATCCCAGGAGAGGATTATATTTGGTGTGTGTTCCTATTATGCCCAAGTAAGAGGCAAGGACCCACCAAACTATTTTAATGTAGTAGTTAACTCTACAGATCTTCAGTATTATTCCTTATTCCTCATGAGAAATAGAGATAATTCCACCACGGAAGGTGTTGAATATTGTGTTTTGTTTAGAAAGTTATGGCAAGATAACGGGTATATTGGAGGTTAATTCCTCAAGATCCATTTAGTAAAAATAGCGTGCTAGTATATATGATCAATGTCTGGATTGTGTGGCGGAATAGTGCTGGTAATCCACACGTAAGTCAATGGAGAGAGTAAGTTTAAAATTGTGTGATTAAGAAATTTTTATTTGCCAATGGAGGATTCAAATACTAGGTGTAATTCGGGTTAATGATTAAGTAGCACTCACAATATAACTTATACTGAGAAAAACAGTGTGTATAACAACTTCAGTTGTTATTAAGGTAAATATTAAAAATAATAAGTGTAACTTCTGATAAATAACCCATAAATTATAATAAGTTATCTAAATAAAAAACTATCATTTAATTAAAGATATGATAATAAAAATCGTTTGTACGCATTGCCTAGAATCAAATTATTTTTATTTTAAAACAAATAGTTAGTTAATAAAGTTAAGTAACCGTTCATATAAGATACACTAAACGGATGAGTTGATGTATCGATAATAATATTTATTTTGTTATATTCAATTTGCATAAATGTAAAAAGAAGATGAAGAAGTAGTTCGAATCCAAGTCTAAAAGTATAGACGAATTAATGTTGGTTATATTTTGTTTTATCCATATGGGATCAAATAAGTTGTATATGTTTGTTTATTATGTTAATCATAAAGGATAGTTTTGTTAAACTATAATAATAAATTAGAATCTTGTTAAAATTTAATAATAAATTATAATCTTGTTACAAGTTGTTTTGAGTCATTTTTCTTGTGTGCTAAATAAAAGTGTATTGGCATAATACTTGCAATACTTTCTTGAGTCCAAAATCATTTATGAAATCTTAAATTCAATACACCAGATAGACAATTGTAAGCAGATCAGAATATTTCATTATAGTTTACTTTAATAAGAATTATTTATGGAATTGAAAACTTCAGACCAAGGCATTTTATTTTATATGTGTGTAAAATCACTTTATTCCCAAACTAGTCGCTTTTGGTTGCACATTGTTAAGTACACTTTTAAGTGAAGTGTCTGAGTAATAAATCTTAGTCCAATTATTGTGTTGTCATGGATAATGGAAGGACACAAAAGCCCCCTTGTCTTTTCATCATTCCGACTGAGATTCTGGATAAAATGGCTGTATTATTCAAAATTAGGCGTTGTTATTAAATATAGTTATCATCTCGTTAAATATTATAATAGTTGATATGTGGATGAAGACACATGGAATTTAAATAAGATAAATGTTTCCTATAGCCGACCAGAATGTCAGTCATATGCGACAACACAATACTGCCGAGCATTTCATTAAATATAACAGAGAACCCTGAGATTAGTGTCATTATCATAAGTACTCTTAAATTAAGAATTGATTCATTATGATCAGTATTACAAGTGTGGCATGGCTAAAGAGATTGAAACTTCTGATTGTATAATAATAAAATATTGAGATCATATTGGCAAATTAATGAATGTTTTGTTTTAGTCAGTAATATTAACAATGACATGAAATCATCATCATCATTGTCGAACAGTGCAAGTACTTACAGCTCAGAGAATGTGTTTTGAATAGAGAAAGAATGTTAGTTTATCCTAAATTTTATTTTTAAATTTATTTTATTAATGATAATTTTTTTTTTATTCTATCTCTGTCTGAACTGCATATCGCTGTAGCTGAATTATTATAACTAACCTAAAGTCGAGCTATATTAGATATTAGGAAAGATAGGGTTTGCGACCCGTCCTAGAAGGAAGCAATTGGGCTTCCTAGATTTTCTTTAATAGAAGTGAAGTCGTCTTCTTTTGATTAGGTTAGAATATATATATATATATATTGTAACAGGCACATACGCCGTTACATTATTTTTTTATTATTATTAAACATGAAAAAATAAAAGTTCGCAAATAAAAACTTCTTTTTTAAGAATTAAAAATTGAAAATAAAAAAAATCATCTAAACTCATATATATATAAAATCGCACAGATAAGAAATTAAAAAAATTATTAAATGAAACTTTATTTAAAAAAAAAAAAAGTTTTAAAACTAAATTTTCAACAAAAACTTGAAAAGATTTAGAGATTAAAAATATATCTTCAAGTTTGGAAAACGAATTAATTAATCATAAAATGGAAATGATCGCTTTAATTAGTTAAATGTAAACTAGCCCTTGGGCATTTAAAATGTATAAGCAAAGGTCAGATAGGAGAGAAAAACAATGGGACCAGAATGGCCAATAAAAAAAATCTCTCATGGAATCGGATCTCAGCAAAAAGACCATCACCATCGTCGTGATGTAATGTCCACTGGATCTGAAAGTCTACTATAAAAAGTGAATGAAGAAAGAGGAGAGAAAAGATGTATGACAGCAGTGGTGATATGTGTTAGTGCGGAGTTGAAGGAGAAGGGATTGAAAAGATGCACTCTTCAATCCCTTCAGTTCTGCTAAAAAAAAAAGAAAGAGAAATGACCAATCATTTTCTACATTGAGGACCAGCTAAAGTAAGACTTTCAGATGAATAAATAAAATGGCTAACTGGATACAAATCTCTTCAGGACGGCATGGGAATTCATGCTCAAATATGGCAAGCAACTGCAAGAAATTAGAAATTACTGACGTCTCAAAAATTGTAAGAACTTTATGAACATTAATTAATTTCTAAACAAAAAGAACTGCTAAACTTTTCACTATTTTAAATAGAAGAATTTCCTATCTGACTAAATTAGTTATAATTTTATTTGATGTATTTCTTTTGTAAAATCATTCCATTTTTTTTTTTTTGTTCTTTAAGTTTTTATTATGATTTCTGTTTTTCGTTAAACTAAATTATACAAATGTTAAATTTAAGTTGGGTGTGAATGGCTACATAGATTTGTGAAGTTTTATTAGGGGAGGGTAATCTTAGGTTATTCGTTTCGTAGTTGAATTCAGTCAATGGATTGGATATATTGGGTAATTAGTAGAAGTAGTACAAGGTTCACTACAGGAAGAATCGCTAGTATATGCTGCATATGCCTGTTGCCTATGGATAGGATTGAAAGTTGGCAAAAAGTACTGAAGTCCCTTCCTATGGAGTTTTTTTTTGTTGCTCTTCTCATCAGATAGATGTAGTATTCCTATCTGGACGAAAGTCAATTTCTTTTCTTAACCTATATTTGTGCTGTCATATTTGTATTACCTTGAATACATCGATATATCAGATGGATTGACGTTAGTTTAACTGTGAACTTTTGGCCTAAGGTTAAATAAGGGATAGAATATTTTCTTTTCAAATGCAAATCTATGTAGTCTATTCATACTCGATGATCTTAATAAAAAATATTAAATTCATTTATACTCAACAATCTTAAAATAGGTATAAATGTCATCTGTGTGGATGATTTAAAATCTTAAAATAATAATTTAAATTAAAAATTAATATTAAAATCTAAATAATAAATGTTATTCCTCAAATTTAAAATGATTATATATGTGCATAAATAAATATTGTTTGTGTGTTAATTACTGGCAGTGGCTTTTATTTTTTTATATTTAAGATATAAATTAAAGATATATATTATTATCTCTGCATCTCCACTGAGATAGTGACAATGGGCTAACGGTCTAAATATAAAATAAAGTGGGATCTTAACAACACGTATCTGCCTACTTTATAAATTTTCTAGGTTCAAATGCCTAGATGGCGCCCTTGTATTGCAGATTATGGTAAGATTCAATTGTCATTTTTTTGGATCATTATAATATATATTAAAGTGAAATGAATGAGTAGTAACAGACTTTAAACAATATTTCTTTATCATTTGAATATGATTTTTATGGGAGATCTACATTATGTATTTGTTGTTAAAATTATCTCAAAGATATTCTAAAGAGATTCAATATTAATATTTTTCAGTGGAAGAATACTGTTGAAAATAAAATAATAAACATCTACAATTTGGATATATGTTGAAATTTAAAAATAAATAAAATAAAATCCAAAAGATCATTACAAGATTTCAAATAAATATATTTTGGAATAAGCATATAATGTTTAAAGGTCTATTTTGGACAATCATTATAAAACTTAAGTTTCAAACTTTGTTTTTTTTTATGAAGCTAGAATACCCACTCTCAATGATATGTTCATTAATAATGATGATGATGATTGTAAATATAATTTTGAAATATAGAGAAATATATAAAAATATCTGTAATAGTACTAGTATATAATAATAATATAAATACATAGCACTGCAAGCTTATGTCAATATTCTAATATTAATTAGAGTTGTAATGAAAATTTTAAGATGTTATTGTTGTAATAAAAGTAATGATAGCATTGAATTCTGAAGCTGTTGTAGGTTTTAGATAATTTTAATAAGTAATACAAGCAAGAAGATGTTTAAATCAGATTTAAACATTTGCTTTAAGTCATACAACCATATTAAAGTTGACATATATTAATCATAAAGTGAGACAAGACAATTTATTATAATGAGGTGAATAAAATATATATGCCATTGAACATCCTGAAATATTAAAAGACGATAAAACATTTTGAAAAATGTTTTTTTATATTTGCAAAATGTCAATGATGTCTTAATGACATGCAATCAATTTATGAAAAGTTAAACTCAACAGTCAGATATATTTATATATAAAAAATGTCCTGATTATTTATTTTTAAGATGCAAATGATGATTGTTTAAAGCTCTGCATTACAGAGAAATATTCTGCAACTAGTCTCAATCTGTTCTGATAACAAATATAACTATTGAACTTTTATAACAATACTCTATGTTAAAATATAAAAAAACATTAATACCTGTGATAAAACAAACTGTTTAATATTGTTACAAAAAATTATTGAAAAGTTTCAATTCTAGACAATTAGTTAAATAGAGATGGGTATACGATCCAACATTTGCTTTTATTTTTATAATAGTGTTTATAAACCTACTATCAAAATTAAATTTAGATTTGATGATAAAATTTTTAATTTGAATCAATTATAAATATAAACAAAAAAATTTATTTTCTTGTATTATTGATTTGCAATAAGTTGCTAATTCAAGAGATGTTTTACAGAGGTTGTTAATATTTTAAATCTATTTGTAAAGAATTTGATTTAATAATTAATGTCAGAAAACCCCAAATGCTTAACCAGCATATCAGAATAAAAAAATTTCAGCAAGATCACTCGGATAATTATCAGCAGGAGAATGTGAATTAATTTAAATATTTTGACAGGCCTCTAAGTAGACAGGCAGGCATAGATAGTATATTGCATTACAGGCTTAATATATTTATTGCAAACCAACTAGTTTATTATAGGAATGTCTTAAGTCAACATGGGTATAACAATAATATTGGCATCAATAAGTCCTTTGACGATTTCATTCTCAGATTTTCAATAATATTTTGAGGTTGAAAAGTTGGACAGTGAGAAGATTGGAGCTTATCCATTAAAGTTTTCATGATTAATATTTTAATATAAACAGCACTGATTGTATATATAAGTGAAAGATGATAACCTGAACCAACTGATGAGTGTTGGCTCAGCACAAAATATGTATATTAGACATTATTTATATTTTTCCCATATATATGATCATGTGTATCAGTTGTATAACACATATTGGATAACTGTAGGAAGCTTGAAAGTCTGAATTCAAGTCTCTTATAATTACATTTAATATAGACAATATACATGTATTTAAATATTACATATTCAGCCTGTATTTTACCTTCCTTCTTCTGTATAATTAAATGGATGTATTAAGGTCTCATGTGTGAAGGGTCAGATTAACTTAAGGTTAACATGGGTAAGACAATAATAATGGTATCAATAGGGCTTTGAGCATTTCAACTTCAGATTTTCAATCATATGGATGGCTGAAAAGTGAGGGACTGGAAAAGATTGAAGCTTGTCGATTAAAGTTTGATGATTGTTTATAAACTGAGCACTAATTGTATAAGTGTGGAAGATGGTCATCTATATCCACTGTTAAGTGCTGCTTCAGCATGGAATATGTATATTGTAGATCATTTATCTTTTTCACATGTATGTGGTCATATGTATAAATTGTATAAGATGTATTGAATAGCTCTAGGAAGCTTAAAAGTCTGAATTCAAATATCTTATAATTACATTTAGTATATATAATGTACATGTATTTAAATATTACATATTTAGCATTTTTTCCATTTCTCTTCTGTATAATTGAATGGACATATTAACATCCTATGTCTGAGGGTTCAGATTAACTTAAGATCAACATGATATTGGCATTAACAAGGAATTTGATCATTTCATTTTCATATTTTCAATGATATAGATGTCTGAAGAGTTGGAAAGTGGCAAAGATTAAAGCTTGTCCATTAAAGTTTGATGATTTGCCATCTTAATATAAAATGAGCACTGATTGTATGTGTGGGAGATGGTAATCTGAACCAGCTGATGAGTGCTGATTCAGCACAAAATACTTATATTGAAGATCATTTATTTTTGTCACATATATGTGGTCATTGCATCGGTTTATAAGATGTATTTAATAGCTGTAGGAACCATAAAAATCTAAGTTCAAGTCTCTTATATATATATATATATATATATATATATATATATATAAGTTCAAGTCTCTTATATATATATATATAATCACTTTGTTGCTACCAAATTTTTAAAATTTTTATCATTTCAAACTCTAATGTATTCCATTCATTCACCAGTGCAAAATTTTTATACTATACATACAATTTTCCAACAATCTTCTTTCATCAGATGAGTTAAAGTAATTGAACTTTTGAATCAATTGTCATTTTATTAGTATAGAAATTTGTATTGCTCTTTCTATCTACATTTAAATTTATTTGTTAATTTACTCCTTAAACATGCTTTGAAGTCATGAAAGAATGCTGAGATGACTAATTGATTAATTGAAGATTTCTTTAGAAAAATGATGGTGGAATCTAAAACCTCTTTTTACTTTTCATTGACAGATCTTTTTTTTTTTGTAATTTTTTTAGCATTATTTAGCAATTTCTTCTTTGTTTTTTTTAAAATGGAAAATAGAATAGGAGAGAGGGATAAAACATTACAGCTAATTAGAAGTATTCAAGTTTTCTTTGGATTTCTCATTATTTATAATACTACCTAATATTGACTTATAAAATTAATTGATGTAGAATTTCAAATCACTTTTGATTTGTAATTGACAGATTTGTTTTTGTAAAAAAATTTCAATTTCTTCTTGAGTTTTTAAAAAGTGAGAAGAAGAAGTTAGAGAAAATCGGAGAGAGATGAGAAAGAGTGATTTGTGTTGTCAATTTTGATGAAAACGATAATTGTCAGCTACATTCAATAAAAAGTACAAATCAAACAATCCAAATAAAAAGGAATTGGCTGGTTTGAAACAACAACAAATTAGCCAAAAAGAGATATTAAAATCAAAATTTCTTTCTTATTTATTTGGATTGCCACTGCCTGCTCATAATTATTTATTTTTGACTTCACAAAAATCAAAGGCAGAACCACCACTTTCATTTCGATCTGAGTAATTTATTCACTGTTTGCATGGATAATGCAAAATGGCACTAAACTCCCTCTTACCTTTCTTTTCTCCATTATAGATGAACCAAGGTCATCTCTAAATGAAAAATGTAACAAGGGATTTTTTTATTAAAAATTAAAACATAATAATACAACAATTTAAATGAACACCAGACTATTCAAATAAAAACATTTTAAACAATATAATCAATGAAGAACACAAAGTTCACTTTTAAATTAATTTCTAACAAATTAAGAAAATGTTTTTGTAACAAAATATTGTTGCCTTTTTATGTTTTAGATTTTTCTTTTTTTATATAACTCTTAAGGAATCTAGATTTTTAGATAAACATTAAATTTATAAATTAAGTCATAGTAGTATAACTATGATAAATTGAGACTGTTTTCCTATTACTTTCTCTCACTTTTGAAAAAGCAAAAAAGAAATTTAAAAACCAATTATATTTATTTACAAATAAAAAAATATTGTTAAAATTTATCTACATTTTGTATATTAGGGAGAAAGTACTATGGTAACTGTGAAAACACTATTTTTTCTTTTTTTATCTCTCTCCCATTCTTCCACCCCCTCTCTTCTTTTCTTAAAAATCCAATAAGAAATTGAAAAGACAAATAAAAGTTAGCAAAAAAAAAGCCTCTCAATGAAAACTAACACTAAGAGATTTTAAATTACACATTGATTTTATAAATTAAATTATAGAATTACAATAAATTACAATGCTTTCAAAGAAATCTTCAATTGATCAATTAATCATCCCAGTATTTTTTCAACATTTCAGAGCAGTATTTAAAAAATAAATTAAAGAGAAAATTAAATGTACATAGCCAACTAAGTCAATATCATAAATTTCTTAACAAAAATTTCTATTGCTGTTTAACAGTAATACATTTTAAACATTACATTTACTACATGAAACTACATAAAAATAATCAGAATATTGAAATCAGTAAAAGCTATAACTACTTATATAAATAAGACGATATTTTTTTATATCTATGTTTTATGAAAAAAATAACTTCATATTTTACATTAAAAAATATTATTATATTTCAACTGTTATTCTGCAGATGTTAGCAATTATATTAAACCTAGTACATATTAATAGAAGTTCGGGATCTAATAAAAATAAAGACTATTTGCAAATTTATTTTTTTATTACTTAAACTTATTTATTTACTTAAGTGATAAATTAAAAATGACTAGTGTCCAAATATTTTATATGTAATAAGATTGATCAAGAAATTTTTGTAAAATAATAGTTTAAGAAATCACGTGGTACGAAGCACTTCAAGTGACAAGTTGAACCTTAATCCAGTAACATTTAGCTTTTAGGATAGATATTTTAATCATTGCATTAAACTGTGCTGGATATTTATGTAATGTACATAATACATAAAAAAAGATGCTGTAATTTTCTTCTAATTAAAAAAAATTACAACTATATATAGACATACACTATTACAATAGAACTATATGTGCTTCACTATTCATAAATAAGAAGATATGTGAGTAACTTTATAATGATAAATGCACAAACTTAATACAGATTCAAAATAGTCACTGGTTAATAAATTAATCATTTGATCAGTAAGTAATATCACATACTTCATTCTTATGTTGATTAATCATGGTAGTTGAAATAGCTTAGCTTGAATAAAGATATTTTAAACTAATGTATACCTGTTCTGATTTAAGTGTGTTAACATTTATTAAAAAAATACTATTACATAATATCTAAAAATGTATGTATGTAATCAGATTGCTGTATATAGATTCCAGTAATATTTATTTAAAAGTAATATATATATTTTTTTATATATATATATATATATATATATATATATATATATATATATATATATATATATATATATATATTGTAACCTAGTGTTATTGACACTTGGTTTATTTGGCATTGTTTCCAGGAAAACAAGCTATCCTTTTGAAATAAGATAAATAATAATAAATAAGTGATTAATAAAGTATACTATTTACTCACTTTAACGTGTTTTAAGCAAATAACTAATAAATTTAGTAATGTGATGTCATTTTGAAAGAGCAGAATAATTAATTAAAAATTAACAATAAAAGCAATTTAATATAGTATAAAACATATTATAAACGTAATTGATTTTGGTGGGTAGAGGGAAGTAGATGAATATCTTATCATAAAGCCAATAACTTCTGGTAAATTTTAAATAATTTAGATAATAGTGTATATAGATTATACATACTAATAAGCATTGTTAATTAAATATACTTATTATTTTTCATTTTTGTCAATTTGCTTTGTAATTTGTTTAAATCATAGGAAAAATATATGCTGTATAATTTTTTTCCTTTCTTTTGTTTATGTATAATTAAATGATTTTTTTCTGTAAGAGGTGCTAAAACTGACTGCCAAATTTGAAGAAAGTTTAGTCTGACTTTAGTTTACAAGAGGAAGCAGTACTGAAATTCGGTAACAAAATTTTATTATTTTTATTGCAGAAATAAATATAAGTCCAGTAAATTTTTAATAATATCATGCTGCTAATCCTATTTGATAAGATATTCTGTTTTCTGTTGCCATCTACCTATTTTAAAGCTTTTTATATGCAAAAATGTACTATCTTATGCTAAAGTTCAAAATGACCGTATTAACTACAGCAATCACGGAAAGTGTCATTATATTTAAAACAAGTACTATAAGTAATTTCCATGAAATAATCAATGATTTGTTAACTTTACCTTATTTAATTATCTTTTCATGGTATAAAAGAAAATTATAATTAAAAAAAGACATTATAAAGGCCAAGGAAAGTTAACTAGAAATTTGCTTTCTAAAGGAAATTGTCTGCTTTGAAAATAATGTAAGTTCCCCATGTTAAAATATGTTTTATTCACTGAAAATATCTAGAAATAATATTAATGATAAAGGATATTTACTTATGCACCTGTATATTTTTTAAAAGAAAATATAATTTCTCAAGGCAAATATCGAAAATTTGTATGTGTGCATTTTACGGAGAATTCATTATTAAAGAAAAATTATAATTCCTAGAGTAGGAATAAAAACTACAAACATTAGTGACTTAATTATAACCTTAATATAATATGTTATATTATACATCAACTGGAGTCATTAAAACTTTAGATCTATGTAAGTCAGCTGCAGTCCTTATAATAATATAATTTTGGAAAATTCACGCATTAGTTTCATTCCTAAGCCAGCTAGCTAAAAATGATAGATCAAAGTAAAAAGAAAGTGTATATGTGATCGTCAATCATCAAATATTCATCATGTTAAAATTGTATTGTTTTCTTGGATCCCAAAATTTATCAGTTAATTCAAGGAAGAGTTAACATCCAATGCTGCTATGTTTTCTTTGCCTAATTTATTAATTGCACCAGAATGGAGGCAACTTTTATATAAATGAAATAATAAAATGTGTCTTATTTTAAATTTTGCTTTGTGAACTCAACGGATCAAGTTCTTCATCTAGATAAATTGCCCAACGGAAAAACATTTTCTAGTGAGATAAAATCCTTGTTAAGTAATGTTTTTTTTACTAATTTGTAAAATTATTGTTTTTTTTTATTATATCAACAGGTGAAAGGCTGTATAGTCAAGTAATATTTAAATGACCTTGTAATCATAAAGGTATGTTTTCATGTAATTATTCTAGGTTAAATTTATATTTGACATGAAAAAATTTTTTTATAAAATGTGTTTACTTATGATATGCATTATGGGTATAAATTTATATGTTAGATGCGTAAAAGTAGAAAAATTTAGATACTTAATAGGTAAAATATCTAGTTAAAATTATCAGAAGTAATAAAGAGAAGTGCTATACAGGATATTACTTATTTAAAGTTTGAAACAAATTTATACTATGTTAATTGCGGAACTTATTCCCAATTATTCTTTATTAACGCATTCACTTAATTTAGTTCAAGATACTAGACTACCAATTACTTGTTGAGTTTCTTTGGCAAAGGTGAAATATTATGGTTTATTCTGTGTTATCCATTGATTTCAGCGTTGATCAAGTATACCCCGAACTAAATTTAGGTAATTAGTGTAATTGCTTGTCTTGCCCTGATATAGCATTGGTATATGCTTAAGATTGTAAGTAATAACGTAATGTCTTTATTTTGTGGGATGGAAAATGATCTCCCCAAAAGCTTTATTTTCCATGAGGGAATAGATAAATCTAGTATTCGGGTATGTTTATAACCCAAGTGATCGCTTCTCAGAGTTAGGACGATCAGTAATTTATATCGTATTTAGTGTATTTCATTCGTTAAAATCCCAGGAGAGGATTATATTTGGTGTGTGTTCCTATTATGCCCAAGTAAGAGGCAAGGACCCACCAAACTATTTTAATGTAGTAGTTAATTCTACAGACCTTCAGTGTTATTCCATATTCCTCATGAGAAAATAGAGATAATTCCACCACGGAAGGTGTTAAATATTGTGTTTTGTTTAGAAAGTTATGGCAAGATAACGGGTATATTGGAGGTTAATTCCTCAAGATCCATTTAGTAAAAATAGCGTGCTAGTATATATGATCAATGTCTGGATTGTGCGGCGGAATAGTGGGGGTAATCCACACGTAAGTCAATGGAGAGAGTAAGTTTAAAATTGCGTGATTTAGAAATTTTTATTTGCCAATGGAGGGTTCAAATACTAGGTTTAATTCGGGTTAATGATTAATTAGCACTCACAATATAACTCATACTGAGGAATACAATGTGTATAACAACTTCAGTTGTTATTAAGGTAAATATTAAAATAATAAGCGTAACTTCTGATAAATAACCCATAAATTATAATAAGTTATCTAAATAAAAACTATCATTTAATTAAAGATATGATAATAAAAATCGTTTGTACGCATTGCCTAGAATCAGATTATTTTTATTTTAAAACAAATAGTTAGTTAATAAAGTTAAGCAGCCGTTCATATAAGATACACTAAATGGATGAGTTGATGTATCGATAATAATATTTATTTTGTTATATTCAATTTGCATAAATGTAAAAAGAAGATGAAGAAGTAGTTCAAATCCAAGTCTAAGAGTATAGACGAATTAATGTTAGTTATATTTTGTTTTATCCATATGGGATCGAATAAATTGTATATGTTTATTTATTATGTTAATCATAAAGGATAGTTTTGTTAAATTGTAATAATAAATCATAATCTTGTTAAAATTTAATAATAAATTATAGTCTTGTTACAAGTTGTCTTGAGTCATTTTTCTTGTGTGCTAAATAAAAGTTTATTGGCATAATACTTGCAATACTTTCTTGAGTCCAAAATCATTTATGAAATCTTAAATTCAATACACCAGATAGACAATTGTAAGCAGATCAGAATATTTCAGTATAGTTTAATTTAATAAGAATTATTTATGGAATTGAAAACTTCAGACCAAGACATTTTATTTTATGTGTGTGTAAAATCACTTTATTACCAAACTATTAGCTTTTGTGCACATTATTTCGTACACATTTAAGTGAAGTGTCTAAGTAATAAATCTTAGTTAAATTATTGTGTTGTCATGGATAATGGAAGGACACAAAAGCACCCTTGTTTTTTCATCATTCCGACTGAGATTCTGGATAAAAATGGCTATATTATTCAAAATTATGCATTGTTATTGAATATGGTTATCATCTCGTTAAATATTATAATAGTTGATATGTGGATGAAGACACCTGGAATTTAAGTAAAGTAAATGTTTCCTATAGCCGACCAGAATGTCAGTCATATGCGACAACACAATACTGCCGAGCATTTTTCTTTAAAAATAACAGAGAACCCTGAGATTAGTGTCATTATTATAAGTGCTCTTAAATTAAGAATTGATCAATTATGATCAACATTACAAGCGTGGCATGGTTTAAGAGATTGAAACTTCTAATTGTATAATAATAAAATATTGAGATCATATTGGCAGATTAATGAATGTTTTATTTTAGTCAGTAATATTAACAATGACATGAAATCATCATCATCATTGTCGAACAGTGCAAGTACTTACAGCTCAGAGAATGTGTTTTGGATAGAGAAAGAATGTTAGTTATTTTAAATTTTCCTTTTAAATTTATTTTATTAATGATAATTTTTTTTATTCTATCTCTGTCTGAACTGCATATCGCTGTAGCTGAATTATTATAATTAACCTAACGTCGAGCTATATTAGGTAATATAGGGTTTGCTACCCATCCTAGACGGAAGCGTCCGAATTCTCTTTCATAATAATAGAAGTTGCTCTTTTGATTGGGTTAGAATATATATAATTTTAAATAATAATTTAATTCCATTCATAAGCCAATTTGTATTTAATTTGCTTAAATCTCATATGTATAGGTGTCTTCTACGTACCACCATCATACATATATAGCATCATGATATTTAATCATTTAATGTATTTTTCTAAATTTGTTTTAAAATAATCTGAAAAATAAAATCATGTCATGCATACCGGTTTTTGCATAACGTAATAATAAAATCTAAAATTTATTTAGACAATAAATATTGTCAGAAATATATTTCATCTTATGAACAAGATTTAATCAATCCTAACTATTGCTAAAATCGTATGGGAAAAGTAAATGATTGAACCTTGCAAAACACCCTCTTCAAAGGATAAAACAAAAGATAAAAGTTATTTTAGTAATTTAAAATATGAAATTTTAAAGGTGCTAATTGCTTGTCTCACTTAAGAAAATTTGTTATCAAAATTGTAACTTGAGCACAAATGAGTATATATAGGCTAGATTTTTCTATGTGAAAAATATAAATACTCTGTAAAAGTTAGAACTCATCTGCTTGCATAATTCATGCTGGTTTAAATTTTAACATGGTTGAGTAGGGCAGATGGGTATTGCTGTTCCCAAGCTCAGGAAATGGTGATCTCCATCCCATTCTAAGTGCTGAAGTGGCACATAGCCATCATAGTGAAGGAAGATGTTCCTGCTAATAACTTACTGCACTGAGACCTCAACTAAAAGAATTCTGACTATCCTGAGAACATGAATTGCTACAGTATTCATCTCTAAGAAGGGGTCAGCAGACAAGCTGCTATCAAACTATAGATAACATCCTAAGATCACCACAAAGATTTTTAAAATGAACTTTAACTTTTATCTTTAAAGGTTATAGCTATTCTTTAATTTAAATGAGGATTCAAAACTGATTTCTAAAACATTTATCTATTTAAATGTAAAGCCACTGATAAATACTTGCCTAAGTCTCTATAAGAATAAATCTGTAACCTCTACAACTATGTATATCAAAATGTGAAGTTAAGTAAAACCTATCTTTTATTTTCCGTGTAATGATGCCTATGTTGTTTTATAAATTTTTAGTTCAAAAATTTTTTTTATTATATATGTAATAATATGCCAAATGTATCTCGAAACAGTGAGCGTATTTAATTCTAATGATTCTCTATGCAGATCTTTTTATTTTCATCTTTGACTTACCAAACATAAAACAATTGCTTATTTAGCTTCACTTGGCTTGCTGTTTCGAAATTATATTCTGATAATAATGATGTCTGATTATCTTATGACAGATATTATGATATAAATTTATTTTAATTTATATTTTGTTTGCCTACTATAATTATACTTAAGACTTTGAAGATCAATTTTATCTGATAGTTAAAGGCTAGCGAGAGAGATATGATATTAAGGTATATTTTATAGTTTAGTATTAATTAGAACCCCCTCAAGTAGACTTTTCCTCCATTTTTGTCAAATCTGATTAATGATGCAGATTAGTGATTTATTAAATGGAATTATTAATATTAATTTAGCCCTTTATTATAGCACTACAATTAGATGCTTAATTTGATGAACTGGCTTTCATCAGCAATGCTGATATTGGCTATCTGTTTAAGGCACTATTAATTTAATTTTGACATATTTGTTATTTTTCCTTATGCATTACAAATGTAAATTTAGGATATATATGTGAATATATTTTGTCTGTTAATCTCTAATGGGTGTATGGTGGAACCCATCCCTATTTTATCAGCAGCTCGCATAACAGTGGACACAAAGTCACACCTAGGAGCTATTTGTTTTGGTAAGAGCACCAATAACATTACTGGGATAAGGACCCAGGACTCTTTAGAAGCCTATCCAAGTTCTGGACTCATATTTTGTAGTTAATTAATTTATTAGTAAGATTTTTGGTTTAAATGTACCACACATCTATTATGTCAAAATAATTGCACATCCACATCACCACCTTACTACTAAAGTTTAGTAAAGTACCTATAGTAAAATATATGTAATGCTAGTTTAGCTAGTTCTTCCTTTGTTGCATTAGAATCTTATTTAATCCAGCTTGAACAGCCACAATATTCACACTTTATTGGGTACATATGTTTCTGGCTAGCTTATCACCTCATCAGTTAGCACACCATGTCTTAGTAATATTATTTAGCATATTAATTAATTTTCCATAGGCATAATTTATTTACTGTGCATAAAATCTATAAACATTTTATAGTGAGATTATATGCTGTAAGACATTAATCATTTTCACTCCATTGTATAATGCCTGCATACATCAAATCCCATATATATATTGCTTTCCAATTATGTGTGTATTCTGTCTTATTTTATTTTTCAATTTTACTAATTATTATTATTAATAAAACCTTTTTAAAATTTATCTCATCTTCAATATCATTTTGCCCATATTCCAATTGTATCATTTACTCATTAGATATCTTCAATATGCATTCTACTTAAATATTCATATTATCTAGGGTTTAACATTATTAGTTTAGTTAACCTATTTATATGTTGCCTGTGTGGTTAGTCCCAGTGTCTCATGTTTCTTTCTATTCAGAGCTGGGTCACAAATTAACTAAGGCCCATGTGTAAATTCAGATATATCATTCATAGAGAATTAACTCATAAAGCACTAGTATATAGGTTGAAGCTTGGTTGGACATGGGATCTTCCTATCACATTTCAATCAGTTTCAGTGTATTTTACTTGGGCTCTAGATTTTGTTACATGAATGTACAAGTCTTACCATTACAATACATTTGAATTAAATCCATCTGAGGGTAGTTTTTACTAATGAATTACTAGTAAAACCAAACATTTGCTTTTTACTAACTGGTATTATATGATGTTAATAATCATGGTGGATCACTTGTCCAATTTGCTGTACTTTGAAATATCAAGTGAATTGAGGAATATAACAGTTATATAAATAAAATATCATTGATAGATTAAGCAACAATTATTAGGTATTATGTAATATAGTTAATACAAAAGCTATTGTGATTTTTATATAATTTCTTATCACTGGTATTTAAATATTTGTAAGGAAAATAATAATATATTATGGAGACCAATATTAAATACGACCTCTGAACTCTTCTAACATTATATAATGACTATTTCTTACTTTCTATAGAGTTTCAAGTGGAGAATAAATCTTATGAATATATTTTATATTTATATTATCTAAGAAGGTCATTCAGGTAGGTGATTTATAAGAAATTATGAAATACCAAAATACAGCTTATGTTTTTATGTTGGCAAAAGAACACTTACCTTGCAATCATATATATCAGGGGATAGAGAAGGAAACATATACTTATTTTTCTTTCCAAATGAATGTTCAGTTATAATCTTACTAAGTGTCTTCTAATTAAGAATCAAATAGTCATAATATTGTCAAGAAAATCTATTAATTACTATGTATAAGAAAGTTTTACATCTGCTACAATTAAGACTATTTATCTTATTGTCAATAAATAATAATAATAATAATAATAATAATAATAATAATAATAATAATAATAATAATAATAATAATAATAATAATAATAATAATAATAATAATAATAATAATAATAATAATAATAATAATAATAATAATCATCATCATCATCATCAAATAATTTATTGCTCAGAATTTTCATAAAAAATTTAAGGAGCAGAAATGACTGAGCTAGACTAAATTCATAAAATATGGGCTCCAGAACCTGCTACTTTACTACAACAAACCATGCAGGACACTTATTATCTGTGTTTACAAGTTGCTAACATAATATCTCCAAAGGCATCCCTCATCAATGACAATCAATGGGTGTTTGTTGAAGCAATTCAATGTTTGTTGGATTCTTATACCCAAGTATTTCAATTATTATCTGATGTATGATATTTGGGGGGAACTGATTAGAGAATCATATTATAATATGAAAAGAAACTATAAAGAATATTTATTTGCACTTTTTGGTAATATGATAATTACAAATAAAAGAGATTAGATGTAATTAGAGTTTTCAAAAATCTATATAAAAAGACTAAAATTGTATGTTCACAAGTACATACTTATTTTTACAATAGTTTGATAGTGATATTTGAGTAGAATATAATAAAGTACATAAAATGATAAATATTTGATAATCAAATTTAAGATCTTGATTTTAATTCCCAGATGACACTTATCATCCTTCAACTTTGATTATGGTCAGCTTTGTATCTTGAGATGTTAAGAAGTATATCTGGTCTGCTAGTGAGTATAGATAGGACTCAATATTATCATAAAGCTGTTAAGAATTTAAAAGGATTATGGTGAGAACTTGGCCAGACAAGTCTCAATCAATTAAATATTAATTAAATATCTTGTATTTTGAATCAGATGTACTAATATATATAATTAAGGTTTATAGGACTAGATATGGCATTCAAGAAAAAAACATTTTAAAATAGACTTCAATGTTTCTGTAGAATATTCATTCAAACTTACTAAAATCACATTTAAAATTATATAAAAAAGTTCAAATGGATTGGTTTAATATTAGTACAGAAAAATTGTTCCTATAACAATTCAATTAATTTAAAATTTTGTAACATTATTAAATAACTCTGAATCCAAACAGTTTGAGTGCACACCTAAGACAAGAATACAACAATAGCAAGAAAAAAATATTGAAGAATGCAGAATTTCAAAGAAGTAGTATAAAAAGTAATTAAGAGATTATTTTTTTATTTAACTTTTTATTTTGCTTTGTTGTTTGGTACAGTTTTGCCTAAAATTTGAAATGATACTTATTATTTTTAAAAAAGATATAAACTATTACATTCTATATTCACTCTGCTAATAAACATAAGCAAATCAGTATAATAAAAATTCATTAATCTTCAATTAGAAATATTACCAAAATCACACTTTTCTTTATTTTGCTATAATATCCTATAAATACAATTTACCCAAATCACTTCAAACACTTTTAGTACATATTTACATATACCTACATTTTGACTATCCTGCAGTCATCTTCAAAATTCATTTTAATTAAAGTGTACTGGCTCTGAAGAAGACTTCAGGACAGTTGAAACATACAAGCCTGTAGGACAGTCAAAACATAGGTGTATGTATATATGAACAAATAAAGAGTTTTGCTAAAAAGTGTGCAAAGTGGTTTGGATAAGTTGTGTTTCATCTTGAATTATTTTTTTTGTATATTTTAGGAACATTTTCTAATGAATTGAAAATATTCAATAATAAAAACTTTTTCAGCAGCAAAATTGCTAATTTAGACTTTCTGGATTGTTATGTTACTGAAATATGGATATTTCTTAAAGAATGTGTTATAGATATATCTTTATCCCAATTGGTAATGGACATTATGTGAGGTTTTTCCATAACAATAATCATAAATTTGCACCTATTATTTTAATTTACATAATTGATTATTCAGTACAATGATATTTTTCAAAAAATTAGAAACTTGTTTAAAAACAACCACCAGTTCATAAGATTAATGATAACAGACAATCATGACTGAATAAAGTTATGTCAAGCAAAAATAAAATGGTGTAACATATTAAAAACATATAGTACAGTATAAGATTTATACAATATACAATATTATGTTTTGATTATATAATTAAATATGGTTATTTGAGTTTCATCCAATATCCTTGCAAATTATCAGTGCTTTCATTTATGACATACTCAAAATAAAATCAAAATTACTATACAGAAAAAGAATCAGAATTAAAACCAATTCTTTTTTTATGTTGCACTTCAAAAATCGTGGTATTCTGGAGACATATTGAAAAGGACAAAAAACATAATAATGCTGAAAAATGCTTTTCTATGATAATTTTATAATTTGTAATCTTTGTTGCTTGTATATATATATATATATATATATATATATACAACGCTAATAGTCAATAATATAATATATATATATATATATATATATATATTAAACATATTATTGACTATTCAAAATAAAGTATATTTTCATCATTATTGACTTCAAACTCAAAAAAATGCCAGTTTCATTTATTCCAATAAATAATGAAAAACATGCATTAAACATATAATAAAATGTATTAATATTACATTTTAAAATGTGTATATTAGATAAGATATATTTATTCAGTTTTATAATGAAAATTTTTATTAATGTTATTTTACTTGTGACAAAAAATATATTTATCATAATTGTATAATAATCATCATAATAGTAAATTATTTTGAGGAAAAAATAATAATGATTTTGCGAATTATGCACTTAATAATCAATTTATATAAGCAAAAGTCACTAAACATAAGTTAAAAATATCTCTTACTTTTTCAATTTTACATCAATAATTTTTTAATTTCTTTTCAGATAATTGCAGAATTTATTATAAATAAAATATAAAAGAAATATAACTTTATAACATCAGCAAAAAAAAAAATAATAATTTATATTACTAATACTTTAGCAATCAATTATACATTATTTTTTCTTATCAAATTTCTGTTTAATTTTATTGCATTTATGACAATAAATAAATTTACAAAAAAATTTTTGGAAAAAAAAAAAGTTAACAGTAGTATAAAAATTTCTTTTTTTATTGATCAGATGTTACAAAGATAAAAATTGTAATATTTAATAATAGAACATAGTGCTTCAAAAATAAAATTTTAAATGTATATTGTGTTATTTTTTTTTACATTCTAAAATACAAATTGTGATTTGTTTTTTGTTTTTTTATTCATATTTTAATTTAATAAATCATGATTCAGAAAACATTCTCATCCCATGTAAAACGCAAAATGGCAGATGGTCAACAAAAAATTATAGTTAGTGAAATGTTTCTATATAATAAGTTTATCCACAAGTTAATATTTTTTAATAATATGTTTAGTAAATTGTTTATTCATTAATTAACACATTTTAAAATTTAAGCTTTATGCTTTTATCAAAGTTTTATATATTTTGAATTTAAAGTAACAAATTATTTGTTCTCTCATAGAAACTGTTTATAATTGTTTATTTTGCATGTGAAAACATTCATTTACAATAAATTTTGGGACACCAATTATTTTTGATACTAGAGTTAAAGGTGTACAACAAATTTATTCTTGAGTTCACTAAGTTGAAGAAACATGACTGGTTCTCTCAAAATGCTCTTATTATTATTATTGTGTTGCTTAAAAGGAAATGTGACATATTATCTATTTGGAATAATAGTAAATTGAATGTAGAATTTTGTAGCCAATATAGTAATTGAAAAGCAGGTGTTCAGTGACTAATAAGAAGACTCAAAAATGATTGATGGGTTGAAACCATAAGGATATAAGGTTATCTGACCATATTAGATATTTTTGATGCAATGAAAGTCACACATGAACTAAAAAATAGTGTATTTTTGGTATAAAAGACAGGAATTGAGCTGATGACTTTTAATAATACATTTATTTCTATTCATTTAAACTTAGGTAAGCCAGCTTAGTAAAGTTCAAATGGCTATTTGTAATTTTAAAGATGAAAAGATTGCAGATTCTGATGACATATTTGAAAATATTTTTAATGATGATAGTGGTACATTAGTTTCAAAAATACTGGCATTTTTAAAATAACATATTTATTAATAAAATTATACCTATGATATGACAAGATTACAGTCATTATCATAAAATATTCTTAACCATTATAGCAATGGTATTTTCAAAAATTTTGTCAAGTAAATTGCTTCCATCCAAAGACAAATAGTTATTAAACAATTTTTAGACAATGAAAAAATGTTATAAATAGATTTTATGGCCAGTAAAATGTAAGAAAAATATCAAGATAAAAAGTGATTATATGTTATTTTTTTGATGTGGGAAAATAATTGTTTTAATTAATTGATATTGTTTGAAATTAAGTATTCATTAAAATTTATATTATGCAGCTTCTACATTGAGGCATTTAAAATAAAAATTTACCTTAAATAAAATGTGTATAAAATCTAGCTTTGTTTTAATTTTTATGATAATGATCTTTAGAACTTTTTATAAATGACTTCATGAATCAGAAAAAAATATCATACATTTGATTATTGATTTTGTAAAAATAAAATTTTTATTTTCTTGACCCAAATAATATGCTGATTATTGTATTGTCCTTGTCACGACAATTTAAACGATAATCTATGGAATATAGACAATATTTTGAATGTAAAATATAAAGACTTTCCTTTATTAATTAATGTTCAAAAATCTCAAGTGTTATGCCATCTAGTCATGAAAAAGCCCCTTCTTTTAGTTTGGATAGCTATCAACTTGAGAATGAGAAGTGCAACAAAGACTACAGTGTATTGTAGCAATCAAATTAGATGTATTTAGAGCTATTATTCTAAAAATTATTATATAAAAGTAAATCTTAAACTGACTATTATTATAAAACAAATACATTAAAAAATTTCATTTAAGGATATTCTGAAATTTTTTAAAAATATGGTCAAAATCATATACTCTTTGCTAGAATCAGTGTGGAGTCTAACTACTACAAAATCAGAACTTTATTGAATTGGACATGCAAAATGAATGAACAGTATATATCTCCCTAAAAATATTTTATAGTGAATTTGAGCCTGTTTTTCATGAGAGTGTCAAACTTCATGTACACTGTAATCTTAAAAAGGTGAAGTATTTGTTGTTATTATTAGGAAGGTGTGATTAAGAATAGAATACAATAGAGTTACTATTAGAGGGGTATTGAAGTTTTTCAGAAAGTAAAG
Organism: Epiperipatus broadwayi; assembly: GCA_028023455.1. Classification (NCBI taxonomy): domain Eukaryota; kingdom Metazoa; phylum Onychophora; class Udeonychophora; order Euonychophora; family Peripatidae; genus Epiperipatus; species Epiperipatus broadwayi. The sequence goes on along the minus strand of JAQFVV010000244.1, from coordinate 347,255 downwards.
TTTGCTGCAGACAAAGTTAAAAGACAACATGCAAAATGTCAAAAAATTAGAGAAATAGATCAGCATTTCCTATATATGAATGTATTAGTGATTTACAGATTGGTTTATACAATCTTAGCAAAATTAATTCATATCTAATATACTATTACTTTTGATTTTCTTTTGTTCTTGAACTTGAAATGGCCCCACTTGGTTGCAAATGGTTTTTGTGTTGCTGCTTATGATTTTTAAAAAATGAAAAATAAAAATAATCAGAGGTTTGAAAAAAATCTGTCATTGATGATTCAAAATAAATGTCTAGCATAATGATTACTTTTATTGAAACAGGAACAAAAATATCTATTCAAACTCTGTAGAAAAAATGCGCCCAATCACCTGATACATAACTCCTCTCTACTGCCTACTTGAAAGCTCTCTTTTATCTTTCTGAAATAAAAATTGATTTGCAGTGCTTACACTGCAATTATGCTAATCAGCTCTTTATTTATATTAGGCTAGCAGTAACTTGAAGTTTTCTTTTAATGAAATTAAGTGAAACGTATATGGTTTTAATATCTGCAGGTAACAATATTGCATTTTTCTTGACACTAAAGAGTTTAAGCTCTGAACTATAATACAAATATGTATATGTGAATTTTTATAAAGTTGCATATTTATAACATCTCTATGGTATTATGGGAATCTAAATCTAAGTTACCAAAATAAAATTCATATTTCAAAAAGCTAAGATAAAAGAGGGGACTAATCACTGATGTTTATTTATTAGACAATATAAGAAGGATCTTGTGTTAGAATGTTTAGAATATTTCACTTCACAAATAAGCTTAGGAATTTTTTTCCAGATAGATGGGCATATTTAATCAAATGTAGTTTAATTAATGGGTAAAAAGTTCTTTTTAGCCTAAGAATATAGTTCCACATTAATCTGAATTAGCAGATTGAGTCTCAATGCATTGAATTAAAAATAAATAGTACGCTTGTACTATGGTGTAGATTTCAATATTACTGAAGAAGACATTACACTTGTATAAGCATTGACTTTTTAGGTAAATACACTTTTCTTTTATTATTTAAAATCTCATTATGATAAAAGTTATTGTTTAATATTTTACCCAGTAAACAATATTTGATATTGAAGAATGATTGATCAAGGATTTCATGAAAAAATGACTTGCAATATTCATCAAAAATTTAAACACTGAATAAAGGTGTTACTTTTTTCTTTATAAGCACAATTTTTTCAGGTAAACAACTCATTGTCAATTAGCTAGTCATCGAATACTAAGTAGCAGCTGGACATCTACTTATTTTTATACGAAATATACAATAAATTCAAAAAATAAACCAGTATTGTCCAGACGAATTTTAACCTTAAAACATAATATTTAAAAAAAGATGCAATATTCATTATAGATGAGGGAGTTGACACTAATTGCATGAGTGTCGAATAGTAAATATTTTTAAAAGTTTCATTTGTCTAAAGTTGTGTATTTTATAAAGATTAAAACTAAGATTTTGAAAAATAAATATTAAATTGATTTTATAACATTTTCAGTTTCTGTTTAACAATTATTAATGAAGAAGGAAATTAAATATTTTATAATGAAAGTATGAGCTTAAAAAAATTGTATGTAGTTTTTAAAAAATTTATACATCGCTTTGTATTATATGTTAAGAATTCTATGTAAAAGGCATGCGCACATACAGAAATTTAAATCTAAATAATAATAGTTAAATTCTCATTAGTGGTTAATATGTAGATGTAAATACTATATTATAGATTAAATTTTGTTGAGAACTGCAATCAACGGCAAACAGACTCCAATGTTTGAATCATAGGATTTTAATTCCCATAGTATATCTTTGAGCAGAAGCTTAATATATATGTTTGTTGACCAACTTCTTTTTATAATTAGAAGTAAGAAATAATTCTGATGTTAAACAATATATAGGTATTATTGGATCTGTTTTTAATGCAAAATAATTTTAAAGGAGATTTTGATTTTAAGTGTAAAATACATTTAAAAAGTCCTAGACAGTTAAATAGAGAAAAGACAAATCATAAATTCCAATGGTTTGCAAATTCAATTTTATAAAAACAAAGACGAAAATAAGAACTATACAACGTAAATTGTTAAGAAAATTATCTTGCTTAAACGTAATCTTGTGATTGGAAGTCTGGCTGATAAATGGAAAAGAAAAAAAAATCAAAAATTATTTAAGTTACTTAAATCACCATTAATGTAAGTAGAGAGTTTGAACTCAGGACTTTTCAGTCTAATTGTCCTACACATCATCTCAAGCAACTGAAACATGTGTAAAAAAAGATATATGATCCGCAATATAGGACTACACTTTGGAATTCAAAATACTTGTGAAGTTGTGGAATTTTCAATTGAAATAAAGTTTATAAAGTCTTAAATTTTTTTGCCAAATTTAACTTTAGAGGACTTTTTTTATGCAAAGAGTTCAAGATGATATTTACTGTTCAGATATATGATCCTTCTAATAACAAATATTTAAAAGAAAAAAATGTGGAGTATTTTGTGCAATAACCAAACATACTTTTAAACCCAAAACCTTTGTTTTAATAATTAATTCTTTAATATATTCACAATGAAGTTACAAATTTACTCACTTTCACTTTTTACAATATATTGCTTTATATCTCATTTAATTTTAAATATATAAAGATACTAAGGAAAATACAAAAAAAAAGATATTGTTTTTGAATTGATAAGCTAAGCTGAAGATTATGCAGAAATCAGATATTGCCAATGCTTTAAAAGATTAATCATCATTATTGATAACTTCCATTCTCTCTTAGAAATAAACTCATTAAAACCATGTTACCCTTCATAGAAGTTCTCCTCTCACCTCTTTTTAAATACTAGCACTAAATCATTAATTAACCTAGTATTTCTTTCAAAGCATACAAGACTATAATCTAAGATCAAAAGATATATATCAGTATCTTCACTTATTTAAGGATTCAATTTAGTATAAGTTTAAGCTGAAGATTATATACTTCTATGAACACTTTTTAAAGAAAATTGTATAGTAGTCACTACATAACAATGACAAAATATTATGTTAGATTACTTTCTTGAACTTTCTGAATAAAATAAAGTAGATGATAAATGAAGAATGCCAGAAATGTTAAAATTTTGCCAATAGAAAAAAAAAGTATGACAGAGTATTGTTAAAAAAAAACAAAAACAGCAAACAAATATATTGGCATAGTATAAATCATGGAATTTATATGAAAAAATTAGAGAATACAGTTAATTAAACAAATTAAAATAAATTATAATAAATAAAGTAGTATATATTAAATTGCATTGTGTATGTATTATTTATTTTGTATAGTGTTTTGTTATATAATCAACTCTTTGAACTTATGTTGAATCTTTATGTCATAACTTTATTCTGTTTTTTTTTTTTTGATGGTTTACTTTGTTATTGTTATTTTACTCTCATTACACATGATTATCTATCTATCTATCTATCTATCTATCTATCTATCTATCTATCTATCTATCTATCTATCTATCTATCTATCTATCTATCTATCTATCTATCTATCTATCTATCTATCTATCTATCTATCTATCTATCTATCTATCTATCTATCTATCTATCTATCTATCTATCTATCTATCTATCTATCTATCTATCTATATGTCTATCTACCTACCTACCTATCTACCTATCTATCTACCTACCTACCTACCTACCTACCTATCTATCTATCTATCTATCTATCTATCTATCTATCTATCTATCTATCTATCTATCTATCTATCTATCTATCTATCTATCTATCTATCTATCTATCTATCTATCTATCTATCTATCTATCTATCTATCTATCTATCTATCTATCTATCTATCTATCTATCTATCTATCTATCTATCTATAATAATTAGTTAAAGTTAAAATAGATGCTGAACATTTGAAAAGGGCCCAAAAACAATGTGCTGAAAAAGGCTTTTTATGTATAATTATTATTAATATATATTTATATAGTTGTTGTATATGATTTTTTATTATTTATTATAATTTATATAAAAGAACAGCATAATAAACTTCATTAATTTTTATTCTTGATGAAATTTAAATAAGTTAAAATTTTAGTCTACAATTTAAAAAGAATCATAAGTTCCTGCAAATACAACTAATTTAACAAAATCATTTAACATAAATTATAAGATTAATTCATGTTTTATTTTTATATCATGGATTAATCTTATACTCCACAAAGTCTATATGCATTATTCAAAAACTATTATTGCATAGAAAAATATTTTAATAATCATATCTAAGAGCAAAAAGAGGATTACATCCATTGAATAAATATCTAAAATATTTAATAGAAAGTCACAAAAAGAAAATTGCAGCTCATAATACATGCTTCAAATTTTTCAAAACAAATGTAAATGCATAACATAAAAAATGACATTGTGTTTAACAATTAAAAATAAGCCAAGTAAGTGTCAATATCATTCTGGCTGCAAATGTTATTCATTTTGATACTGTATAAGAAATTGTCATATATTTTGGTGCAATTTTTAAAATAATTTTACAAGGAAAGAGCATGTAAATTTAACTGATGTAAATCAAAATACAAAATTTATGCATAAAAAAATTTCATTCAGCAAAAGGCAATATCAGAAACAGATATATTACATTAAAAGCCACTGATGTGGAGATACTTACTATAGTATCTGGAAATATATTTTTTAAGGTTGTAAAAAATCATCTGTCATTCATAAAGTTGATGATAGAAGATCTAACCTAAAGATTTAAAAATAGTGTTATACATAAAAAAAACTACAAGTAAAAATTATATAAACAGGCAAAACTCACTATATGTATTGCCACTCACAGCAAGCTAGAATAATCAATGGATCCCAGAAGGCTTGTGCATAAAATCCCCATCTAGTGCCTACTCAACTCATCCAATATCCCCCGACTAGTTTCTGGCTTTTACTATATTTTAATGAATAACATAATTTTTACAATTTACGATATGTCATTACTATATTAAATGTTAAACATACATAACAAGTTATTTATTTATATAGTACTATGTTTTTTAATGTTAAAACACAGTAAAAGAAATTGAAAGTGATTATTTAATATCTTCACTCTCTCAATTCCACATGTTTAAGTTTGTCTATACATATATGCTCAGGTTAAAAAAAACAGAGAGGATTCATTCTATTTTTTCAAAAGACTTTGTCCTGTGTTTGCAAAGGAGAGTATTCAGTAAATGTTTAAATCTATCCAGCACATGTGTAAGGAAAGGTTCCCTAATTATTATTACAGATTAAAAAATGTAATGCTATGTAAATAAATAATTCATTATATATGTTTAATATAATCTTCATAAAATTTTGACTGTACTTATGTAGATGAATATAAAGAATAATGTTTCTAAATGATTAAACTAAATACTTTAGATATCTTTAATTATAGAAACATAAGATTAAATTAACAGATTAATAAAACATAGAAATGTGAAGAAATATACATTAATTATGAATAATTAGTAATTAACTCTAAATATTAATAGCTGTTCTCCATAATACAAAGAATCAATAACATACACTTCTACTGAATTGTAATCATAAATTTTATATACTACTTGCAAATTCTTTTATTATACCTTGATTCTTATGTGAACTTTTATGGATCAAGATAACTCTTGATATTATAACAGTTAACAAATATTTGAAATATAATATATCAGAAATAGTTTAAAATTAATTCAGAGTCTTGGCACAAGCTTTTTAAAATATTTGTGTTCTGAGTTATAAAATTATAATGAATGAGCAAAAAGCATTTTTATTCTTAGAGTAATTAATAACAACGTTTGAGCTTTAAAATACAATCCAATAATATTAAGTTAAAAATATTCTAAAATCAGATGCTGCTGCTTTATTTCCTAGATGTGAGATAAATAAATAATCTTTTTATTCACTATTAGTGAATTAAAATTATCCCACAGTAAGTTGTTTTATTTTTTAAATGTAGAACATAGTTCTTAATCTCTTAAGGAATGGCATTCATAATTTATAACTTTTCACTAAATATTTATGAAAATACACTCCATTAGTTAAAATTTCATTTTGACTATAATTATCCAATATAAAAATATTTTTCCAGATGAAAATAAAATTCAGTTTTTTAATAATTGTTTAATACTCATCTATCTTCCTGTAAAACTCTAGGTTGCTGTAATGATTATAACATCAAACCAATATTTGGAGAATAGATATGGAGTAGTATGGTTTGAGAATAAGTAGCATTCCTGAACAAGTTTTCAATTTTCATATTTCAATCCAAGGATTAAAATGTTATTTCATTTAAAGTATATTACAAAATGACGAACATTGTTAGATATTTAGTTCTCCATTAAGGACCATACCACTACTCAAGGAAAATATCACTGATAAGAGAGAGAGAGTCCAGGTTAATATCTCTATAAAATATATGGACTATCTAAATCAACATCAAAAGAGAGACGAGACTTAGATTCCTTGGAAACTTATATTGGAAAAATAAGCTTATAGTAATACACGAGAGAGGAATTAATTCTAATTTCTTAATAAACATAATAATTGTTAATTGATGTATAAAACTGATAAGATAATTATTTTGTGTCAAATATGACTTAATAAAATATAGAAATATAACCTTAAATAGTTAATAAAATAAGAATAATCTCTTCATGGCTTACCTATAAGTATTCACTAAAATAGATAAATTACTGACAACAAGAAACAACATAATACTCTTAAAATGATATAAAACTAAAATCATTATATAGCATTAATAAAACACAATACTATGTAACCTTCTGAATACTATCATAAACCATAATGCATAAAATATACTAAGCAACAATACATAAAACAAACAATTAATAATGAATTCTAAATACACAAAAATATAATTCTAAATTATAACCAATTTTACCAAAACCTTTAAAGTCTTAATGTTGTTTATCTTGGAGACTTCATACTTTTGTAAAAGATAATTTTACAAGCATCCATTTGTTGGCAATAAGGGAATCTAAAATAGATGCACAACATTGAAAATTATTTTATAAGATTTTCTTAAAAATCAATGTATACAAGTACATTAATAATGACCATTTAATTTCAGGAAATATTTAAATGTAAAGCAGTATATCAGGTTGTAATAGTTTATACTATAACATTAATCTCATTTTCCATTTACACATTTTAAGAACTATATTTAAGTATAGACTTCCACCAATAAGTATTTCTTTTTAAAGCTAAGCAGGTTTCCTTCCAGAGAGAAATAGAGAGAAAGAGAGCAGGTTTACACATTCATATTTTGAGAATTATAATAAGAGTCATAAAACATATGATAAATAAGTCTTATTAAATTAATGGCATTTAAAATTTTAATTATAATGCATTCTCTCTCATTTGGTTTATTTTAAATATAAAGTTGAAGTATAAAGTCAAGTCATTGTTTCTTCTCATCCACAAATTATTAAGAGCAATAAAAATATCACATTAATTTTAACAAAATACTAGTTTGTTCCTCTTGAATTAATAGTTCATTTATAAAATAAATTCATCCAAGATAAACTGTTTATCATAGAATACTGAATGTATTTTTTAAACTATTATTAACACATTTCAAATTTTTTTTATAATTATGTTTCTTTTAGATAATAAAATACACATTTTCTTTAGTATTAACAAGCTGTCATAAATTGCAAATATGAGAATTTCAGTGATTTTTATTTTATATAAATAATGTTAGATTTATCATAAAGTTAATTGCAACTACAAAATATAAAATAATGAATTTTTACATGAGCAATACAATCCATATGTAATTCCCATGATGTGCTGATATCAAGTAGATATACTTTAGCAATGAGTAACTATTTAATATTTTAACTCTTTGCTTTTTTTTATTTTAAAATTTTAAATAGTGTTCACTTTAGGATTCAAGTGACTTCAGTTTAAAACTTTGACACCTGAATTTAAGGTTTTTAAAATACATGTTACTTTAAAATAAGTAAATAAAAAATTATAATTTATAATTAATTCCATAGGTGAGAAATTTTGAAATTTCTTTCTCTTTTGCATGTCTGTTTTTTACAAAAAGTTTATAAATGAGAAATTTTTTCCTTTCACCTTTGCATCTCTGCTTTCTATAAGAAGTTTAATGGTTTAAAATTTCCCATAGTTCAGACAATGTATTTCAAACAACATAGTTCAGACAACATAATTTAGACCTAATGTGCCTGTGTATTGGTTTTCTTTTTGATTGATGGAACAATATATTTTACTACTTTTTTTTTTACCTTTCCACCTTAAAGTTTAAAGGTCAATGTTGTATCTGTGTAATTAGTCTAAAAATAGAAACTCATTTAAATATTTTTCAGATGTTTTAAATAACATGTGCTGTCTGAAATAGTTATTTTAAAGGAATAAAATTATCATGGTAAAAACAAAATAAAATGTAAGAAAATATTGTTGTTATTTTTTAAAAAAAATATTTCATCAATTTCTTTCCTGTTTAACTATTCCTAGGCTGTATTACATAAATAAATTAAAAAGTTTATTAATATATAATTTAATATTTTAATCAAATTAAGGATATTGACAAATGATACTCAACATTATAAAATAAAATGTAAACTAAAGTTAATAAATATAAGCACACTCACACACATGTACATTGACGTTATTTCAATTGAAAAACACTATTTTAACACTAAGAAACTAATTCTCTGTCTTTTAAGATAACTAATCTAACTTTATTTTTATCTATTTAATCCTTATGATATTAGCTTATGAATATACTATTGTTGATAGTTAATCTAAACTAAATGCTTTATTATAAGTAAAAAAAAATTCAACATTAACATTTGATATTAAAATTTTAGACCTGATTACTATTACTGCTATTTAAATGCTAAAATCTGAGATACTAAAGGATTATATTAAAGCAATCTTAACTTTTTGATACTAATTTCTTGCTAAATAGAAAACAATATCTTTAGTTTAAATATTTAAAACTACTTCAATCATAAATAGATTTAAATTACTATAGTAAAAATATTAAAATGAATTTGAATAATGTTCAAGACTTATAAAATACTGTAAATAATTTATAAATTAAATGTGCACGTACTTATAAAATTTTAATAAAGTTAACTTACAAAAACGTTAAGTTAATGATACATTTTTCTTTATGAATTTTTTTATATACTTAAATACATTAAATGGCTGAAAGTCTAGTTTCACTGGCAAAGCCAAGGGTTACAATATACATATAAGTTGTAAGGGCAGCTTACAATCCTATCAAGATCAGCCTTTATTTATCCACACCACCAAATCAAATCTATTTAAAATGTAAGCTTAGCTAACAGGTGGATGAATATGTACTGTCATTTTTATATAAAAATATATACATATACGCAACAAATGTTTGCTTTATTAAGTACCAAATTAAACAAATGTCACAATGAACTAATTTCTCTTGTTTAATGAGAAATAAAAACCCAGTTAAAGAAATCCTTCCTATATATATTGTAAGGATCACCACATGTCTCATCCATACATCCTTACAATAACATGCATTGAACAAAGAACATAAACATAAACAATTAAACACATGTGAATGAAATAAAGCATGTGTGTAAATATACATAAGTATATGTTAGTTAACAAAATTCATACATCCATTGAACAGTTTAAGCTGGTAACTTAATAGATATAAAGGTTTGAATAGAGATATACTAGTATTTTACAAACTGGAAATACCCAAACAAAAAACAACAACAACAATAATAATAAAAATTAATAAAAAATTTTTTTGACTAATTTGAATTTTATTAATATTTTTTAAATAATTATACTTGACTTAACAATGTTACTTAAACAATTAGGAAGGTTTTGTATCAATAAAAAAATCCAGTTTTATATTCTAGTGTTGTGAAATAAAGGGGGAGAGAAATCTTATAGAATGTGCTTAACAGAAACAATTTTTTTCATTGGTTTAGAAATTATAACAAGTAAAGAAAAAATATAAAAAAGTTTTTATTTTCTTTATTCTTTTACCAAAATTATACACATTGTTTTGATAAAACATTCTTCATCATTTTACGTTCAAAAGTAACCTTTATTAGTTAAAAGATGACAAAAATTTTCAGGTACACTTACCTGTTGAGAATTACAAAGTGTTCAATGTTACAAAGTAAAACAATTATTGAACAGGTTTATATAAAGTACATATGTTTGATAACAATTATATCCATAAAAGGACTGCTATGATTAATGTGTATCTGTACATGGGTAGCTTTACATGGATCTACATGACCCAGCTGCTGAGAAGCTATCCATCGCCCAATAATCCTATCCCTAATACCTGAAGCAAAAACCCAAATGCATCAGCTGAATAGGTGGACAAGTACAGCATTGTGCCAACCACCACAACAGGCAGTGAGGTCCAAGGATCAAGTCCATTAAACAATAAATTCTTGACCCACAGCCAAGCACACCAAGACCATTCTAGGTCCCTCTGTCTCCCAATTAACAGTCCAAATGGGCAGGGACCACATTCGATCTACCTGCCCAGAATTGGAAAGCCAACTAGGAAAAACTAATAAGTAATGAGCACAGACCTACACTGCCCAAAACCAACCTATCAAGGGGCACAGCAGCTGACAAAAGCAGACATGGTGCTGAGACTTTGACCAGATATCCTCTTGATAGGTTTTCCAGGTAGAGGCAATAATTGTCAACAGCCTGCACCAATAAACCAGGCCCCTAATGACTGCCACCACCCTCGAGAAAGAAAAGACCAGTGCATACCTGTGCCCACAAAATTATTGCAGCAGAAACTCCAGCAAAGTTACAAAAATGGGCAGTAGCCTTAAAAATGCTCTAATTTTAAAGTTAACTAAGGAAGCAAAATAATAATGAGCTCAAATCAAAACTATCCTAATAAACAATCCAACAAGGGAGTGCAGCAGCCTCTCAGGGCAAAGTCCAATGGAGGACAGTAACTTTCACCCACCTGGAAGGTATCCTGGGCTTGACAATGATCAACAACCACCTTCACAAACATGCTAAACCCCTCATGACCACCACCACACATGAGGCAAAAATAGGAGTGTGATGTCCACCAATGCAACAGTTGATTCATTGTAGTCTGGAATCTAGCCAGATTTACTTGCACACCATGAGTACACACCACTTGTCCATATCACCTTACACTCTGAGGTTAATAGAGCTGAAAGTCCCTTTGTAATCATTATCAACCTACTGTGTCTGCAAATGTTAACAATACCTGTTCAACCCACCCAACTATAAAGTCCCTCGGGGTTCATTATGATTCCTATTTGTTGATACTAATTGGATTCTGCTTCTTTGGATTGAATTCTAGATCTTGACTACTTATCAAGGATTTGGTTGTATAATCTGAAAGTTTGTTGTTAAACTTTGGAATAATTAAAAGAGGATGAATTATTTGTAGCTTCAATGTCTCTGTTTAGGTCTAAAATATCATTTGTACTAATTTTGCCTTTAAATCATTGTTTTTAGCTCAGGAATCATTTTATTGTAATTCTGTGTTGATATTAAATTTTTATTTTATTTTTCATGGCACCCCAATCGCACCAGAAATGGGCTAATAACTTCTGTTGTGATCATCAGAGAAACTTGATTTTTGTGCAGTAAAATAGCTTAAGTCATAATCTATAGTATAATGTTCAATTTTAAAATTGAGATTGAATTAAAATTCAAAATAATTTATGTGACCTGCATTTCTTTGACAAGGGCTGTTGGGATCTCTTACATGGATCTGTAAGCCCCCATTTTTTATCAGATACATACCAGTATAGGTTGCATCAGCTTTTAACAATTTAGAGGGTTTTGACTGGGAGAGGATTTTAAGTATCTTTCTGTACTGGGTTTCTTTTTTTGCCAGTATGGTAAGTCTCTCTAATTCAGCCTCCATGACAACATTTTCAAAATTTAGCATTACAATTATTGAATGAATCTCAACCAAATGTTTTTTGCATGCTTCTCAATGGGGTAGAGACTAAAAATGTTGCAACAATGTTTTCAGGTCCTGGACAATAGCTTATCTTCTCATGGAACTTCTACAAAAATAAACTCCATTGAATCAAATGCTCATTAGTTATGTAATTATGGTTGAGAAAATTCATGCATTTGTGGTCCATGATCATAACCTCAGATCCCAGTAGTATCTGTTTGAACTTATTACATACCTAGATAATTGTTAGAGTTTTCTGTTCCTTAACCATATAATTAACCTCCATCCCACCAAGGGTTTGGCTACTGAAGCTCATCACTTGGTGCTTTCCTTGTTGATCAATTTGAAACATGATCTTTTGTTAATAGATTTAGTAACTGTAAGGTATCTTGTGCAAAGCCAGGATAGAATTTGAGTAATATTTGCACAACCCGAGAAAGGATTAAATGTGCTTATGAATGGTAGGCATGAAAAATTTATCAATGGCCTCCACTTTATTTGGGTGTGTTTTTATGCCATTGCCATTAACAATGTGCCCCAAAAAAGATGTTACGGGGACAGTGAAATAGTTTTTCTCATGGTTCACCATAATATTTTGTGGCATATTTATGAAAGAATTTCCTTAAATATTCTAGTTGCTCTTTTGGGTCTTGCAATGCAACTTCCACATCATCCACATAGCTGATAATGTGCTTCTTGATTTCCTCTGACAATATTTTGTCAAGACATCTCATCCGTCCTGCCCCACTATTGATTAATAAAAACTGGACTCTTTTAAATCCATGGGTGCCATTTATTCCTAAATGCAGTGAGCTTCTTATCCCAACAATCTAACACCCATCTTCCAGTAACTGGACATGAGTTCCAAAGTAAAGAATAGTATCTTGTGGCTTAGGCAGGTTAATCTCCTGGATAGAAGGTAGTAAATTCTGTTCAGAATGATAATACTGTTGAGCTTCATCCAAGCACAGTCAGATGGCACTAGTTTTTTAACCACTACCAGAGAGTTATTGTATGGGGATGTTCCCTTTTCAATGATTCTTCATTCTATCATTTGTTGGATCTGGTCACTGATCTCTTCTTGATATTGCAATGGGATAGGATATGTCCTACTTTCAAAGTAGTTATTTTCCTAAACTTTTATACAGTACACATAACCTTTATTTCTTCTGGTGTATTTGAAAATACTTTTGCATTACTATGTAGGATTTGGTGTAATTCATGTCTGTCTTTTGGGTCTTTCCAGGCTGCTTTTGAAATTTTTTTCTTAATAGCATCCCTATACACAGTTTGGTCAACACATCCAAGCTTAATGAATTATTACTATTAGGACCTCCAAGAAAAATCTGTTTCCTTCTGAACCTAAATGTATTTTTGGAGTAATCCAAGATGTGATGATGTTGATTCAAAAAGTCAGATCCTGTTACTAGGCTATGAATCAATGCAATCACAATTAAAATTGTATGTCCTACTGCTGCATTATCTAAGGCAATTTCTAGTCCAACCTGGTACTTTTCTGTTTTGGTATTTTTTCTATATGCAAGGGTATGCTTTACAGAATGTGTGAGCAACTATAAGATGTGCTTCCAACAGCTGTTTGATATCAGTAAATTTGGCTTCCCAAGTCCCTCAGTGCATGAGTTATAATTCTTCCAACTTTAATATTAATAACTGGATATAGGTCAATGGGGATGTTTGGTAGCAAGGCTTCTACCTCATTAATGATAGTATATATAGGATTCCCTTGATACCATTTTATGTTTCTGGACTTCATAATGGGACACCATTGGAAAGAGCAACCAAACAGGGCCCTTGAAAGTTTTCCAACTGCCATCCACAATACCCTCTTTTTAGCACAGTCTGATTTGATCATCAGTTGAAATGGATCAATTACTCCATTTCCGGACATCAACTGATTGAATTCTTGGGGGGTTCCTCTTTCTTAAACTTCTTTGGAGGTTCATTGCTAAAGTTCCTTAGTTTAATGATAGTCAAAAATTGAGCCATTTCTCCCACCTTTGTGATTCTACTCATTACAATTGCTCACTAAATTGATTGAGGCCTATTTGTTTGTATGGTTCAGACAATGTGTGCTCTAAAGAAAGAGAATGCTATTAGTGACCTGAGCTGAGCTGCCTGTCTGAGGAAAAATTAAGTATGCATTTCCTTTTCACCATATTTTTCACATGAGATGCAGTGAAGTATCCTATTCTGATGCTCTTTGTTTCAGTAGCTTTCCAATAATGCAGTCTGATATTCCCCAAAAGTCATATGTTTGTTTTGAATAGATCCCCACCAATTCCTGAAAGGACCCTGTAAGTAATGGCTTGCAATGGCAAGTTGATCACCACCCTTGGCCTGATAAAAGTAAAGTAATTCCTTTAAACTGTCCAAGTGAGCTTGAGGATTATCCCCTGGTTCTCATCTAAACATTCTTACTTGTATAAACTTAGCCATGTTCGGCTGACTTCCTAAATTTGCTGTTTCTCTCTGATGGGTATTTTTATTGGTTGAGTTAGCATCATTCATAGGAGAATCTATAAGATCCCTACCAATGGAGAACTGATAAGAATTTTTCAAGGTTGATTATCATTGATGTGAAGATGCTGTATTTGGTCCTGGACCTCCTTCCTAATCTGGGCTGTACATTCTTGTATCTCACTAGTGATGGTTAGTGCTATTTCTTTCTTTAATTTTGGGACCCTGGCCTTTTCTAAACCTCAATATGGATTGACGATTTTTGAGATGCTGATTTAAGGTTGTTTTTACCTGCTGTTTCATCTTTTGCTTTCTTTTGGATTTGGGCTTGCAACTCCATCTTTTTGTTGTATCTTCTGCATATATTCCTTGATTCTTTTTTGTTCATTGTGTAACTCTCTGATGGATGATTCACACCTGCCATATCTTTCATGTTTAAACTCCCCTCTCAGCTCTTCAATTGCCCTTGTAGCTTGTCCACACCTCTTTTAACATCATTTTAATTCTCTGAGTCTTCTTTCTGCATTACTTTGGTTTGACTCTAGCAGTCTAGCTTTTATTTCTCTTGAACCTCTCATCATACTGTGTAATATTTTCTTCTTCTGTGGAGGTACTTGATCCTGCTTAACACCATGGAAAAGTTTAAGGGGATCTTTCGTAGTGACTTCTGAAATTTGTTCTTCTAGACAGTCTTTTAAGGGGTGCTGGTATTGCCCCATTCATACCCAATGTCTTCTAATTGATTATCATCCATAGTTTATATTGGCTATGTTCTAACCTCTCCTTAAATATTGCTGTCTAATTGTGAATACTATTGTTTGTAGAACACTACTCTGAAATCTATTTAACTTTATGCCTGTTTTATACTGGGATGTTTACTTCCCCATCTCTGTTTACACATCTCCCCAAAACTTTTTCTCACTGTTTCTTATCTTCCTGATCTTTCCATGTATTATTGCCTGAATCTACAATTAATCTACACCTCTCTACAAGAATTGGTATAACCGGTATGCAGGTAATATTAATTATCAGTGTTCTTTCCACTAAATAGATGTATAAAATATCTATATAAAGGCAAATGTTATCTTTTATTTACAATGAAACATGATTTACCAATGCTTTATTTCTGGATTGTCTATATTGGCCATTACCTCACACCTAAAATATACTAAATGAAAAATCATTATTCCAAGCAATATGTTTCATTCATCTCATATATTGTCTTTTCCTCTTTTTGCCATTCCTCTTCTGAATCCCATGTTGAACAAAATTTGTTGCCAAGAACTATCATTACATTTTTAAAATTAATAACAGAATTTATAAAGATGATGATTATTTATTTCAGGACCAGGATTCTTTGTTATCAAGATTTAATAATGCAATATTGATTTGAGTAACCCATTTACAAAATATTCACAATCAAGATATGTATATAAAATACAACAACCCTAAGGGATATCCAAACTTGAAACCTATGCTGGTAGTGCAGAGATGTTATCTGAAAACCACTTATTTCCAAACAAAAATGTCAAATTCCCAGTTGTAAAACAAAGTGTTACAACAAAACAAATGAATTTTACACTGGTAGTTGTAAATTGTAAAACAATTTCTAAATTTAAATAATTAATCCTAAAACTAAAATTTTAAACTTATTATTTTAAACAAGACCTCTAATTTCAAAATAGTTAGTCAAAACAAAATTTTACTCTATGGCTTTCAGTCTATCATTATGCAACAAGGTTTCTAATTTTAATTAATCAGTCTATCAAAAATTTAAATTTATGATTGAAAAACAGAATATTCAATTTTACATAATTAATATTATAACAAAATGTTAAATTATGGTTTGAAATAAAGTGCTTGACTTTAATTAACATATTTACTAAAAATTTAATCCATGGCTGTAAGATATGGTACTTGATAACATAAAATTTCACTCTATGTTTAGAAAACAGGGTATTAATATTTTATCTGGTGTCATATTGAATTTTTAGAAAAACTGT
This sequence comes from Epiperipatus broadwayi, assembly GCA_028023455.1. NCBI lineage: Eukaryota > Metazoa > Onychophora > Udeonychophora > Euonychophora > Peripatidae > Epiperipatus > Epiperipatus broadwayi. Next base: position 330,716 of record JAQFVV010000244.1, on the reverse strand, counting down.
CACAATGACTTTAGTTTTAATAATGTTAGAGCAAAAAAAAAATTACATTGATAGAAACCAGAAAAACTAAGAAAAACAATAAGTCTAAGACAAATAGTGATAACCATTTAAAAAATAAGGAAAAAAGAAATTCGAACATCTAACATAATTAATACTTTATTGTTTGTTCATAATCTCTAATTTATCATTAACTAAGTTTAAATTACATCTTCGTTGATAATTTCTTTGTATTCCTCACAAAATTATCTTTCAAATTATATATAATACTTCTTACCTAATATAATCCATAGCTTCAAAAGCTCCAAAACTATTTACATAAAAATTCTTCATTTTCATCTTATACCCCAAAAGTTAACAAATCTCAAAGGCATTTACAAAAAAAAGATTCATCCTAATAAAAGATACAAAACAAATCATTTCCAGAAGGTGTACATGAATTTGTCATCATAGCAATTGGCTTCTTGTCTATCTAAAACTAGAAATTGTAGGCTACTGTCTATATCATTGATAAAATGAGTTGCATCTCTTGATGTTTATATTCTTTATGCACACCCATGATGCTATCTTGTTATATTTATTGTCCCACATAGATATAATTTATTTGCATATAGCTCATTTGTTAACTATAGACTTGAAAATAATGTGATGCAAGATGTGGCAAAACTGCTGACTTCATAGCATAGGCACAAATCAGAATTTGATTCTTTGTCTGCATACAATTCCATATTGTATATGCATAACCACTGTCACACACACATCATTTGAAATCTCTCTTTATTGGTTTTAAGTGTTTTTATTTTCACATGGTACAATGCCCAGTAAATTTTGTGATTGCTTTATCAATTGCAATCTGCAACGATTTGATTATCAGTTTTTAAAATTTACATTGCACTGCTCTATATATGAAAATCATTACTTGTTATATAAACACATCCAGTAAATTTTGTGATTGCTTTATCAACCTCAATCTGCAAACTTTCTGTACATTTGATTAGAGGTTTTTAATATTTATATTGCTCTGCTCTATATATATATAAATCATTATTTCTTATACAAACATGCAAGAGAAAACACATAAACACCAATACAAATATAAACATACTAATAAATTATTATATAACCTTTTGAGAATCATTATGTCTATAAAATAAGTGTTTCCTCAAACTTAGATCAGAGACACAAAATTACACTGTACAAAAACCACTTTTGTTATGTTTGAACATAAATTTATATACTGTATAATAAAGAGCATAGATGACTTAATATTATATAATTTATATACTACACACACCAATACAAATGCAAATTAATAAATTACATCATTTATCAGATAATTAAAAAAAATAATAAAATAAAAAATTAAAATTGTATACTTACGATATTTCGTGATTACATTTACATCCCATTGTAGACCTTGAATGCGAATATCAGCATATTTTTAATCCACTTGAGTTAGATAAAGAAGCTGATAAAAATGTTCTGCCTTTATCACCTTCATGTAAACTAGAAAATTGACCAAAATAGAAAAAAATAAGGTACCTATTAACAAAAAAATTAATAAACAAATTTTAATTGATTTCAAATTTTGATATATCATTTTAAAGATGGAGTTAAGCAGCAACTAATGCTTGGACTTGTGTTGATATCATGCTTATAGTTTTTGCACAATTTAAAAAAGAAGACAAAATTTCAACAAATCTGCTGCTGTTAGCACACATCATATTACAAATATTTTAACCTGTTAATCATTAATGTTACAACCAAAAATTTTAACTATAGGTGAAAAACACAGTATATTATTTTAAATAATCAATATAAGACTTTAAATCAGTTTTATTAAAATCAGTTGAGAATCATTTTAAATAAGTTAGATAAGTTTCATATCAAATTAGACATCAATGTTAGTCTTTAACTCTTGAGAAAGTTTACATATTACAACAGGTTCATTGGTTTAAATCAATCATAAGTTTTGCAAACATTCCTGACCAAACACATTAGAAAAAATATTTTGTTAATGTTGGCATACCAAGCCAGTGAGAAAGAAAATCTTGCTGCACATCTTTACAATACACACAATACATGACACAAATTTTGGATCATCACTCAGGTATGTGGGTAATATTATCAGGATGCCCACACTGTGGCACCAAACCCAGGAGAAAAAAACCTCTGTGCAAATCAAAATTGTACATTCATTCAATAAGACCTAGAATCCAAGCATATGTACAGCAATCTAGTATGTGCAAGATACACAGGTCTGGAATAATAGTAAACACTAATTGATTTACTTGTGTTCCAAGGTCTATGACTATATAAGCAATGCTTTTGATGATACTAACAAGCTTTCCAGTACTCCAGTACTGGCACTGAGAACAGGTAAATCAAAGAGGCTTAAAATAAATATACTTAAGTGATTGACTAATAATCACAAAGATATATAACAATTACAGAATGCTCCAAATATAACTATGGATTGGCTATTATAAAGAAGGATAAATTATCTAACAATATTTGGGTAATTGCCAAATATTAATTTCTTAACCATTCACTGAATTAAACAATAATAGAGACTATTGTCCAATGTTATTTAACAATCATAGCAGTCTGACTGATAATAATTAATAATATTTCATTAATTAGGGAGAGAGGTAATATATTTAAATCAAATGGTTAATACTAGAGATTCAGACACTGAATAGCAAAATACTATAACACACATAAATGATATAGGTAATAAATTGAAAGGTTGCCAATCTCTCGCATGCATTTTCAGTTGCTTGTCAGATAGCCAATCAGAAGTTAAGACAGCAGTCTGAAGCACAATCAAGCTGCAACACATGACAGAGTTTTTGATAAGAAAAGGATGGTCACTCCCTCTTCTCTACTTAACTTTTTATATATCTAAGCCAGTCTTAAGCATTTTGGCTTCAAAGTGTGAAGCTATAAATACATTCATATATTACTCACTGAGTTTTAATTTATGATAGTACAGTGTGAAACCCCAAGTTTACTATGCCATAGTTTTCTAGATGTTAATATAAATTATCAGCAATGTATGTAAATAATATTATTGTATAAATCGCACATTGTTGTTGAATCAGTAATAAATTGAGAGGTTGCCAATCTCTCGAATGTGCCTACTGTTGCTTCTCATATAGCCAATCAGATATTGAGATAGCAGTCTGAAGCATGATATAGCATAAATTTATTAAACAATTAAATATACTAGTTTGATAATTATAAATGAAACAACATATATATGTGTGTATGCCCATACAATCATTATTACAAGTTTGTTTATATGGTCTACACTGCAATTGTGCATCCTGGCCACTTAATTAAATAGGTCATTTGGAAGTTACATAAATAAAAATAAATACTGGGCCTAATACATAATTGTGTAGTAATACATGAAATTTGGTTGGTGAAGTTAATATGCCAAGGTTATGGAAGTAATGAATCAAATAAACAATAATAAATTATAGCTTAACTCTCATCAACATATCATGAATTTATGCATAAAAGATTTTATTATGACATTATATATATAAGTAATAGTTGATGATGTATGATTTTACTGGCATGCATGATCACATTTATACTAGATTTGGGAGATCACCCCAAATGGTTGGGAACAAGATGGTTCAGCCTAAAAGAAAACTGCAATTATATAATCGGACCTAAATAACTAAATAGAATTGTTGGCAAAAGGCATACAATTATATCTTACAGATAGCATTGCAGGTTTATCTATAAAATAATAAAGGCAGTAATACATTATAATTTATAGTCACCTATGTATGGGTGGCTTTGTCAGATTTGCGCAAAGTGAGAATATGCCTGCATGATGGCCAAAAACATATCTCTGAAAAGTACTAACACAAGCTAGCATATTGTGATGGTTTAGCTGTATTTCCATACAATTATCCATTAGAAATGCCTGAAATAGATCCCCAGTAGGAAAAACATCTACCTTGTGAGGGATAATGAGGGATGGGTCAAGGCATTCTAGAGATAATGGCAAAACAAAAAAATCAATGACTTAAACTATTGTAATGATTCCTTTATAATGCATAATGTACAATAAACTAATTAATACCTGTTAACATATTGTGCTATCTGATGCAATAGAATGCATAAACTCAAACCATTCATGGACATTTAACCAATACTTAAAAAATGGGTCAGAATTTAAAAACTAATGGAGAATAGATTACAACCTCCCATACTTCTAAAATATCTCCCTACATTTTTATAATGATTAATACATGTACAATTTGACATATTAACTATATAATATGTCCAACAATAGACAGCTACATCAATGGAAAAAGAAATGGAAGTGCTAGTATATGAAACACTGAAAACTAAGTGGGTATAAAAGCAAACCTAATACACTTTTGTCAACTTTTGTTATTTTTCAAATGACACAATAACTGCACAAAGCCAACCTTTAAAGATTGAATGTTGGATTCAAAGAAAATATGGATGACTTGTTGAAATATTCCAGATTATCTTTATAATTTTTATAGTGCAAACTGACATTTAAACAGAGAAATGTTTGATAAATTCATATGGTTTGACAAAAAAAACAGAACTGATTTTAAATTGATATTTAAAAATAAAAACTGTACTATTATTCAAACAAGCAAAAAAAGAAATAAAACATTTCCAGCATATATAGATGATGAAGAGATTTTCTTCTTATATAAATTGTTAAATGCTGAATAGTAAATTAAGAAAAAATACATCTGTTATGAATTGATGTGCAATGTATTCTGGATAAATTAACATTATCATAGGACTGGTGTGCTACAGTCCTACCATAGAAGCATGATGATTTAATCTACTTGCCTGTATAATACCTAAAAAATCACATGTACTACGTTAAGTGTCTAAATGGATCCAGAAAAAAAGCAAATGCAAAAAATGGAAACATCATTTCAAGTGTGTTTCCAAGGAATTCTAACAAATGATAAATGACTTACTGAGGAAGGATGATCCAAAGAGAGATAGACTGTATCAATAAAAGATATTATTGCCATACTCATGGACATTAATCAAGATGAACTAAATAATTTTTTGATTTATCATGTTTTTTTTTTTAATATAGGTTTGTAAAAATTCTAGTTTTATTTTATCTCCATACTTGGAAGCTTAAACATGTCTATAACTTGGAATAGTCTACTATGATTGAAAGCAATAAAGTGAAGGAGGGAAAATTATTCAGTTAGACAAAATATTTTTTACGTTAAATAAAGTTTAGGTCAGCTTTCTCTCCATAGTAACTTGACATTTTATCACCACCACTATGATATGGAATGAGGTAAGATTTTTCGATAATTCCATATTAAGCAAGTATATTATGACAGGACAGTTTGTGCTTTATTTTTTCATTGTTAACTAACAATTATTTGTGTTTATTTTTTCAGTATGAATGAGAATCTTCTTGTGCAGATGCTACTGCTTATCAACCATAGGGAATCTGAACATAGGTAGGGGGATCCACAAAAAAGTTAGAACATCATTAACTGGAATTGGATGATGAGGCTATTATGGATATATGTGTATAATATCATAAATTAGTTGGTCAACTTCCCGGTCAATTTATTAAAAAATTTTCTTTGATTATGCTTTGTAAATAATTAGTGCCTTGCACCATGGATAAGGATTGGAATAGTGAACACATTTTATCACTAATATGGTAGAAATACATTCTTGACACACATAATTATATTATTTTATCATGTTAAAAAGTTTTGAATTTTTGTTTTGTTACTTAATAGACATTGTTAACTTGATTCTCATAAAATGATCTCTAGTTTATCAAAGTCATTTATATGTTTATTCATCAACTTATAACTGGATATATATATATATATATATATATATTGTAATGGTCAAATATGTACATTCGCGTAATAAAATCTAGAACTCTGATTAATCATCTTAAGGCTGACCAGTTTTACAATGGTGGAAGTCATGACTCTGGCCTAACCCTAGTTCCTCTACCATTGCTCCAAGATTTATCACCTTTTGGGTGACACAATTGAGGTCACAGCAGTATTTCTCTTCTTCAAGTGTCGGTAGTAGCACATCAGTCGAGCAAAAGATTGGGATGTGGTTGGCATTCCATCTAGTATAGTTATATAGGTATCATGTGGCTAGTATATGATTATTAAACATTAAAAAGATTTTAATAACTAATAATAAAATTATTAAATGGTAAATAATTATGAATCAGTGAGCAAGACTAAGACATGAAGCAAGATTGAATTTAAAATTAATTTAATGAAGTTAAAATATTAAAACAATTAAAAAACAATATTACAATAGCTAGGTGTCTGATCTCACATGCAGGTGATTAAGGGATGTTTACATTAATTTGGATTCACACATAAGTGATGGCATTAATTTGGGTTTACACACAAGTGATGGGTTTAGATATTTAATTTCTTATGACTGACGTATGCATGACTTGGTTTACATATATAGGATGTAGATAAAATCACTCGCAGGTGATTATAAATTTCTGGTTACAATTATTAGTTTCTTTTAAGAATAATGCACTTCCGGTTTATATATATATATATATATATATATATATATATAGCATCAAATCACTCACAGGTGATTATAATTTTAGGTTACACTTAATTTATTTAGCTATATATATGTATGAATCTATCACTCACAGGTGATGAAATTATAATACATTTGAATTTACATTTTCATGAGCTTTAATATTATTTTATAACTAAACGAATATGCTCATGATTGTCTATGGCTAGTTTATGCTAGAATAGGATCTAGATTTGCTTTATAGTTAGTGAAAGTGATTATAAATTTTAATAAAGAACATATTTTACCAAGCATAAATAATTAATATATTCTCTATATAGCTAATATACATTTTAAATTAGATTCTAATTCAGATCAAAGCTGCAATAACAAATATAATAGAGGGATGAACTGATTATTGGCAGCTAGACTTCAGATACTAGGCATATATAAAACATATAATTCTGAGTCTTTTTGCATCTTGTATATGTGCCTTATTCATGGGATTCTTACCAAGTAACGGTTCCCTTCAATCGAACTTATTGCTGTGAAATAGGAGTCGTTTAGTCCGGAGGATCGAGCAATTTATTTAAGTGGGAGTCTCATGCTCCATGGGAGTCTCATGCTCCATTTCTAGGGATGCAGAATGGCTTGGCATGTACCAATCACCATCTGAGGAAGAAAATTGTCTGAACTAAGAGAAATGGTGCAGCATGACCACATACAACCATTAAAGAAGCAGCAACAAGTGAGTTACGCTGTAGCATTTCTTAAGGACACATATGCACCACTGACAACATTATGATATCATAAAATTAAGATGCTAAATAATAGTTTCCTTCATGAAACTATCCTGTATCAGTTTATATTATAGTATTTATAATTATACTATTTAGGAAAACTTATGAATCCACTTTCTAAAGTTATCTATATAGGCTTTTCATTTCTCTAAGGAGGATTACAGCATATGGGGAAATTACAACATAAAGCTATAGATTTATGCTGCATTTTATCACTTCAACTGAATATTGGTTAAATATTATATTTAAAAGCAAATCTATTTAAGAATAATTGTACGCTTGTAATTATATCTTAATTAAGATATTTTATCCATTTCAAAACAGAGCTTTTTAGTTTGTGCATTATTACACATATTACATATATACGCGAAATGACATATATATGCATAAGAATCTATATTTAATTCTCGCTAATAGTTTAATTACGAATAAAATTCAGTTTTGAATTCATATAGCATAAACAATATAATAAGTAAAAATAATAAGATTTGGCATAGATTTAATTAAGAAATGCAAGATTTAAAATACGATAAGATATTATGTATGTGAAATCTGAAATTTGGCTTTGTTCTAAAATAGAACTAATGCGACATGTGCTGAAATATGATTGATTCAGTTTCGATAATTTGAAGTTTATAAGATTAATGATGGCAAATATTATCATTAACTTAAATTATATTAAAACATTTAAATTATAGATTTTAGCAAGTTAGAATTGAATAGCATTTAATTACTTAGAATAAGACTAATACGTAGCTAAATCAATCATATATAATTTCTACAAGTAAACCACAAATAAAGAAATCATAAAATCAAGTTAATAAATGAAATGTGTTTTCAATGAAAATAATGCAGATTTTGAAACAATATGATAGATCAATCAGCCAATTAATTATTCAACAACTCACAAGAATAAATGAGTTTATAAATCAGGCAATATTTTAGGACTGGAGTAAAAAAAAAATTTGCATTTACATAAGTTTAGTTTACATTATTATTATGGCCATTAGATTAAGATTTAAGCTAGCATTTTAGAGTTGAGTTTAGTGGAAAGCTTTAGAGTTGAAGGATTATTTACCATTGTTTCTTTCTTCTGCTGATAAATTATTTCTTCATTATGGGACCTCTTTAACTATTACAGTGGTTATTTCATCTTTCTCCGCATCAGGTAGCTTTTCATCGGAGGCAGAAGGCAAGATTTTAGGCCTTTACCCTGACATGAATTATTAGCACTATTCAAGTACTTTATTAAAGTTATCTTTGAGAGTTTTTGTTTCCAAGTTCTCTAAAGATGGCTGCTATTGCTTATATATCAATACACCCCTCCTCTCATTCATTATATTATTTTTAGATCTGTTTTCTTAGCTTACTTGCTTATTGCCAGTAATCGTGGAAGCCTGCTGTGTCAAACTTTTAATTAGGTCAAATTAGCCTCCATGACATGCTGTAATTTATGCAATCTTTTTAATTTAAACCTAATTTTAATTCTAAATATAAACTGAGTCAATTTTCAGTGACCAGGATTAACTTTTCTGGCATCACTTTGACTAGCAAAACAAATCTAAACTTTGGAAAAAAACATTTTGTTATATATGTAACTCGACCATTTAATTTAGCGATATATGCAGAAATATATAATTTCAAATATTACTAATTTAATAAATATTTTAAAATAAAGAAATCTTTAATGTTTTAAATCCTATTAACATCATTCTTCTAGCATATATATATATATATATATATATATATATATATATATATATATATATATAGTCTTAAGTTACACATGCAACTCGTTTTTTTATTTAATTATTATTAGAAATATATATATATTGTACATATACATATAGTATTCAATTATTTAAAAAAAAAAAAAAATTTTTTTTATTCTTTTATATATACAGAGATTTATATGTATAGTTCTATTATTATGAATAAGCAGTTCTTTTTATGATTTATTATATAATATTATTTTATTAAATAATATGTGTTAAATTTATTTAACTTTCATTTTGTTAAAATAGAGTAAATCAGAAAAGTGTGAAATAAAATTGTTATATTAGGAGATAAAAAATTGTACACGTGTGAAACAATGAATAGATCGGTACAAACACAAAGATGCTTTTACACTTATTTCTGATGGCTATAGATTCCAGCTTTTTGTTATCTGTATCTTAAAATTATTTTTACAAAAGAGGTGCTTTGATGTAGATGATAGCGATCAATTTTAAGTCAAACTGGTGAAGCTTTGATTTTTTTTTAAGATAAAGATTTCCAGATGTTTTTTCACGATATAAACGATTAAAACAATTTTTTTTTTTGGGCAGTTAATCATAAATTTTTTTAAGAGTCAGTAATAAATTTCTTTAGAGAGATGATCAGTTAAATTATGATTATTATTTTGAGACTCAACTCAATTGGTCCTTCCTTGTTATAATTCTTAAGCAGAAATGTAAGCTCGAATTTTTTTTTTTTAAAAGAGAGTGAACGCTTTAATTCTTTTTTACTCACTCTTTGAAAGTTGAAAAAAAAAAAAAAAAAGCAAATGAAATGTGCGTTTATATAAAGCAATTTTCAAGCAATATTAAAGAATAGGAGAGAAATGGAACAAGATTGAATTTATTATAAGCTAGTAATAATTATAAAAAATGATATTAACATATTTGGTTATGCATAAGACTATGCCTTTGCATTGCTAAACCATCTTTTTCTGCTTCCTGATTAATACAGAAGGAGTCAAAACCGCTGATCTGTCTATGAAATCATGTATCCAGAAATAACCAACAAAAAATGATAAATTTTGAAGCCAACCACGCAAGCTATATGGAATGCTTTGTTCCTAGTTCCTGTCTTATTAAAAGCTCACTGCCTTCAAACCAATGGAGAAGGGGAAATAGGAGAAAAAGAAGATTTAAAACAGCTATGTAGAACCAAGTTTGAAGCCATAAATCAAATTTTTGTTGATTTACCTCAATCATCTAAAGTGTCGACAGCAATTATTTTTTTTTAAAGAAGAGAGACAAGCAAATCCACCGGTACCTACTTATTCAAAGTACTTATAATAACTTTTTTTTCTTTTAAATGGTAGAAGGAAGCCAATCAACAGTGAATAATAAGGAAATTGAAGAAACAAGCAAAGTCAATTGATTCAGCATTATCTCAAAAGTATCTGCAATAACTTTCTTTTTTTTTTTTTTTTGTTGGTGAGCAAAGAAATGCAGTCTAAAATTCAAATTCAGGACATTAATAAGAAGTAAAGAGTAGACGGGTAAATATGAACTTTCTTTAACCGATTTTATTCTTTTGCTTATTAAAAGTAAACCTTAATTTACTGGTCAAAGCAATTTTCTTTTTTGATACAGAAACATTAAAGACTTGTTTATCTATAGTTATTTGCAATATCTCACAACATAGCACAAACATAGTTTAAATCTTTAAACTTAAAATTTTCATTATTTTTTTTTATATATTGTAAGGTTGAAATGTTTTTTTTTTAATTGTTCTTCAGATGTTAATGATAATGAGCAACCTATAGATATATGCATTTATAATGTTTTTTATTTTTATTTTATCTTGTTGCATATTGAAGAATTAATATATGTATTTTATTTTCTTTCGCTATAAGGTTGCAAAAGAAAAGGGATATTTTTATATATGTGATTTTTGGGTATACATTTTAAACATATATGTTAACATTACCGAATGCGTGAATGTGTGACTGTTTATCCAAACACATCCAAGAATAGGTTATATATATGATTAGTTTAAAATAGTAAATTAAGAGTAGGGCATTACATTTGAATGGAAATGAAATAACATATACAAGTTACACCTGAAATTTATTTTATGATATGATAAGTAAGAAAATTCTTGAATAAGCATTTATAGAATATGTATTTTTTTTTTAATATTGATTTAAGTCAGCTTATTTTGAGATATCAAGAAAGATGACAAACCTATATATTAAGTTTGTTTGCATATAATTATATAAATTTTTTTTATTAATTTTTATATAAATTTTTATATTAATCAGCCATTTATTTAATTGTCGATTTGACTTTAAAGAAGGAAAGAAAGAGTAGTAGTGTTAATAAAATATAATTATATATCTTAATTGGTTTCCGAGTAATTATTAAGAATATTGTGTTTTGTTTTTTTTTGTCTTAATTCTATCATTTTAATTCATCATCATTGCTCGCAGTTATTAAATATTACCGTTCGTATATATTGAGCAATCACTTGCAAATATTAAGTGTCCGCAAAATAATAGATAAACTAGAATGTTGATATTTGAGGATTTAAGGATTATGCTTGAGAATAAACAAATTTTGATAATTATAGTTCAACATAGAAAGCTAAAATTGTGTTGTGTCCATGAATTTAGATAATTCTCATCAAAGATGGATATCATGTTATTAGTTAAAAGTGTTTCAAATAATACTATATAAAAGTTATGATCGCCATCAATCATCATTAATAAATTATAATCATTAAACTTAATGTTTAGCGTAATGAATATGTTTTAGTAAATAGGGGTTTATAGAAAATTGAATATTATGCAAAGAGATTCATGATGATCAATCATCACCATTAGTATTATTAAATCCCAGTATGAAATATGATAATTTTAATAGATGCCTATAAGTTTATAAAGATGAATTTATTGTTGTGAGTTTATTAATAAGCCATGGCTGGTATCATCATCACTATTATAATCATTATTATGACATCACTATTATAATCATTGTTATGACATCACTATTATAATCATTATTATGATATCACTATTATTATCATTATTATGATATTATTATCATCATCATCATTATTATTTTTATTGTGATAAATAATTTAGTTAAATGGCCATCAATATCAATAATGGTCTTCACATGCTTGTTTGGAAGCCATTAATAGGATTATACATATCTGTTCATCAATATACGCAAATGAGCTAGCAATGTCTATAAGAATCTATGATCTATAGTATAAACTTTGGTAATATTGGGATCCTGTAATTTTATCAATATAGATAAAATGTAAAAATGTCATTTTTGTTCAATAGTCATCCAAGTCATGTGTAATAAATATGTATTGAATGAGTTTGAACTCAAGTACACTATAAATAGATACTTATCTAGATTGAAAACAATCTAGTGGCGCTCATGGGAAAACACATGTACTTAGCTAAACTGAATAAAGAGTGATATCATCCCTTTCCAACTTCATAATATTAGTTTTATAAAATATATATTTTTATAAGTTGTCATGAATAGCACCAGTGTGTGCATATGACCATGAATGGTCTTATATATTTGGAAAGAAGAATAGAAGGATTCTTTGTTAGAAGAATCTAGTATTGGAGATAAGCATAAAGCACTCCAGGAATCTCACAGTGGGTACTTTTATTCAGCTGCTATGTTTAATATTATTTTTATTAGATGACAATGTCCAGTATGTTTTACTGTTTAAATGACTGCCCCAATATATAAATAAATATCAAGAATCTTTAATGCTGTTATTTTCTTTGTCTATGCTATGATGAATTGAAATAGCTACAAATTATAATTACAAATACATATCTTTTATATTAATTTAATAATTACAAATACATATTTATATTAATTGATAAATATTGTTACAAATGGCAATTGATTTATTTAAATTGTTACAATATATATATGCATATTTTTAGAGATTTATGAATATCAATGCAATTTTCTCTCTATATGTAGAGATATATGCACACATATATAGTTAAAGTATTTAGGTTTAAATTTAGTCAGATTTTTATGGTAATATTAGCATAATATATGAGAATTTGGTGGTAGTTATATATAAAAGGATACTACTATAGAATATAGTAGGTGAACAATTGGGTTGTACAAGCTGACTGTTTCAATATATATATATATATATATATATATATATATATATATATATATATATATATATATATATATATATATATATATATATAATACAGTAATATGTTTGGATGGATCTTTAAATCAATTGAAACCTGTACACAGATGGAGTAGTTGCTATCTAATTTAAATTTATCCCTGAGGATAGCCAAAACAGATACCTACCTGAGTTTGAATACTGAGACATAACATATCCCATAAGAGGGGTCAGGTATGGTTGAACTATCCCAAATTGTATTTAAATTTAATGTGTAAACTTAGTGCTATCCCATTGGAGGTAGATACAATCATGGGTTAGGTACTTCACCACATCATTCACAGTAACCTACTAGAAGACCCTAGGTCTGACCCTAGTGAGATGCCCCCCCCCCTTGTGGTGAAAAATCTGGACTGTTACAATATATATATATTGTATATAATTTTTTATTATAAAATATTAGTTACTAAACAAGTTTTTACTGAAATACACCAGATTTATAATAATCAATTATCAAAAAAGAAAAAAACCTTATTTTACGACCAAAATTCCAGAGCATGCTTAGTTGATTTAAAATGTAAACTTTTCTGATAGCTGAATGCCATGAAGCTGATATACTTCACCAAAGCATACTCAGCTATTAATATTTTGTAGTAACATTTAGTTTGAAAATCATGTTGCAATATATATAAACATTAGATATAAATGGAAATTTACATGTAATAATTTACATTTAATTTTCATCTAAGATGTAATAAAGGCAACAATATTTAAACTAAAAGAGCAAACTGAAATCCTATGATGCTTGCTCTTCCAGTACTAATTAGTTATGGCTTACATCATAACTAAAAATATTATCCATTTATGTTTAATGATTACATCTGTAATTCCATGAAAATCTTTAATATATATATATATATAGAGAGAGAGAGAGAGAGAGAGAGACAGACAGACAGAGAATCTTTGATAAATCAAACTTACTAAATTAAATATATTGAAAATAAAAATAAAAATAGAAATTAGTTATTTATATCCACTGTTTAATATTTCAAGTAGTTTCCTTTAATCGTTTTATGTTGTTTTATTGTATATACATAGTGTGTCTGCCTATATACATAAATAACATGTTCAGGCTATCTGCTTCCAATAGTATTCAAGGTATCAAAACTGATGAATCAGAAACACTGTTTGCATTCTTTAAAAAAAATTGCTCACCCCCTTCCTCTACTATTGACTTTTTAAAAAAGATTTGTGGATGTGGTTTTTTAGTTCATCCAATCAGAAGTGTTTATGTACGAACTTAAATAATTAAGAAACAGTCGGCTCAATTTTATCTGATAAATAGCATTTGGATTCTAGCTAAATATCAGAATTCTATTATTAGCATATACTGCAAATAATAGGAAAAAACAAACAAATGCAGATATAGTGAAGTTTATTTTTTTTTATAGAATATAGAAGAAAAATGGCTTTATTTTCTTTTAAAAAAGTAGTAAATCAATTTTTAATTTTTTAACATATATATGCCATCAATTTTCCAATAATTTAGTGGAAACTTTTCACTAATGCAATTTTTCTTGCTCTATTTTACCACTATTAAATTCTAATATCTATTTTAAAAATTTATTTTTATCTAATTTGGTTCTCAAAATCAATCTGTCAATAATATCTCATCACATTTTTGTGCTTGATAAAAAAAAATTTAAGTAAGTTATTTATCTCCATTATAGCAAATTTTAAAAAAGATTTTATAGATGAAACAGATTTATGTGTTAATATGTGCAGTGCAAATGTAAAAATTATAATATATACTGTATATATATTGTACCGGTAAAAATCACCATGCTTAATCACACACAGTAATCCGAATTCAAACCCAGTCCACGTCTAGGAATAAATTCCAAAATGCAAACTAAATTCAAACCCAAAACCCTGGCATGACCCACCAATGACAATATTACAACGGTACGGGGTTTTCCCTTTACTAGCTCATCGAAAAACACAGACTAAATTACCTACAATTAGCTATTTCATAGATACCTTATAGTCGGGATATTGGTACGGCTAATAATTTAATGTATATATTTACGTTACCGATACAGACAGCAGGTGATTGACTAGATGTCGAGAGTAATAATGCAAGAGAGACAAAATTAGGTTAGACAAAATTTTAATAAATTATTTAAAGCATTGAATAATATTATTTACAGGTACGGTAAAACTCTCATATGTATTTTATAATAAATTGCTGCTAGTCATCAATAATTGGTTTGTACTGATTAACAAACTCATGCCAATATTTATGTGTTTAAATGGTTGTACAGGTTGATATGAGAATCAGAGTAATTGGAGCACTTAAAATATTTAACTACTAGCTTATATTAAGTTGTTTTATTTAATAGATTTAAACCATTGCGTATACGGATAAATGGGAGGCGGTTTTATATAAAAATATAATATATAATACTGATGTACTGATGGTTGCAAGGATTAAGCTACACTACAATAATAACTTGCGGTGCATGGACGGAATACCGGGCGGCTTGTACTTTGACAAGTCTTAATGCCCCCAAGTAGATCCGAGACACTACAACCAGCCGGGATCATTTTTGAACCCCGGTGATCCAAGAGATTACCTGGAGAAGAATTTCTTTCTCTCCATATGGTAGTAAAATGAGATGCCAACTTAGGCGAAGGTAAAGGCATTGCCACCGTACCATCGAGGAAGAGTGATCGGAAGTGGATTTTAAAACGAAATTATATAAACCATTTTATCTATCCATAACATGTTCTACACAACAGCCTGATATAACTATTCAATAATAACATG
The DNA here is from genome assembly GCA_028023455.1 of Epiperipatus broadwayi. Taxonomy (NCBI): domain Eukaryota; kingdom Metazoa; phylum Onychophora; class Udeonychophora; order Euonychophora; family Peripatidae; genus Epiperipatus; species Epiperipatus broadwayi. The sequence continues at coordinate 314,624 of JAQFVV010000244.1, read as the reverse complement.
GCGAAAGCAAATGATCGCAAAAGTAACAATTAATTAATTTCACTCTGAAACCCATAACTCCCCAGATTGTTCGGAAGGTAATAATAGCAATAAAATATTCACTTATTATTATTACTCCGTAATAATATATAAAAAAATATAATAAAATTTTAGACTATTTTAAGTATTTGAGATTTGGAATGTAGATTATAATATCATGACAAAGTAAAAGAAACAATAAAAATACTTGAATATTTCTCAATTCAACATAAATGAAACAATTTTTTAGTTCGATAAAAGAAAATTACTTTTAAAATGAATATAATAAATATTATGAGATAAACTTTACTGACTTTAATTAGAGTTGAGAAATATTATTATTGGCATCGTTTTGTTTGTAAAATAAGTAATAGTAAAAATATAAATGTATTCACAAATGGATTATTAGTAGGCACAAGTATTAATAATTATCATCTAAAGACTAGAGCACGGAAATATTAGAGAAGAAATTTACTGACAGGTTTTTGTGTAACATTTTCAAATGGAAAACAAGAAATTTACATGCAATTAATTAGGTTAACAGATTAAATTTAAAATTATTACTGAGAGGAAAGTTAAAAAGTTCATGTAACAAAAGTTACCATTCTTTCTTCGTCCGGCTTTTCTTCTTGCGGTGCTATGTATGGAGAACGTAGGCGCGCATTTTGAATTTCTTAGAACGGCATGGTTAATTTAAATGTTGGAATTTGGAAGACTGGAAGCACGGAAAACATTACAGATCAGCAGAACGAAAGATTTAAATTGGCAGAACAGGGATCAGCTTCTTGGACTTAGCCCATCATTATTGCAGTTTACCGGGCAACTTCTTAATAATGGTTGAAGTGATTTCTCTGGAACAACTACTTTGCTGTAGCTTGAGACGATCTAAGCACAGCCAAGTCAAAAGTTAGAGTGTCTATCTTATCTCTAAGATGGCTACGGTTGACCTTTCTGCCTAGTTTGTTCATGACTCCGCCTCCTTTGATTTTCCGGCCTCCAGCAATATCTAATTTTTGACTATACAATAGCCTTTGCCTTTCTTGATAAGAGTTCTACGTTTCTCATTTCCATTGTTCAGTTTTCATTTATTTTTATATTTAATACATGATTCTAAATTGACAAAACAATTACATCGGAATTCGTGAATACAAAAATATAAATTCATTATCTTAATTTATCAAAGTACAAATTAATTATTGTATACATTTTGTACAAGTAAGATTTTGATTAAAAATACTGATCAAAGGAATGTGACTTTTGATCAGCATTTTTAAATGACTTTGTATAATTTGCAAAATTAAAATTTAAAGAAAATATACACGCAATTGAAACTTTTAAATTGAGCTAATATAAATCCACAAACCACACACACACGAATATTATTCATCATGATTTGTGACATTTATACTCATACTCTTTACATTAAATTCTTTTTAAACAAACACAAAATAAATAACTTAAAATTTATGTGGCTTGGAATAGAAAAAGTCTCATTGCGGGTAAATAGTGGTTTAGAATTACCGTTTTTAAATGACAACCATGAAACTAAGATCGATTCTTCGATCTGTCTGTTTCAATATGTAACGAAAGTTTATTTCCAGATGATAGTTTCAGCCATATAAAACTATTGATATTAACTTCTATATTTATTAACTTCTATATTTATTTCTCAAAACATTTATTAAACTAATTAATATGGATGATATATTACAAATATGGAGATGAGTTATGGAACTAACATTATTGAGTTAAACAGGGTTAGGTATTTAGTGGTTAAGTTCTTTGTTAACTTTATTAGAGAGTCTGATATAGCTTCCATGTCTCTTGAAAAATGAATGTTGTGGCAAGAGTTTTGTCTCTTTGTTTAATTTTCTCTATGCTCTGAATAAATAATGAGTTTTTATCTGGCTTGGGATGTTGGTATTGTGCCTTGCACCTTACAATCAAATGGCATAGGTGATGAAAATTGACAGCCTGATTGTAGGAATATCTCTTCCATGAATGCATTCTTTTATATTAAATATTTTGTAGTAGTCTATCTTTGAATTGTTAAATATTATTGTTTTAATATTACCTAGACCCATGCATGTTTTAATTATGTGGTCAAATGTTTCCTCATCCCTGCCACAGCTGTGGCAAATTGATTGAACTTTGGTGATAGATCTTTTATATCTGAGGAACCAGTTGACCGGCATGGCATCCAGATTAATTTTAAGTAAGTAATCTAAGTATTTCGGTTCTAGAGCCCAATACTTGAATAGGGTAAACAGCTTGTGATTAGTTATTCCTAATCTTGTAGTAGAGATTTGATTATTTTGTTTTAGGATGTGATGGGCATCCCATAGCTTGATCTTGCTTTGATAGTTGTTATGGGCATTTGTATTTTGTTGCATTGTTGACAGGATTAGATGGTCAAGCCAGCTTAATTTTTTGGGGGGTGGTGTGTCAGTAGGAATTATGGATTAAGTGATCTGATCATGGCCATACTTTTGGACTAGATTATATAACAGAGTGTGTGATTTCTGAGTGTGTGATTTCTGATAGTTAATTGAAGTGATGGAATGTAGTGACATTCCATTTAATCTTTTGTTTTCCTGCATGTTTCTCATGCTGATGGAAACAGTTTGTCTTTTCCATAGTAATCTTGAGCAATATTGCTCAATTTTCTTGATGAATGTTTTATTTGCATTCATCATTGGCAAGTAGTATGCAATTTTGCTGTAAATCTTTATATTTAGCAGTGAAACCTTACCATAGAGCGAAAGGTATATCTTTGAGAGGGTTTTAGTGATCTGGTCTGTGGACTGGAGGATTTTTTCCTGAAGTTCTTTAGACATTGCTGATTTGCGATTTTGAAATATTAAATCCCAGAAATTTCTGTGGTTCAGCTTGGAAGCGCGATTTGATTTTTTTTCCAGATAGGATAGACCAAGCTGTGGATTTTCCTGTATTTATTTTTAGGTCTGATAGATTGGTATATTTGTCTAATATTTCATATAGTGTGTTTAGATATTTCTGAGTTGGCAGAATGATCAAGACATCATCCATGTAAGCGATTGCTTTGATCGCTCTTTTGAGTCTGGGTATATATACTCCAGGTAGGTTATCTTCAATGTCTTTAAGAAGTGGATTGATGTAGCAAGCAAACAGGAGAGCACTGAGTGGAGATCCTTGTGGAATTGAAGTATTCAGAGTAAAACTGTTTGTATCTGGGTATATATACTCCAGGTAGGTTATCTTCAATGTCTTTAAGAAGTGGATTGATGTAGCAAGCAAACAGGAGAGCACTGAGTGGAGATCCTTGTGGAATTGAAGTATTCGGAGTAAAACTGTTTGTATATACTCCATTGAGTGATATGTGAATTTCCCTATTGTGTAGTAAATTGTCCAATATCTGAATTATCTGGGAGGGAACACCAAGGCCCTCCAAAATATTCAGCAGTGTGCTGATATTGACTGAGTCAAATGCCTCAGATATGTCAAGTTGTATGGAAATGGGCTTGGATTTTCTGTTGGTTCTGATGTAATCCAAGAGTATTTTGGTTTCACCAATCACCATGAGTGCTGAGGAGCCTTTCTTGGCATACTGAGAGGGCATGATATGACTCAGGATTTTATGTTGTATCTTATCTTTAATGACACCCTCTATAATCTTTATTAAGAGTGGAGACATGGATATGGGTCTTATGTTGTTTATATCAGTAGAGTCTTTGCTCTTTTTCATAAATGGCACCAATGCAACTGGATATAAATTTTTGATGAACCTTTGTTTTTGCGCAAGATGGTCAATCATTAACATGATGATTGGGACAGTAAAATTGCTGAAGTGGGAGAGAAGAAATTTAGGTATCCCATGCATTCCAGGATGGATGCTGTCTGGAAGGGAGCATAGTTTGTTTTTAGTATCTTGGACTATGATCAAATGATCATCACTGGATGAATGTCTTGTCCAATCACGATCTACTGATGAGTTTTGTTTTTTTTAATTTGTTTTCAAAGTGTAGTTTAATTTTTTCAAGCATGTGGTATCCAGTCATGCTGGTGCCCTGATGTTTAATTAGTATTGGAGTATTTTGTTTTTTCTGTGGCCCCAGGGCCCACCTGAGATATCCTCTAGTCCAACAATATTGAGGAGCCAGATATATCTTGGATCTTTTCAGAGATACATATTCAGCAAGGGCTTTTTGCTTTGCTTTATATTCATTCTTAAGTGAGATGATGTCATCTATCGAGTTGCTTTCAGTAGAGAATTGTTTAAGTTGAGTATTAATGTTCTCTAGGTCCTTTAATAATGAGGTTGGGCACTTTGACCTGTGGGAGTACTGGACTATTAGAGTTTTCAGAACTCCCACTAGTGAAACCAAGCCTCCTCAGGTGGTTTTGAAAGTATATCTATTTTCCTAAATAGAATATATGCCTCTGATGGGATGGCTTCAGTTATGTTGGCCTTTGTTAGCATTCTAATTGTTTTGTTGTGATTCAGTTGTGTGAGGTTATCAATTTGCATTGAGATGATCACTGCATAGTGGTCAGAGAATGCTACAGGCTGAAGCACTGCCTCCATAATGTAGTGGAATTCGGGTGTGTAAAAGACCAGATCTATCAAAGATTTGTGTCTTCTGGTATAGAATGAAAAAGCACTATCTGGAAAAAAACCTTCCCCACTAAGAAAACCTCTATTCAGAAGATGAAGGTATTTATTGACAAATTCTCCATAGGAAGTGTTAAAATCCCCAACAATCACTGTTGGCCAGCTACTGGTGGAGATTATCAGGTTGATGCTATTAACTATTTTAATATATGAACTGACATTGTTAGGAGTGTATATGTATATAGCATTAAAGGTGGTAGTTCCATATGTGAGTTTGATAGATATTATAGTTTTGTCTGTATAAGTAATTTTAAAACTATCTGGAGCATTTTTACTATTTATAATTATGCCTACTCCTCCAGCTGCTACATTACTAGTGCTAAACTGAATGTAACCCAGTTTGGATAGTTGTCCATGATAATACTGCTGGAGTTTATGTGATATTTAGTTTCTCCCATGAATAGTATATGTGGTAGGTTGTTTTGAAACCAGTGTTGTATGTCATATACACGGGCAGTGGAGTTGATACCTCTTATATTCAACCCCACAATCTTACAATTAATAGTCTGCACTATGTTGGTGACCGCTATAGATAACCGCAAGCGGGTTTGTAGATGGTGAATTGGTTTTTGGTCTTATATTTGGTCGGAGGACTTGAGAATCTTCTGAAAAGGTTGGTGTGAAAAGATTGACAGATTCACATGTGTCTTCTCTATCTATTCCATTTGATGGGTTTGGAATTATAGGGTTACTTGTCTTTCTTATCTTCTTGATACTGCTTGTTGTGCTAGATTTTATAGTATTTGCTGGAGCTATGGAACGACAACCTTCATCTTCTGAGTCTGCCTTTTGGTTTGCGAAAGATTTTCTTTTATTGTTTATAATTATGGATTGTGTAAGCTCCATTTCAATTTCATCATTAGGTTTATACTCAGATTCAATGTGTGTTTTGTTTTTACAAGACGACTTCTTAATTATTTTGTTGTGAGTCTTGCCTCTATTAAAATCTGGTATATGGTTTTGCGAAGGTAGCATTTTATCCTGATGTTGGTGTGTATCAGATTGTATGGCTGTTTTTGATTGTGTGTAGCTGTGTTCAAATCTTTTGGTTTTATCTTTGTTGGTATAGGTACATTGTTACTTGAGAACTTTTGTGTGTTTTGTTTGTTTGTGGTATGTGGTAAGTTTAATGAAGTTTTAAAACTTAATAATTGGTTATCTCTTTGAAGTGAATTGGTTGTGTTAATATTTTGGTCTATTGAGAAACACTGCTTATCACTTTGGTTTGTTTTGGGTAAAGGTTGCACATTTTGGTTTATTTCCGAACATTTATGGTTTTGGTTGTTTCTTTCTCCACACTGGGAGCAATTCCTTGTCATGCACTCTCTGATCAAGTATGTTCTTTGACCACAAGCAAAGCATTGGGGTCTTACTCCCAGAAATGTAAGAATCATAGGAGCTCCCTTGAAACTGATGGTAGTGGGTATATCTGTAGGTTCAATTCCTTGTTTCAGATGCAATTCAAACACAGCAGTGTTAGATAATATTGCATCACCAGCCCTATCTTCTGGTAAATATACAAATTTGTATATCTTTCCAAATGGGCTGAGGGTGCTTTGAAGCTGATCTTCTTCAAAACCAGAAATGCAGTTTTTTATCCTGCCAGATAATGCTGATGTTCTATTGAAGTCAACATAGCAAATAAAATGTTTATTGATGGTCCTATTGTTGACTTTGAAATTATTCCTTTCGGCCCAAGTTTTGAACTCGACCGCTATATAGTGATCATTGGGATGTGTTAGTATTCTGTGAATGCCCGCACCCATAGACCCTTTTTTGATCATTGCACAGAATGAGTCTATGGGGAATTTGATAAGTGAGCAATTAGGGTCTGTGATGGCCATGACGAGACTCTTGTCACTATTATATTTCAGCAGTGATTTAAGCAAAAGATTAGAGATAATTCTATTAAATCGAAATGATAGATGATTATATTGGTCTTCTTCATAGTTGTCTGTTGTGAATATGTATTTGTCTGTGGATATATTAGTGGGTTGTTGTTTGTTAAAATTATCTTCAATGAGATCGAGTAGTGTTGAGTTAGTTGGGTTTACCCGTAACACATTTTCAGTTACTGTTGTGTTGAGATTTCCTGAGCTAGAATAGGACGAGTTTTTATCTGTTACTTTTATTTTTGCTATATTAGCATATGTGTTTCTATTTTGTGCACTAAAGCTTGTTTGTGGTTGATTTATATGTGTATTATTTTTATTTGCTTGAGTATTATCGTTTAAATCTGTTGCAATATTAGATTTTTCTGAATACGTGCAAGTATTGACGGGGTTTCCTAGATTTCTGTTTTGCGCCCCTATCGGTAGCACTTGTTTTCCTGAAGGTTAACATTACTATTTTTCCCGATTAATACGTCATTATTTCCTGTGGATATGCTGTGAATTATTTCATTGTTTGATGATTTTAAAATAAATGTGTTATTACTAATTTAATTTTTGTTGTTTAATTTCGGTTTTGAGTTGTGATTATTCTCTGCTGGATGATGATGATCTTTCTTCATAAAATCTGTGCTGCCATGACCGATGGCTTCATCCCGGCCACTGCAAGTATCGGATCTAATTTCATGTTGGTTAACTTGATTTTGTGAATTATTGTTGCCTAATTCCTGACAATAATTGGAATTTTGTTTTATATTTTCTTGTTCTTTTATTGTTTGAGTTTTATTTTTCCGTTTGATATGATTTTGGCATTGTTTTTCTGATGTTTTCAACTATATGTTTAAAATGTTAAAAGAAACTATAAATTAGTTTATGCTTTATTAGTATACTGAAAGAGATAAAATAGACTTTAATCATTAATCTTATCAAGGGATATTATAAATATATTTGAACTTTGTTAAAATTAAAATCTAAATATAAGTTTAAAATATATATTGTAATGGTATAAATTAGGAGTAAATATAAATTCAAATAAGAAATGATTAATAAAACCAAATATATTCAGTATATTATAACCAACACTCTGATAATGATGATTAAGGTTGTTAGCACTGAAGGTTAATTTAATTATAATTATTCCAAAAGAATTTTTAATTTATTTTTCTAAATTCAATTTAAAATTAATGTTTATTATACTTAACTTTCTAAATAGAAAGCTTACTTTTGAATATCTTAATACTATTGATCATCATCATTTTATTGTAACTTTGTTATATCTACATGTTTCCCAATGTATTGCATGGCTTCTCATGGTTAGTGGTATATTAATGGAATATGTTTGGAATGACTTTGAAAAAATAACAAAAATACATTTGTTAATAAACAAAATACCGTAACAATTTATGTATACTAAAAAAATAAAGAATATAAACTCATTGCTTATACATTTATAAATATCACAATATAAAGAAAGCAAATAAATAAAAGTAAAAAATATTGAATAAACATAAACAATATATTTAAGGCCTTGTAGTCAAATATAAGAAATGACTTACCAGATGGAAACTATTTTAAATCATGGTTTTTGTATTAAGCATAGACTTACTATATATATAATATAAAAATAAACATTAATATACAAGATTCCTGGAATTTGAATTGATGACGTTTGCTTCCGCTTTGTTTTCTTTTTTTTTTTTTTTTTAATTTTAATGGCAGTTGAGGCAGGTTCAAGAAATTAACCGAAAATACTTCTGCGAATTTAAGGATTGTTTATAATAGTTTGTTACCGTTATTATTATTATTATTTTTATTGTAATTACAATATAGATAGATAGATAGATAGATAGATAGATAGATAGATAGATAGATAGATATAGATAGATAGATAGATAGATAGATAGATAGATAGATAGATAGATAGATAGATAGATAGATAGATAGATAGATAGATAGATAGATAGATAGATAGATAGATAGATAGATAGATAGATAGATAGATAGATAGATAGATAGATAGATAGATAGATAGATAGATAGATAGATAGATAGATAGAGAGATAGATGGAAAGATAGATAGATAGATAGATAGATAGATAGATAGATAGAATAGATAGATAGATGAATGAGATAGATAGATAGATAAATAGATAAGATAGATAGATAGATAGATAGATAGATAGATAGATAGATAGATAGATAGATAGATAGATAGATAGATAGATAGATAGATAGATAGATAGATAGATAGATAGATAGATAGATAGATAGATAGATAGATAGATAGATAGATAGATAGATAGATAGATGCACACACTTCCAACAATAGTCTTTATCAATCAAGTACTGATTGGGTGATTATCACCTTCTGGTATTGGTGATGGTAGACAATTCCAAAGATTTCCAATACAGATAAAATATTGTAGGGCTTGTGGTAGAGTTAACATCTTTTTGTATGACATGGTCTTTTTTCTTTAGCAGGCAATGTGACATTCTAAGCAAATTGACTGTCTAGATTAAACTGCATTGACTGGTTTATTTTCATTTTCCAGATGATCATGGTAAATAGTTCTTTTTAGATATCATCAAAATTTTTGAAGTGGATAGAGTATTCAAAAATGTCACTGAAAATATAGATATAATTTGAATAAAAAGTCAAACAGCATCATCATTGTGATGGGAGTGAATAATGGTTTATTTACATTCCCCCAAATATAATTAAGTTAGTTATCAAAAGGACTTTATAACTGATTATATTATATCACTGCCATGTTCATGATTTGAATTTGAATCCTGGACAAATAAACTTTGTTAAGCTTTCAATTAGGTTTACATTTTTTATTTAGACTAATTACTCATAACTAAATTATAAAACAAGACAGAAACTACTCAAACCATGTTAGTGCTCTTTTTTTTTCAATGTTCCCGCTGTTGGCAAAGGTTTTGACCTACTTTTAGACTTTTATTTATTTAATGGTATTTTATCTTTTTTTAATAATATATTTCTGCATATTTATGATAATATTATGTTTAAAATGTTTTATTATAATAAAACAACTTGAAGAGAAAAAACTCTTTTTTTAAACTTGTAATGATTGTAAATATTTTTTGTTTTTTATTTTGAGTCTGGAATGGAAAGTAGTATACAATTACTAGTAAAAATTATTATTTTACATTATATCATTTCAAATTCTTAGCCGCTGTCTTTAACCTTTAATTTTTATCTACCTCATATTTATGACTTTTTACTAATTAATAATGTTTGTCTAAAGACTTAGTGAATTCAAATTTTGTTATAAAGAACTTTAAATATAGTAATATATTGGATTCTTTATGAAGTATATTAAGTAATCTTTTAAAAGAAGATCATAATATTATCATTTTGAATTTTAATGATTACAAATTTTATAAATATTGTTTGTGAATAATTAAAAATTTTCAAATCCTCAGTAAAGATGAATAATTTGAAGCAAATTTTTGGTGCACTAAAAATATTAATTGTACACTGAAATTACTGCAGCTTTTACATCTCTTAATTTATACTTGAAAGTTATTTATGCATTGTCAAAATATTGTGTAGTTAATTTGCATATATATCCGTGAATAATATCATGGTTATGTATTGATTGTCTGTAATTGGGCGCCAGAGGAAGATCTTATAATATAAAATAAAATGTGAATAAAACAGCAACTAATTATTCATATGTTCCATAAATATAAATCCACAGTATACTGTATATGTTTGTACAAATGTAGAATAACCTAACCTTTATAACCATATTTTCAAAAAACACATTAAAAACAGGCAAAATGTACTGGCATTAATATATATGATGTATACATTTTATATAAATAAATAAAAATAATTTCAAAAATACCTATTTAAAGAAACAACATGTTATTTGGAATTTTTAATTAGCAAAGGTGTATGTAATAATAAAAAGACAATTTGTTGGGTTCTCCTTTCTTTCATAATGTAATTTACTGGTAACATATTACCTATTTATTTTTTTTGGTGTTTTCAAGTGTATATATTTTTTAATCTACAGCATTTTAATATGAACTCTATTTTAAATAAAAGTGTGTCTTAAGTAAACAAATGAATTTTTAAAAAAATGTTGAGGGAATAAAATGTTAACCCTTGCCATTGTGCATGACAAAGGATTGAAAAGCAAAAATTAAATTAATTTTTTTTTAGTTAGATGAAATATTTTGCAAAAGTAAACTGGCCATTGAAAGTTATTGACACAAGGCATAGTCATTTTAAAATAATAAAATAAAAAATAAGATTATAGAAACTCTCACTAAGTTGTAGCAGCTCACAAATATTCAGGGCACTGTATAGATCTTTGCTCTGCAATGAACAACTACTACTTTATTATTATTATTATTCTTATTATTATTATTATTATTATTATTATTATTATTATTATTATTATTATTATTATTATTATTATTATTATTATTATTATTATTATTATTATTATTATTATTATTATTATTATTATTATTATTATTATTATTATTATTATTATTATTATTATTATTATTATTATTATTATTATTATTATTATTATTATTATTATTATTATTATTATTATTACTACTACTACTACTATCTACTACTACTACTACTACTACTACTACTATTATTATTATTATTATTATGGAAACCTATTATTATTATTATTATTATGTTTTCAGGCAAAACTTTATTGAGTCTAAAAAGTTACAGAGTCACATCTAATACTATATTGATATGTTACAAGTGTCAAACAAATTACAGCAACTTTCAGTATATAAGTCTTTATCATTTCTACATACTTTTTTCTTTCTTACTTTTCAATTTGGTCTTCCTATTTAAGTTCATGGATTTATGTTTGCATTTCTTTGAAAGTTGGAAAAATATGTGATGTTGAAAATGTCATCATCTATCATGTTGAGACTTTATATTTTATAGATTGGATCTTTGTTTCAAGTGTGACCATGTGGCTGCAAACACATCTGGTTGAGCTAGGATACTGGCTCTTTTCTCTGAACAGTTTTCTAGTTTTATTTAGATACTATGTTTGCAAATGGGTGGCATCGAGGTTATTAACCAAGTGCAAAAGTGCATCTGGTACACCAGTAGACCTTAAAGGCTATATGTTGCTGCATGAAATAGCAGGGATGTTGCCTTTTTTAAATTTATTTATTATTTCATCAATTGAAATGATAGCCTTTATAGTATGTGGTAAACATTGTGCGATGTATTATTTCTAGGGCATTTTCAGGAATGATTAAAATTATCTTGTGTCTCTTCATCTCTATAGATATAGCCCATATATGGGGTCTATATTTGTATAGAATCTACTGAAATCTAAGGAAATGTGTTGTGGGTAGAACATGAAGATTAAGCTT